>OU342534.1:615000-1210093 GCA_910589475.2 Bembecia ichneumoniformis | reverse complement strand
GGTTCATCGGGGCTATCCCGCTTTTCCGGTTTATCCCCCCTTCATCCCACCTCCATACAAATTTTCTGGAACGGCTCCCTTTTCACCCGGAAGGAGTCGCCGGAGGAATCCCCATTGTAGCGGATCGAAGAGGGGTAGGCTCACGGAGTACCAGAACAGTACGAAAGGTTGAGGATCGCGACCTGGTGAAAATTCGGCGACGGGATCTCGGAAACTGTAAATCGCAGAGGAGCGGGGTTTGCGGGATGTCATAGAGGACCATCGGGGGTCACCACGTCGCGAATCCTCCCACTCCCCCTTCGGACCCCCTCCATACGAAATCCCACTATGTTAGGGATCTTTCGCCCTTAAGAGACGGCGGTCGACGCGTCGCGGAGGGCCACGAGGTCGGGGTGCGCGAAAGACGAGGAGGGGGGAGCCGCGGGGGGAAAGGGGAGCGCGCAGCGCGACCCTCCCCCCCGGCCCTCCCTCCGAGGATTTCGCGCACCCCGACCTCGTGGCCCGGAGCGGCGTTGAGGGTCTGCCGGGGCGCCGAAAAAGTAAAAATTTTGATCCCCCCCCCGAACCCCCCGGCCGTATCTCGGAAACGGCGCGCCGCAGCCGGGTCGCGTTTGGGGTCGTCGGAGACGTCTCGGCGAGACGAATTTTTTGGTCGCGACAAAATTTCGAAATTCGCATTTTTGAACTTTTTCGAAAATATCTCCGGAGCGGTGCGTCGCGGACCACCCGTGTCGGTACTCATTTGAGAGGTCTCGTGGAATAGAATTTTTTGACATAGGCAATTTTTCTTTCGACGATATTTCAGCAACGGCGCATCGCAGACCCCCCGTGTCGGTACTCATTTGAGAGGTTTCGGGGAGTAGAATTTTTTGGCATAGGCAATTTTTGTTTCGACGATATTTCAGCAACGGCGCATCGCAGACCCCCCGTGTTGGTACTCATTTGAGAGGTCTCGGGGAGTAGAATTTTTTGACACCCCCCCTCCATACAAAATTACCACCTTTTCAGAAAGGGATGGGGATATCCGCCAAACGGCAAGAGGTATCCCGACGGTCTCTATGGCGGGTTTCCATCCCTCCGTGGGATGCTTCATGGGGGGTATCCCGCTTTTCCGCTTTCTCGCCCCTTCATCCCACCTCCATACAAATTTTCTGGAACAGTTACCTTTTCACCCGGAAGGAGTCGCTGGAGGAATCCCCATTTTAGCGGATCGGAGAGGGGGTGGTTCACTGAGTACCAGAACAGTACGAAAGGTTGAGGATCGGGACCTGGTAAAAATTCGGCGACGAGATCTCGGAAACTATAAATCAGAGGGTGGGGTCTGCCGGATGTCATAGAGGACCATCGGGGGTCACCACGTCGCAATTCTCCCACTCCCCCCATACATTTTTTTTTACTCTCCATACAACCGTCCCGGATATTCGAATCCGCGTAGCTCCTAAACGGTGAGATCTAGGATGACGGTCGCTTTGGCGGATAACCTTCGCTCTCGGAGGTCCGTCGTCCTGGACCATCGCCGTCCCCCACCTCCCCCCTTCGGACCCCCTCCGTACGAAATCGCACTTAGTTAGGGATCTTTCGCCTTTGGAGAAGGGCGGTTGACCCGCCGCAGAGTGTCTCGAGGCCGGGGGGGCAAACGACGAGGAGGGAAGAGGCGGGGGGCAGGGGAGCGCGCAGCGCGACCCTCCCCCCCCCCGTCCCCTCTCCGAGGAAGTTCGCGACCCCGGCGTCGAGGCCCAGAGCGGCGGCAAAGGTCACCGGAGCGCCGCGGAAGTATTACCGTTTGAAATTTTTACCCGTCACCACCGCACTCCGGACCCCCATGCCCCCTCAGACCCACCCGATCGGGACTCTGAGGCGGTTAGACCGAAACACCCCGTGTTTGGGCTCGTTCGAACGGGCCCGGCGAATGGATTCCGATGGCTTCGACGGAATTTGGATTTGACGCACCGATCCTCCCTCCTCCTCCGTGCAAAATCATACCTTAATTGGGATCTTTCACCCTTAAAAGACGGCGGTCTATCCGTCGCGGAGGGCCACGAGGTCGGCGCGCGCGAAAGACAAGGAGGGGGAGCCGGGGGGATAGGGGAACGCGTAGCGCTACCCTCCCCCCGGCCCTCCCTCCGAGGATTGAGCGCGCGCCGGCCGAGCGGTCCGGAGCGGCAGCAAGGGGTCTGGAGGAGCAATAAAGTAAAATTTTTGACAGCCCCCTCGAACCACCCCCGTCGTAACTCGAAAACAGCGCAACGCAGCCGGGTCGTGTTTGGGGTCGTCGGAGACGTCTCGGGGAGACGAATTTTCTGGTGACGACAAAATTTGGAAATTTGCATTTTTGAACTTTTTCGAAAAAAACCCGCCATGTTGGTACTCATTTGAGAGGTCTCAGGAAGACAAATTTTTTACAATAGACCAAATATCACAATTTGACAGTTATGGTCTACTCAGTAGACCGTGAGTAACCATAGCAAGTAGACCCACCGTGTTGGTACTCTTTTTTGACGTCTCAGGGAGACGAATTTTGCAGTCCCGGCGGAATCTCAAAATTCGCATTTTTGTACTTTTTGGAAAATATTTCGGAAACGGTTCGTCGCAGACCCGTTATATCGGTACTCATTTAAGGGGTCTCGATGAGACGGATTTTTTGCAATAGACCATATATCAAAATTTGTCAGTTGTGGTCTACTCAATAGACTGTGGGTAACCGTAGCAGGCAGACCCACCATGTTGAGTATCATTTGAAAGGTCTCAACGAGGATAATCCATTGACACAATCCCCCTCCCCCACTCTAAATCCCCTGCCCCCCGCCCCGGAAACGTAACGAAATACAAAACAAATAACCAAATCCTTACCAAACTAATTCTAAAGACCCAAAACCATACCTTACCAATTTTTTTTTTTAAAGAATACAGTCGCACGCAAAACCACTTGAAGTGCTCCGCCCCGTGGGCTACTTGCACAGCCCGCGGCAGCATGCACAATCTACCTATTTCTATTACGTATATAACAAGAGTGAAATAGTTTAAATTATATTATATTCACATAATGTTATGAAATACCTAATAATATAAATACCCTTTATATAGATACCATAAGAATATAAATAAGTAACACATTTATTCTCATGGTTAATATCAAATATATCACTGTCAGCTGATTTGACATGGACATTATTACGTTCAAAAAATAATCAAAAGGTTCATAATTCATTCATCAAGCACTATAAAAATAGATATAAGTACTAGCTCTAAAGAATAATTAGAATTCTATCTTCGAATACATTACGTTTTGCCAATATGCAATCATTATATTTATCTTATACTAGCGACCCGCCCCCGGCTTCGCCCGGCGTGCAATTTTTATATATAAGAACATTCTCCTCTTATCCCTCTTTCCATTAGTGAAAACCGAATCAAAATCAATCTACCCGTTCGCGCGTGATGCCGTGACCAAGGGAAATAGGGATTCATTTTTATATATAAGAAGAGAAGAAGATATATTTAATTAATACCTAATACATGAGATCAATAGGTATCCAAAAATAGTAGGTATTTATGTAGCCTGATACAGTAATAATAACAGATAATAGTGAAAATAATGAATCAGCTTATAATTCCTGAATGCATAAATTACCTACCTTTTTGTAATTTTTACTTATATTATGTTTTAAACTTCTTATGTTGCATATGTCGGAACATAAAGTGGTATGTATCGAAATAATATAACGTTCACTGTATAATTTCTTACAAAAAATTGTATATTACTAACTGGTGCCCGTGACTTCGTCCGCATAGAAAAATGAAAAACATATTTAATTGATAAAATATGTGATCAATATGCCGTATATATTCATTGCTGTTATATTTTTGCCAGACGTTGGATTCTTTTGAGAACATTACATTATCTGGATGAAAGATACCCAGTTTCCTTATCTGTATCCCTAACAACGTGTAGAAACTTATACAAAATTTTATGCTGTTGAATCTTACTTAAGACTTAAAAAGGTAACTCTGTCAGTTAGTACCGATAATATACAATTTATTAAGTTTAGACTAAGTGCCAGCGCCAATTTATTTATTTACAAAATCAATTATTCAATTACTTAAAAAAGTTTCATACAAAAACTACATTGAAATTAAACTTCTGTAAAAAAATATGTATTAGTTATGTAAAATATATTGATATTACAATTGTTTCGCATTCGCGAAATCGAAAAGGCGATAGCGGGGATTACACGGTAGGGTGAGGGGAGAAGTAGAACACCTGCACGACGAAATTCCACCGCGCCGCGCCGGCGGGGCGCCATCCAAAATTTATTTATTGTGTACTTCCGAGAAGCGTCGTTTCCTAGAAAATTTAAAAAGTTAAATTCAAATATTTAACGAACTAAAATGACGTAGGATAAGTCGTTGTGTGCAAACTATGACAATTATAAGTGTTGCCAAGTTATTATAAATTGCACAAATCTTACGAAATCAAATCAATACTATTATAAAAATAATAACAGTTTTCAAATATTACTAAATTATACGATATTCTTTCTTCTTAATATGCTTGCATTAAATTCTAATATATTTTTTCATCAAACAAATAAAAAATATAAAAATTGATAAAAAATCTAATCAGAAAAGATGATTTCAATTCGGAACTTTCAATTAGTACGTAGATAATATAGCTACCATCAGATCAATAATCCTCGTATTTTGAAAAATAATTTGGTAATATGAAAATACGTATTAAATAAAATATATACTTACAGCAGTTAAAGTATTGCTTTAATCTTGATTAATTTATGAATTATTCAAAACGTTAAACGCAACTTAAGTAAAAAACAAAAGAGAGTAAGACAAAATCTTACTACGGAATTTATAACTCTACATAATACATAATTATTAACATGTTTCTTTAATTTTATGCATTCTCAAAACGGAAAAAAGTATATATAATACCTATATAAAACAAGAACTACGCTATAATAATCGTTTTTATAAATACACGAAAATTATCTTATTCTCTGTTACAATATCTATATAATTATATATATGACATATGTATCAAATATACATAAAAACGACACATATATAATAAATGACACAAAAAATTAAACAATATCTATATTAAGTAAGTATAAAAATTTATCATTTAAGATTTGAGATAAATATTAAATTATTATACTGGTAATAACAAGGATCTGCGCAATACTGCGTTGCCAGAACGTTACTTTTGTAACATTTTACGTTACTTTTTGAGCGCTTCACGTCACATTTACGTTACACGACTCAAAACGTTATTTTTGTGCTACATTTCGGAATAATAGAATAATTTCCGAATTTAAACTTACCCGTGAATTAAGAACAGGGCACTGGCAACACTAAAACAGTGCGCATGCGTATAGATAGGCGCTCACGCTACGCGTCCCTTCGCTCTCTCCTTCATTCATTCTCTTACTAGCTGTATCGAATATGACCACGCGCATTTTTAAATGCGTTTGCGATTGTTTGATATATTTTTATTACACTAATGTCATAATTATCACATTTTTTGTTTATATTTCTTAGATTATTAAATTAATTGTGTTTGTCAATTAGTGTAATAATGGAGGATTCTTGCTGCATTGCTATCGGTAAGTAATTTTTTCATACACTTATTGTATATCATTTTCTGTGTTTTTGAACTCATTGTAAATTTGAAATAAAATATGCACTACTGCGGTTTTTGTAAAATAAGTGATGATCATTATTAAAAAACAAATAAAGTTAATATAATTAAACCATTAAAACTAACTCTAAAATTTTCGCCACTAACAATGTCATTTTGGATTGTATATTTTCTGTACCGTTTTTTTTATATTAAGCATTTACCTATCTAACTACCGATTGAGTTACTTACATATTTCAAGAATATTAATACACGTAAATACTGAGTTTAATTTTTAATTTCAAAATTTATATTTATTTCAAATTTATAAGTAATTTGCGATAATCCTTTTACAGGTTACCTATACTTATTAGAAACTGTGATTTTATAATCATATTCTTTTTCAATGCATCACAACTTACAAAAGTATTTGAAACAAAGAATTTAGATAAATCTATCTCGAAAATTCTCACCGCTAGCCATTTTGTTTAGGTACTTTGTGTTCAAAATTTAACATCATTTATACCTATGTCACATGAGTAGATACATTTTTATTTTAAACTAGCGGCCCGCCCCCGGCTTCGCCCGTGGTGCAATTTTTATATAGATACTAAAACATTCCCCGTTTATCCCTCTTTCCATAAGTGAAAACCGAATTAAAATCGGTCTACCCGTTCACGCGTGATGCCGTGACCAAGGGAAATAGGGATTCATTTTTATATAATAGATAAGATTAGCAGCCCGCCCCCGGCTTCTTTTTTATATATATGAACATTCCCCGTTTATCCCTCTTTCCATTAGTGAAAACCGAATTAAAATCGGTCTACCCGTTCACGCGTGATGCCGTGACCAAGGGAAATAGGGATTCATTTTTATATATTAAAGATTTATATAATGAACAATGATTAATTTAAAGAACAGGTACTAATTCTTAAATAGAAAGTATTATACTATTCTAGGATAACACTTTACAATTTGCATAAAATCATTGGTATAATTGTCATATATCATTTACATTTTTAACGCTAAATATGTAGGTATCTTATATGGCCACAAAAAAAATATTTTGAAACAATATGATTGGGTTAGGTTGGGGTATAACATTTTTCTACAATTATTTTTTAGCAATGGAATCTTGTACAACGCATCAAAATAAGCAAAAAACGTCAAATAAACTTTTCTCTAAAACCAATAATTACAGAGATATTGTGATCCAAACTTTTTTAGCACAACAATTATACATAAGGTTTATTAAGGTTTATACTGTTGTATGGTTCATGTACTGACTAATAAACATATGTAATACTAACATAGATTTTAAGTTGTTACTAACGTAATATGATCCTTGTTGGTCCAAATAAATAAATTATTATTATTATTATTATTATTAAAATAAGCATAAAATATCAAATAAACTTTTATCTAAAATCAACAATTACAAAGATGTAGTCAAAATTTCAAAATTTCTGTTCTTTCTTTAACAGAACTTCGAGGAATTAATTTTTGCAATTATTTTTAAATAATGGAATCGTATAGAACGCTTCAAAATAAGTAAAAAAAGTTAAATAATTTTTTCCTAAAATCAATCATTACAAAAATATTGTGATATAATTTTCATTCATTTAATAGGTAAGTATGTAGTTTTGGAACATATTTTTTTTTTATTGAATGCTTATTGAATATGAATATTTATTGAATGCTTATTGAATCTTAAATAACGTCCATATTTAAGATTTTGGTAACTATACATTTCCATAGGTGGAGGGTTGCACCGGAGAGACCGCCCCTCCACCCCTTCCTCCCACCTAAAAAAACCTTAAATTAACAATCCATAATAAAAAAAATTAGAAATCAAAATTAAAATTTCAAAATTAAAAAAAAAAACACAAACATAGATAAATTTAGGTTACGTTAGGTCAGTATTGTGACCAGGCGCAAAGCGCCATAACAAGACGGAACAGCTTCACGAAGCAGAGCTCCGTCGACTGCTCCTACGAGTACCTATATCGAGTCTCGCTGTTTTAAAATGTAGGAACATCGATCAGCGAGGGTTGATCTTAGAGAAAAAAATATCTGACACTTTATGTCTATTTTGATGCGTTCTCTACGAGTGTAATGCTAAAAGAGTAATATCATAGATAAAATACTACTTAACCAGTATAGATGGTCAACCTCCATATAACGATCTGAAGCCAATTTCATATTGGGATTTCCACTCACTAGATGTCACTAATAGTCTCGAATTTAACATTAATGTGTATTTTGTTAAAAATTATAACCAACAAATTCAAACAAATTATAGTTCCTTAGTATCCTTATCATGGTAATATGGTAATAACTAGAGGGCGACGTTGCTGGGAGTACTTTTATGTATGATATTGTTCCATTTCATGCATATTTTAATAAATATAAAATATAAAAAGATATAAAAAAAATTATATTTTATTTTTATATTTTTATACATATTTTTATTTTGATATTTAGTATTATTATATCAGAAAACATTATGTTATTAATTTGTTTTACAATTATAATGCATAATGACCATAGTACAAAAATAACAAATTAAAATGTGTGAGTTATCATTTTTTTCTTCGTAACACAATCGACAAAAACTGGTTAATTTTTATCTATGTTATAACTAACTGAACTGGCCACGCTTTGCTGTAAGCTCATTTTTATTTTCGTTTCCGCTGAAACTTCGGAATAGAAAGTATATATAAACACTCTTGTGATAAAATGCATCGTTTTGCAAAAAAATTAAGTTAATCCATCACCCAGTTTTTCAGATTTCTGAACACAAACATACGTACCTAAGCAAAATTATATCGAAGTATGTAAAGATTATGAATACAAATAACAAAAAACATAATTAATAATATTTTATCAATTGACAAGACGTTTTTCTATTATAGGATATAATCGGTCAGTAATTAACGTATTAGTTCCTTATTGCCCTATTTTTTAGAACAGAATCTATACCGTTCATACGGCCCCTTTATCGTTGTTCGTGCCTATTTCTTTTATATTTTAAATAAATTTTAGTAGTGCCATCTCTTATACATGAGAATTGACTGAATGGTCGACTGGAGCGACTCTAGCGGATTTTTAATGACAAGAAATAAGCGACAAACTACACAGGCGGCATCTAGATATAAGCGAAATTGGATAGGGTATGGATTCAATGTACGTGAGTGACCATCTATACTGGTTAAGTAGTATTTTATCTATGGTAATATTAAAAAAATATCGAAATTTCGTCTGTCTTGCCCCATACAAAATTTACTTTCAAAAAGTTAGTTTGAATTGCGATATCTCAACTAGAGTTGATCTTACGGAAACATTTATTCTGTAAGTTATTACAGAAACGCTGTACTTTGACCCAATAAAAGAATCGAAAAAAAATCAATAGTTTTTATTACTCATAAACATTCCGTAGAACGTGCAATTTAAACATGCTGTTATCTAAAAAGCTTATTCAGATCGTTTAGACTCGAATTAATGCATCCGCGCAACCAAGCGGCCGGGTCACTCCGCTGTATATTTGTATGAAAATGTAATGTTACGTCGAGCGGCCCGCTGTTCATACCATAATTCGAGACACAGTTTTATAATTTTCATACAATTTCAACAGCGGAGCGGCCCTGCCGCTTGGTCACGTGGACACATATAATTTAAATCTTACAACCATATTATTACATAGATAGATAGATTTCCTAAAAGACCTCTCAAACTCAAAACTTCTTCTTTGCATATAAAATTATAAAATACACGTGTTTGTGTAATAAACTGTGCTTTTATATACCATGTGAAAATACCTACATCAAAATTCTGCTACTGTCGCTAGGTATTTTAAGACGCACTTAACACACGTTACTAATTTTATGGTACCTATTTCTTTAAAATTACATTTTTTTTTCATTAAATACTCAGGCTGTTTTCTACTTAAGTATCTTATTCCAATATTAATTAAGGCTCTCAATTATTTAAAATAGCCATAACAAATAGATTATTAATTGCACAACACAGTTAAATTTTTTGTAATATTTTTTAGTTTCAATTTTTGTTTGAACTAGGTTCAAGTTAAAGTATCATTACCTTAACTTCAATAATTTTATATACATTTTTTAAAATTCATTAAGATATTTAAAAAATAATATTATGTTTTATTGAAATAAATTATAGGTAAATGCGTAAAATTAAATATACAATTAGGCAAAACATACTTTTCCTATAGAGCATTCCTTACGAAATTTTCTATAGGAAAATTAATATCGAAATAGCTTTTCAAAAATTACTAACAAGTATTTTTGACAAAAATAACAATAATTGCGTAACTTATATATTTTTATTGAAATATATTGTTTTTCAATGTAATCATTAAATAGTCTTTCTATTTATAAAAAAAAAATCAATATCGATTAAAATTTTTCATAAATTACTCAGAATATTATTCATAAATTACTCATCTATTTATGAGAAAAAGTTTCATCAATATCAAAACATACTTTTAAAAATTACTACTAAAGTATTTTAAGAAAAGTATCTTAAAATTTTTATTTAAATGTTCTATTTTTAAATTATTTAGGTAATTCAAGAGAAAAAGTTTCATCAGTGTAAAAAATTTTTTTTTGAGAAAAAGTAACAATTGATGATTAATGTTTTCTATTAAAAAATTGTTTCTTCTAAATAAATGATCACCAAATTATTTGTAAAAAAGTCACAATCTATGTCGATTTAGTCTTTTCAAAAAAAAATATTAATAACCTTTTTTTCTCTCACACAGGTTCTATCAACCAAACCAGTTTTGGGGGTAGGAACAGTCAGTGTGTCGCTATTTCAACAGTCTCATCCGTTTACTCTGTACTCATAAATAGACGTATCTTCTCCACTGAAGATATCGATCTCATTTTAGCAAGCGGTGACGCTTTATATTTGCAATTAAAACCTCCACACCTTTATCACGAACACCCTTATTTGTTTCCGGGAGAATTGCCTACGGAAATAAGAGTAGGTAATCGTTTAGTTTTAATCAAAGAAATGGATGGTGATAACTGGATCGCGAATGGGTTGTTTCCAGATATAAATCTGGGTAACTACCAAATTAGAGTCTCCGAATTAGAAGAATTATTAGCTGCACACGTTTTTAATATCAATAATAACGATTTAACTGATAGCTATTTATTTACGGGAAATAGCTATACGGTTTCATTCTGGAAAAGCGATGACCAATTTTATCTTTTTAACAGCCACGCGGTCGATGGCACAAATAGACTTAATCTCAATAATGATTTTTTAAATAAAGCGCGTTTATTCCGTTGCTCTAATTTAAATCGGCTTGCCCGTTTAATTTTTGCCAGTACTTCTCAGACCGGTGCTGAGTATGCAATTAATAAATTAACTTTTGTTCGCGAATTGCCTTTACCGATACAACCATCTGTTGTAATCGATGACACGACCGATCTAGATGCATCTCTTATTAACGACATAGATTTAGAGCAGCATATTTCAAAATTTACTCCCGTCGTCGTTCTTACAGATTTTTTCGAAATTAATCCCTCTATAAAAACTAATCTTTCATTCAAAAATTATCGCGTATCTGATCCATTAAATCTTCTCAATAAACCAGTCGCTACTTCCATTAAAAAACTCTTTAATCCCGTCGTCGTTCTTACAGATTTATTCAAAATTAATCCTTCTATTAAAACCAATCTTTCATTCGAAAATTATCGCGTATCGGATCCATTAAATCTACTCATTAAACCAGTTCCCACCCCTATTAAAAATCTCATTACTCCCGTCGTCGGTCTTACGGATTTTTTCAAAATTAATCCTTCTTTAAAAACCAATCTTTCATTTAAAAATTATCGCGTTTGTGATCCATTTAATCTTATTACACCAATTGCCACCTCAATTAAAAACCGCGGTCGACCCGTTAAGACAAAAAAAGAATGGAAAAGTACTTCTGACAATAGTAACTTACAAGCTGTATTAAAGTACAGTCAAACAAATCCATCCATTAATAGAAATGCGGTAATTAAGTATAACGCATTTAGCAGAAATATAGATGTAGACTTGCGCAACATCAACATAATAGCTCAACTTTTCGGCGAGGGTTTAGATAAAGTAAAAACATTCTCTCTTAAACACACATCAATTTTAGATTCGAATATTTATCGATGCTCTCATTGTCGGGCCCCTTTGTTTTTTGAGGAGAAAAATCGGAAGATGTGGTGTTGCGGTCAGGGTTCTTATAATGTTCTCAACCTTCCTCCATTATCAAATACTTTTTATAGTCATCCTTCTTTTTTGTCACACCCTCGAGCTTATAATAATTTATTTGCTTTCAGTGCGTTAGGGGTTTCGCACGGGTTTCAGAACCCAGATAGAGGTATATATTTTTTAAAAATTCAAGGCCGTACCTATCATCGCGTTTTTGACTTATCCTATACCGACACGACCAATCCAATCGGATTGTATATTCATGACCGTCAAGAACGCGAAAGAATAGCCGAGGGTTTAAATTTAAATATAGTAGTACTTACTGAAATTCTAGATTTTTTACACGAGGTCAATCCTCTAATAGACTGTTTTAAAAGATTGAGTAGGGAGCCGTCCGACAACGCACACTTGATATTCGAACCGACTTCTCGCCGAACCCACGGTAACATCTTAGGAGATTTACCGATGGGTAGGGAAGTCGCCGCCATTATCAATACCGAACGGGAGCCGTATGCTCCCCGAAGTATTGCTATATGGAAGATAGGGCATAGTAGACCTCACCAAGTGGATATTTTCCATCCACTTTATGAGAGCTTTCAGTTTCCCTTACTTTATCCACAAGGCAACCCCGGATGGCATCTCAACAAAGTAGACAATAAGGGAAATAAATTATCGCAGAATAAGTATGTGCGTTGTTTGCTCCTTTCACAGAATCGATTTTCTAAATTGGGAAAACTATCTGAAGAATGGATAGTCGACATGTTTTGTAGGATTTCAGAAGAGAGGCTCCGTTACGTTAGTAACATGCAGAATAGACCGTCTAACGATGCCCCACGAACAGCTCCGATGTCGGAAATCATCGACGTTGCAGGAATTAACCGCCCATTAAACGAAGACGAGACTATTCAAGGCGAAGGCGGCGTCGTAGCAGGTCGCGTTTATTTGCCGAATACTTTTACGGGTGGCCCCCGTTACATGAAGTCCAAATATATGGACTCCATCGCGTTAGTTAGTCGCATCGGTCCACCATCGTTTTTTATCACTATGACTTGCAATCCCAAGTGGACCGAAATCGTAAATTCTACTCCTCCCGGTCGTACTCCCGATCCTCTCATTTGCTCGCGTGTATTTAACTTAAAATTATACGAATTATTGAAAGACCTACGGTCCGGTCTTTGGTTTGGAAAGCGTGCATACGTAATGCACGTTATAGAATTTCAAAAACGCGGTCTTCCTCATGCGCACATTTGTCTCCGCGTCGAAGGAGGCGGTCCCACGAGTAGTGTAGAAATAGATAAGTTTGTACGGGCAGACATACCAAAACCTTTTGAAGCTCAGGGGAGACTCCGTCAAGCGGTCTTGAGTCATATGATTCACGGCCCTTGCGGACCCTCCGGTCGTACCAATTTACCATGCTGGGACTCTGTTAAACAGAAATGTGCTAAATTTTTTCCGAAAGTAGAGACCCCAATTACATATACGGATCGGAGAGGTTTTATTCATTTGCGCCGCGATCCTCTCAATAAAGATAATATTAAACACTTCACTAAAGATATTCCAGTCAACGATCTTTGGGTCGTCCCATACAACGCTGCCCTTCTCCTTAAATATGATTGTCATTTAAATGTAGAACCGACCACGCAAATCGGAATAGTTAAATATCTCTTTAAATATATTACCAAAGGCCCAGACGAATCTCGTGTAGCTTTAATACCAGAGCAGAATTTAAATGACGAGATCGAACAATATGTAACTAAACGTTACATAGGGTCTTGTGATGCAACTTGGCGGATTTTGGAGTTCGACATCACATCTCGCGAACCGACCGTCAAGCAGCTCTCTGTGCACCTTGAGGGACAACAGTCCGTTTTCTTTCAACCAGGCACAGAGAGTGAGGTTGCACAACAAAACCGAACGTCCGATCTCCTCACTTATTTCTGCCGTCCATTGGGTATAGATTTCGATAACTTGACGTATTTAGATTTTTTCGAACGGTATATAGTTCACGCGTCGCGACCGTCGGTGAAGAACGTTGAAATAATTCGGTTAACCAATGGACGTTTCATAACTCGTCGGCAAAGGGGCGAATTGGTCGCGCGTTTGTTCTGGGTCGAGCCCAACCGGGGCGAACAGTTTTTCTTGCGCTTACTTTTAAGCTCTTATCCGTGTCGCAGTTATGAAGATTTAATTCGTCTTGGAGGTGCGGACTGCACGACCTTTCAAGACGCCGCGAAAGCTGTGGGCATCGCTAACGACGATAGCGAGTGTAGGTTATGTATGCAGGAAGCGTGCAGTTTTATGACCGGTCCGCGTTTACGTAGATTTTTCGTACTTTTAGCTGCTACCGGCGCCCCTGTAGCTTCACTCTGGGACGATTTTAAAAATTCGCTTAGCGAGGATTTTCTACACCGGTTCCCAGACGAGGTAGAAAAATCCTATAACTTAGCTTTAGTAGCAATGGATAGATTACTTCGTAAACACGGTTCTCGCCTTCGAGAGCAGGGTTTGCCCGACGCGATCGACGACACCACCGAATTAGGTCGCGAACGTTTAGATTACAACGCGGTAACTTCACGGGAATACGTTGACGAGTGGCTACCGCAATTGTCAGGCGATCAACGCGACGTTTTTACGTATATTAATAATCTCCTTCGCGATGGTGACGATTTTCGTCAATCTCACCCTTCGGCTATTTTCATTGACGGACCCGCCGGATCGGGTAAAACTTTACTTTTAAATTTAATAGCTGCTCACGTCCGCGGTAATTTAAACGGTGTAGTCTTATGTACGGCGAGTTCGGGCATCGCAGCACAAAATTATATAGGCGGTACCACGGCCCATAGTATGTTTAAATTTCCGTTAGATCCCGTAGACGATTTAGGATACTGGCATGTGACTAACGGTTCTCAACGGGCCGAACTCATTTCAAACTCCACCGTTATCATTTACGACGAAGCCCCGATGGCACATAAATTTTTAATTCATTTATTAGACAGATCTTTACGCGATTTAATGCGAACCAATAAAATATTTGGCGGTAAAGTAATAATTTTTTCCGGCGATTTTCGTCAAATACCTCCCGTAATTCCTTCCGCGCGAAGTCCATCAGACATTATAAATTGCTCTTTTAAATCATCGCCACTTTGGCCACAACTTAAATTATTTTCTTTATCGACGGCACATAGGTGTAGGGACGATCCGGAATTCTCTAATTTCCTTCTAAAGTTAGGCTCCAACCAACTGAAAACTATGAAAGTTCCAGTTGGCAGAGTACTTCAGCAGCTCGTAGATCTCTCTATGATTTCTTATTGTACTGAGGTAGACCATCTCATAGATTTTGTTTTCCCCGACCCGATACTGACAGAATATGACTTATGCGCTTCACGCTCCATACTGTCCACTCATCACGTAGGTGTTAGAGAATTTAACGATAAAATATTAACGCGTCTCCCGGGAGACATTTTACATTTTTATTCCTTAGATAGTGCCGTTGCAGACGATGTCGACGCCTTCTTCGTTAGTTCAGACGTATTGAATAAGATGACTCCGCCAAACGTCCCCCCACACGATTTAAAACTTAAAATTAATTCTGTTTGTATGATCATGAGAAATTTATCATTCTCTGATCAACTCCTCAACGGAACCAAAGTCATCGTAGTCAATACGTCTCCCCGTTTAATAACTGTCCGCAAGCCATTCTCCGACGATCTCTATTTAATTCCTCGCATCACTTTTAAAACATCCATAACGGTCGGTAATCCCATTGAAATGTGTAGACGTCAGTTCCCTTTGCAAGTATGTTACGCCATGACTATTCACAAAAGTCAAGGCCAAACCATAAATCGCGTTGGAATTGACCTGCGTTCGGACGTTTTTAGTCACGGTCAATTATATGTAGCTTTAGGACGTGTACGGCAATTAGAATCTCTTAAACTTTTAATACCCGTAGATAAAATTCACGCTAACAAACCGTACACGCATAACGTAGTTTATCCTAATTTACTTTTACGCTCTAATAACGATCCTCCATCAGAACTTCCAGACGATTTCTCTTTAGGCAGTAGTATACCTATGCCAGATGTCGAATAAAATGTACATGCAAATTAACAGCTTTAACAGCTTTTTTATGACACAGTGACAGACAAGTTAACAGTTCTGTTAGAACAAAAGCAACATCAAAGGACGACTCGACTTTATCGAATAAAAGACTAGGTAAAACAATAGGCAGGATTCGTGGCCTCCCTTACTCGCACAACAAAATACAACAGCATAATGTGATACTTATTGTCTTCAAACGTATTCCTCAAGTATTCATAATATAATTAAAACTGTTAATAATCATATGCTTTTATTTAGCCTTCGGTGTATTCTACTATCTATAGAGGCGTCGTTTAGATGTCAATTCAAATTTCATTTTCGCTTGTTGACGTCCGCACATTTTAACGCGACACATATTATATCGGCGCACTACATCTATCAAACACATTTAGGTATAGGTAATTTTCGTAGGCAATTTTGTTGAAATGGTTACCATTGACGGCAATGTTTTTTATCTGCTTGTAGAATAATTTAGAAAATATAGATTACTTTTAAATTATTTTTAATTGACATTAATTAGATAATATAGTTTAGATAATTTAAATATAATTAGTTATTAAAATTAATTGATATTATTATTTTCAATTTGATGTAAGTAATTAATAGGTATACATGAAAATACATTTTGTGTTTTTATGTTGCTTCTTTTTTTTTTTTTGCTTATTCAATTTTAACATAATCAGTAGTGTAGTCGTGATAATTGTGACTCTTTAATTTGCTCTTAAAGTTATTGGCTTTAAGAAATAATTATTCACTCAATAATTTTTATTCAATTGACTAATCTAATCACGCAAGAACCAGAGTCATAGTTTTCGGTGGAGTAGGCCGAAAAGTATGGATCCTCTATTCTAACTTTATCTTCCTTTCTCTATTTTTTCCTTATAATTAATCAATATTTATTTGCTGTTGTTTAGAATAGAGCATCGAAACGTTTTTGGGATACCACTTTAAAAGCGAGCTACGGTTCTACCTCCTGGGTGGCATGGAAACGGGCCGAAAATTTAATACTTAAGGTATTAAATTTTCGACCCGTTTTGAACTAAATCTTGATAACAAGACTCATTACAGAGCAGCAGTACGTACTGATAAACAGCACCAACAGCAGATTCAGGCACAATATTTACGAGAATAGCAGAAGCAGTCAGAACATATCCAATACAGTTTGTAAAGTTGACCAAGAATGGCTACGATAAAAAAATACTATAATATCTGCGATCGAACTAAGGCTCACAGTCATTTTTCACGTCACATACATACATATATAATATATTTAATAATAATCTCATTTGCATAAAATTAATAAAAAAAATGTTAAAATCGACAGACTGGCAGTTCACTTGATAATAGTATCACTTATAACACAAACAACACCACAAATGCTGCAGTGCTTTGCCAACTATTGTAAAATTAAAGAGATTTGGATGAGATAAAGAAACAGGCTCTGACATCCCTAATTCACTCACCGAAATAAAACAGCACACGTACTGTGATTTCACAATGGTCTGTAGAGAGTGGTTACATCGGCCAGTCGTACCTACTATTCAAATAACTGCGAAATGCAATGTGCCTTACCACTACTAAATATACCCTTTACTTTTATAAGTAACAAAAAAAGTAACAAACACAGTTATCAAAATTAAAACACATTTTTGATTAACAGGTGCTGCATGAAAAAGAAAATGAAGAAAGAAGAAACATGAGAACAAACATTGACAAAGATTACCTGTCCTAAACCATATAACCTACATTCTTATTATAAAGTATTATTATGCCTTCCAATGATTAAACCAATGTTATTAATTATTATTTTACCAGGGGTTCATATAATCGATAACCAATAGCTTTGAATCTTTTTACCTTTTATTTAAAAAAATGCTTCCAAATTTTTAAGTACAATATTTTAAAATTTTTATTTTTATTGCACCTATCAAATATTGGATGAAAAAAAATCCTCTTTGTCATTATTAACGCGACAGAAACACATTCGAAATTTGGCCGAGCCATCGCTTATCATTTGAAATTTTTATCATTCGCTCTAACAGTAAAAAAAAGTTGTATAGTTTATTCTTATTAATTTACAGATCATAATGAAACCTACTTGACATTACCTATCTACAAAACCAACTTGAAATTCTGCTGCTGAGCGCAACCGGAGCACTGCACACTCGGTAATCACTGTCACTGCGCGCATCACTACCCACAAGACCGCCAGACTGTTATTGTTTCTTTTCTTTCAAGTACCACAACCTCGACAATCAAATCACTTGCGCCGGTTGCTCGAGGACCTCTGCCGCTGGACCCGGTACGCTTGACCTCGAAGAGGCAAAGAAGAATTAGCCAGCTCGCAGAATGTGAACGCACCGACCTGTCTACATTAGCAGACAGCGGAAACAATTGCAGCAAAAGGCCACTAGCCTGTTTCTCCCGACTTTCAACCGACACTGCTGTAATATTACCGGCAAGTAACATTTTTATTCTTAAACATCAAGCACTGTCTAATTTTAATAACACTACGTACCTATATAAACTAAAATTTAACGTCATATAATTTCATAATAAGAAGATTTTTGAACACTTCAATTTTAAAAGACATAAAATTTTGTTAAAACACTAATCACAGTGTTATCCAAAGACATTACCTATTTTTGTTTATTTTTGTAGATTAGTAAAATGATTTTTATTGTTATTGTTACAGATACCAAGAAACCAGTCGTCCCAGTTCATGGTGCATTTCTCTCTGGAAAATATTATAGACTGCAAAGAAGATTTTATGTATTATTTTTGTACAATGTAAAAATTTAAACTCATTCCTTACTGCATACTAAATGACATTAAGTAATGTCTTAATGTCATTTTGACATTACTTAATGTCTTTTGTTATTTTTAATCAATATTGATAAATATCATTAATTAATAATAATAAAACTTGTGTCAGACTTATCTATTATAATTTAATATCAATGCATATTAACACAATTTTCATTCCACTTCACTCACAAAATATAAACAAAAAGAAATTACATACCCATAAAAAGATTTTAGCCTCGCAAATCTCAAACGTAATATTTATTTTGTTATACAAAATATACATATATGTACTTTTCACATATTTATTAATACACTTAGTAAGAAATGAGTTTCAATTATACTATATATTATCATTTTAATATATATACAATACTACTTATATTTTTATGAATAAATTTTTTTTATTACCTACAATCTCTTTTACTTACCTTTACTAAATAAAATAAAAAAATATTATTTGATATAAATACATGCCTACATAATTATCAATTTAATGCATCATATGTAATATTAAAATATACAATTTTAAAGTCCTTTGATTTCAAAATTTAATTATGTAGGTAGGTAACTTACTTTCTTTCAACAATACCTATATAAAACAATACCTATATTTTAATTTAATATTTGTCACGTTTTTAGTAAATATTTGTCTATGAACTCTTGAAACAATCTAATAAGTTTAGGTACCTATTAATTCACAATTGAGTTAAACAATTTTCGATATCCGAAAATGATAATTTAGTGCTTATCATCATTAATTGCTACCTATAACAACACTTGTAATAATATAATGTAATATCGCCATCTGTGCAAAAATAAATGAAACTTCATTTCAGTTTTCAATATCCGTAATAAAATAGTTAATCAACTTATTTTAACAGCTATTCATAACCAATATATGTACAAATTTAATAACATAGTTTCATATTTATTTATTATTGTTTTTATTATCATATATAAATATTAATAAAATAATTCTTGCATTATTCTTAAATAGAAGTAAATATATTGCAAATAAATACAAAAACCATTTTTTTTATTCAACAACATACTACAATACATACAATCTTATCCCATTAATTTATATAATTAAAATATTAGCTTTTAATAAAAGCAAAGCTTGTAATATATGAAAAGCGCCATCTATACGATGAACATGAAACTTTATGTTTAATTTCGATATCCTTTTTTCAAAATGACATAACATAGTAACCAACATCTAATATGCATTATTAATGAAAACATAGATAAAGCTTTGTTTTTGTTTTATTTATGTACACTATAAATTCAATGACAAATCTACCACCAGCACTGCTTCCGGATTTCAACTTTACAGCATATCAATATCAAATCAATCAAAACCTTTCTTGATTGCTCTTTCTTTTAATGAAAACTGATTTAAGGTCTACTCAGTTAGACCGTCGGTAACCGTAACAGATGGACCCCTCGTGTTGGGTATCATTTGAAATGCTTCTACGAGGACAATCCTTACCAAACCAATTAAAAGACCAACACCCAATACCATACCTAAACAATTTACAAGAGCGAATCCAACACCACAGCAAAACCACTCGAGGGGCTATCCCCCCGCGGGCTGCTTGCAGCCCGCGGCAACGAGCACAATCTAGTTAACAACTATAAAGCTGAAATACCACTCATCGTCTACTGATCTTAACTTCGGGGAAGCAGTCACCTGGGGATTCCCCTTTTTGGCGGATCGTGGTCTACGGATAAAGTTGTCGAGAAATTAATTCAAAGACCCCGGTACACCTCCCTGGTAAAAAGTCGGCGACGGGATCTCGAAAGGTGCGAGAGCTAGAAAGTGGAAATTTGCGGATCGTCATAGAGGGTCATCGGGGGTTACCAAATCGCGTCTCATCCCCATCCCGTCCATACATTTTTTTTACACTCCATACGAATTTTTTGGATTTTTCAAAGCGGGATATCTCAAAAACGGTCGAGGATACGGAGGCGGTCTCTTCGGCGGACGATCATCGTTCCTCGAGGTCCAACGGCCTGGACCTTCATCCTCCCTTCACCTGCCCCCCTTCACCCCCCCTCCATACGAAATTGCCACTTTCGGCGAAAGGGATGGGGATACCCGCTAAACGGTAGGAGCCATCCCGGCGGTCTCTATGGCGGGTTTCCATCCTACCATGAGGTGCTTCCTGGGGGTCAACCAGGTTTTCGGATTTCCCCCCCCTTCATCCCCCCTCCATACAACGCGGTCTTTTTTTGGAACAGCCACCTTTTCGCCCGGAAGGAGTCCACCCGGGTCAGACTCTTGTACCTCGTCGGAGAGAGGATGAGTTTCCGCATTTCAGGAAGGCATCGAACCCTCGGTGTACCGACCTGGTAAAAAGTCGGCGACGGGATCTCGGAAGGTATTAGAGCTAGGAAAGGGGGGTTTACGGAATGTCATAGAGGGTCATCGGGGGTTACCAAATTGAGTCTCATCCCCATCCCGTTCATACATTTTTTTTACACTCCATACAACTTTTCTGGATTTTTCAAAGCGGGATACCTCCACAACGGTCGAGGATAGGGAGGCGGTCTCTTCGGCGGACGACCATCGCTCCTCGAGTTCCAACGGCCTGGACCTTCGCCCTCCCCCCACCTGTCCCCCTTCACCCCCCCTCCATACGAACTTACCGCGTTCGGCCAAAGGGATGGGGATACCGGCTAAACGGTCGGAGCTATCCCGGCGGTCTCTATGGCGGGCTTCCATCTCTCCGTGGGATGCTTCCTCGGGGCTATCCCGCTTTTCCGGTTTCTCCCCCCTTCATCCCGCCTCCATACAAATTTTTATTTTTTTGGAACGGCTGCCATTTTACCAAGAAGCAGTCGACCAGGGGTGGTAGTTTCTATCCCACGTTATAGGGGGTGACGTCACGAGTTCCTCTGACCACCTGGTCCCTCGGTATACCGACCTGGTATAAAGTCGGTGGGAGGTCCTCGGAAACTACGAGTCGCAGAGGGGCGGGGTTTACGGAATTTCATAGAGGGTCATCGGAGGTCACCAAATTGTCGCCCATCCCCATCCCGCCCGTACATTATTTTTATACTCCATACAACTTTTTTGAAATTTCCAATCCCCGTAGATCCCAAACGGTGCGTCCTATCCCTGCGATCGCTTTGGAGGATAGCGATCGCTCCCCGAGCCCCACAGGCCGGGACCATCTCGCTCCCCCCACCTGCCCCCCTTCACCCCCCCTCCATACAAAATTACCACTTTTGCAGAAAGGGATGGGGATATCCGCCAAACGGTAGGAGGTATCCCGACGGTCCCTATGGCGGGTTTCCATTTCTCCGTGAGATGCTTCCTGAGGGCTATCCCAATTTTCCGGTTTATCCCCTCTTCATCCCACCTCCATACAAATTTTCTGGAACAGCTACCTTTTAACCCGGAAGGAGTCGCCGGAGGAATCCCCATTGTAGCGGATCGGAGAGGGGGTGGCTCACTGAATACCAGAACAGTACCAAAGGTTGAGGATCGCGACCTGGTAAAAATTCGGCGACGGGATCTCGGAAACTATAAATCGCAGAGGGGCGGGGTTTGCGAAATGTCATAGATGGTCATCGGGGGTCACCACGTTGCGACCCCCCCCACTCCCCCCCCTTCGGACCCCCTCCGTATAAATTCACACACTGTTAGGGAATATGTATGTACATGAATCTTACTTTCGGTACCTTAAAATTCCCAAACTCTGATTTAACGTGTCTTGTTATTTTAGAGAGTTGACACGCCAAGCGTCCACTCTCTGCAGTCTTTCTTGACTTAGCTCGTGCAGGTTTAGAAACACCCTGTAGCGTAGGTCTTTCGTAACGAATGGTCGTATGATTGATATTGTGTCTTTCGTCGCATTGTAATTTCAAAGAATCAGGCAATTGAATTCAGTTGTCGGGTTATGAATGTTTGCGTATATGTACGAAGGCATTATATGTGTGCCTTTAATTGATAAGTATAATTGATAGTACAAGTTTTCAACTTATAGATTATAGGAAAACCCATAAGAAATCCATGATATTAAAATAACATGATAAATTACTCAATATTGTGCGGATAGGTAACATCGTACTGAACCCTCTTCACGCGAGTTCAACTCGCACTTGTCCCGTTTTTTATTTTTGTTATTATTTTTGATAGGGGTTTAATCTTTTCTTATGTTTTTTCTTAGGGTTTCAATTTTTATCTTATTTGTTCTCGTTCTCTTTCTGTTCCTTTGTTTGTTGTTGCTTTGCACAGCTCCGCAAGGTATTTTTCAGCACTTACCATACAAATATCACGCCACAGTAGCCTTCTTACAATCAAGTTAACAGTCAGCTTGCGGTCATAAAAAGTTCAAGAAAACAAAAAAAAATAAAAAAAATACAGATTAAAATTGTTATCGTTAGAAGAGGCTACTAGTGATTACCTCATATTTATAAGAGAAAAATACTTGCAATCATGCTCACTCGTCATTTGATTTGTGTCGTGTGAAGAAGTGTTAGACTGCAGTACTAAGATACCTTCTAAAGAAATGATTTTAATTTATTTTCTGTTAGCATTTGTACTATATTTATTATATTATTTTTCAACTTGGCAATTTAATTACTGGAAAAAGAAAAATGTTGTGGGTCCGAAGCCTGTGCCATTTTTTGGCAATTTGAAAGACTCAACTTTACGACGTAAAACAATTGGCATGTTACTTAAAGAATATTATGAAAATTACCCAAAAGAAAAAGTTGTCGGAATCTTTAGAATGACTTCACCCTGCCTCTTAGTAAGGGACCCAGAAATAATAAAGCACATATTGATAAAAGATTTCGACTTGTTTGTCGACCGTGGAGTACGAATGAGCGATGATGCATTGGGATTGAATTTATTCCACGCCGATGAAGATACTTGGAAGGTGCTAAGAAACAAGTTTACCCCACTGTTTACATCGGGTAAATTGAAAAACATGTTGTATCTGATGACTGAACGTGGTGATAAATTCGTGAATTACATCAATAGTGTAATTAAAGAGAGATCTGAACAAAATGTGTTTGCTCTTGTTCAACACTTCACTATGGCAACGATTGCAGCGTGCGCTTTCGGGCTTGAACTAGATGTACATGAACAATTGCCAACATTGCAAGAAGTGGACAAACAGACATTTACAATATCGTACGTCACAGAATTAGACTTTATAATGCCTGGTATTTTAAGCAAAATTGGTGCCTCGTTTTTCCCTAAACAATTAAAAAAATTCTTTATTGATATTGTGCAGTCAGTTATGACTGAAAGAAACGGAAAGCCGACTAACAGAAAAGATTTTATGGATTTAATATTGGAACTTAAACAAGCCGGTAAAGTTCAAGGCTCAAAATTTCATGTCGACGAAAAGACCTTGGAGCTTGATATAACCGATAACATTGTAGCTAGTCAAGCTTTTATATTTTATGCAGCCGGATATGAGACTACTGCGACGACAATGGGTTTCTTTTTGTACCAACTAGCACAAAATCCCGAAATACAGGACAAAGTTGTGGCGGAAATAAATGACGTTCTCGAGAAACACGGTGGAAAGATTACCTACGAAACGATCGTTGAAATGAAATACATGGATCAAGTATTTGGAGAAACTCTTCGAATGTATCCGCCTTTTGAAACATTGCAAAGACGTGTGAAAGCAGATTATAAAATTCCCGGAACTGACTTAACAATAGAGAAAGGACAGGTGGTCATGTTTTCCAACTTGGGCCTCCACTACGACTCTAAATACTTTTCTAACCCAGAAAAGTTTGACCCAGAAAGATTTTCTCCGGAAAATTCTAAAATCAGAAACCCCTGCACATATATGCCATTTGGAATTGGCCCTAGAAATTGCATCGGTAAGTATTTTTATTGAAACCTGCAAATTTTTTTTTTTAAATTTTAAATACAATACGTATTAAAAATATATTTTTCGTACATGTCAGTTAAGACACAAATGAAAACATAACCTATGTGTTTATCCAAGAGGAGGTCTATCTGTCTACCAGAATTTATTCAAATTCATCTTATAGTATACGCTATTATCTTAATCAACAAAATCTAAACGTTTTCAAAAACAATTACATTGTTTATAAATATATAATATTATATATTTTTTTGAATATATAATATACGGCCTGCGGCGTCGGCCTGTCCATTTGATAGGATAAGGGATAAGGACGGGTGAGGGCAATTTTGAGGAAATGTATTGTAACGAGGAGCCGCATCTTATTACCCAGCCGTTTTCTTTAAATAACTAGAGATAAAACAGAATTCTCTTTAATATCAGAACAAAAACAGAGATATAGAGAGCAGTAGGTACCTACTTTTCTGGTTTGATAGATATAAAAGGACGTTTCTTAGTTAATCGAAGTTATGAAGTCAATTTCCGTTGTTTATATATTGTGATAATCCTTGGCTTTCAGGTATGCGATTCGCTCAAGTTCAAAGTCGAGTGTGCCTAATATATTTACTCAAAAACTTCAAGGTGGAATGTACCAAAAATACAATGAAGCGTGTCATCTACGACCCTTACAGAGTGATACTGGCCCCCATGTCGGGGATATATCTTAATGTGATACCTAGAAAATAATGTTGCATTTATCTTGTAATTTGTATCTTCAAATTAATAAGAGTCACATGTGAAAATAAAATATGGTACATTTATTTTATCGACGCCCATAACGACCACATTTACTATTATTCAAAGCCGTTTAATTCAATTTTACTTAATTATTGACCCAATTTGCATATTCCTCTTAGTCTGATCGTTGTTTAAGTGACCTAATTATTAACTAGCAATTGGTTCTTGGTAATACTATGAAAATTAATATACTGTGGTAATACTATGACATTAATTCATGTTGAATTATTTTACCACTAATTGAAATAATTTGTTTTTCTATGGTTTGTAAACACGTTGCGCGCCAACGGATTGGGTTGTTGGCGCTGTTAGCACTGAGATCGTATTAAAACGGAGCGTTTTTCGGCTTCGACTCAGTGAGCACTAGCTCTCGACAAACCAGTCGGTTTACTTACTGCCTTTATTGGCTACTATAACCCATGCTGGTTACTGTGCCCATCAACATTCTGCCCTTACTTAAAAATGGGTACGCCCAATCCCTGATTTTTATGACAAGCTGACGGTCCACTTGATAATATAGGTGGATGTCGTCGCCTATATAACACAAGCAACGCCGACATAGTAAGATACTATGACCATGGGTTTGTTCGCATAAGGACAGATTCCAAAAAGACAGGTTCTCAAAAAGACAAAGTACAACTAAGCACGAAAAGAACAAAAACAAGAATATAAGAACTGCTTTATTCATGTGTCGGCGCCTTATAAAGTAATAATAATCGGTCACAGTGCCTCATGTTTTTGCATAAACAATATTTTTGATTGTTATAAATATTCAATTAAATGAAGGCCAGAAGAGGTTATTAAAATTTAACCTTATAATCAAAATCAAATCAAACTGAAAACACACACATCCCATCCGCAATGTGCATGACATTCGCCTTTATGTTCAAGTTGAGTGAAATCAAATGACATGTGACATTTGACCTTGATTGAAGCTTTATAAATATAGATTTTTATTTTATTTTAAATAAAATATAGATTTTTAAACCACACTAGCAGCTATTGAGCTGATGCGTGTGTATCAAATAGTTTGAAGATTATATTTTCATCCATTTTGTCCAGTCTGTTCTTAAAACAATTCACTGATGGCGCCATGACAACACTTTCAGGAAGTCTGTTCCAGACCATCTCCACTCTGTTAGGCAGAAAGTGTTTCCTAGGCCTAGGTATTTTCTTACTTGGATTTTGGCATCGTTTTAAAGGGTGTCCTCGTAGGTGCTTATTAGTATTAAGGGTGTATAGTTCTTGGAGACAGTGCACATCATAGATCTTATACAGTATCATGTAAGTCTCGATGAGACTTCCTCTCTGTCGACGCTATTCGAGTGGGGTAAGGCCAAGGATTTTGAGTCGTTTCTCATAAGGCTTATTACGTAGCGTGCTAATCATTTTTGTAGCTCTTCTCTGTACATTGTCAAGTATCTTAATGTCCTTTTTAAAATATGGGTCCCATATTACGTAGGCATACTCTAAAAGTGGTCTAACATAAGCCTTATACAACTGGAGAAATGTTTTAGCTGTAAGACACTTGAACGCTTTTCGAATGACATAGAGTATGGAATTTGTTTTCTTGACAATATTTATTATATGCGTGCCCCATTTCAGATCAGATGTTATTGTGACGCCTAGGTCTTTTTGAGACTCGACAAGCATCAGCTGCTGGGGTCCAAGGTGATAGTTTTTACGGTGGTTGTTCTTTCCAATGTGTAAAACTGTGCATTTGTCGACATTAAGTGTTGACAACCATTCTTGGGTCCAATTATAATATATAGCGTTTAAATCGTTTTGGATATTATGATACTGGCTCAAGGGTTTCCAAAGAATTTTGTATCATCAGCGAACAAGGAGAAGGGCTGTACAAGAACGCTTTTCAGGTCTGTCAAGTATAAAATGAAGAGTATTGGTCCAAGAACAGATCCCTGTGGGACGCCGCTGAGTACCTTTTTGATTTCAGATGGAGCTTGTCCAATACGTACTCGAAAAGCTCTTACCGCCTGACTAGCTGATCCGGCGAACTTCTCACCGCCTCAGAATCAATAAATGTTGTATTAACTTAGCTGAATTAAATTCAATTCCTTAATAAATAATATTTCTAGTGAATATTTTCGTAGTCAAATAAAAAATAAGCAACTTATTGCAAGTGTGTGGGGATTTGGAATCGCATGCCATTGCACAGCCGTGGTGGGTTCAAATTTATTTATTTATTTATTAGCTCAAATTTCCCTCTACAATTTTATTTTAAACACTGTATCTTTATATATGTATATTATATAATATTTATGTATTTGTTAGTATATGTGTTTATATTTACGTTTGTATTGTTAATATTAGGTGTAGGGGCCGCCTTTTGCGGTATGAGCCTCCTCCAAACTTTGCCAGATAGATCTGTCTTGTGCCAGTCTGGGCCATACATTTCCTGTGGTCGCCACAATGTCGTCACTTCATCTTTTGAGTGGTCTACCCTTCTTCCTTGTCTGTGGGTACCAATTAGTTACTGTCTGGGACCATCTTCCATCTGTTATTCTTTAGATGTGGCCACACCATTTCCATTTTAGTATTAATATCTGTTTCACGACGTCTTTGGTTAGTTAATGAATTTCTGACTCTATCTTTTAATTTAATATTTAGTATGTTCTTTTTTTTGTTATGTTTGGAAGGTGATCGTCTACAACCCCCGCGGTGACGAACCGTTCTGGGGGAGGTTTGTTTGCTTTGCTTTTTCTAAGTTTCGTTGTTTTTGAGGGTGCGACATTATTAGTTGTTTGGAGAGGCTTTCTTGATTGCTATTCGTCGCAGGGCAGAGTAGTTTCAGCTAGTTTTAGAGTAGGTGATGTGTAATTGTTTTGCTTATTTAGGAAAGTTGCCATAGAGCTTTGGCTGGTACCTGGTTGGTTTGGAAGTATTTTGTTTTTCTTAAGTGCCTGTTGTTTTGTTGATTCTTTGTATCGGTTCTCGTTTTGTTGTGGTGGTGTTATTTCCAGTGCTCTCTTTTTGTTTCTATTATCAGCTTTTTCGCTATCTTTTGTTTTTGTTGGCTCTTGTACTATTAGTTTGTCATAACGGATATATGCTATATTTCCAGCTTGTTTCTCTTTTTGTAGTTGCTCTTGCAATTTTTTCCTCGTTTCTAGAACTTTAGGAGGGAAATCTTCTTTTATGTAGATAGTTTCTGTTTTTATATACTTTTTGCTTTGTAGTATAGAGATTTTTCTGCCATAAGTAGACAAGGTTACGACAATAGGCCTTACCTTATTTTCTTGGTATTTTCCCATGCGCCTAGCCATCTGCAGTTCCATTTGCTCACACTCAATTTTTAATTCCTCTTTCAATGTTTTTAAAATTTGCTTTTCTAATTCGTCATATGACTTTTCTCCTTCATCAATCCCAAAGAATATAATATTCCTCTCTCTGCTTTGTTTCTCTATATTTGAAATTCTTTTTTCATAGTCTAAGTTACATTCTTTTATTTTAGCAAGATCATCTTGTACCGAATTAAATTTTTCGTCGATTTTTTCGTATATTTTTGTTGTTAATCTGTTTTCGAGGCGCTGCAGCGATTCAAAAGAATCATTTTTTATATCAGCTCTTAATTCTTTCAGTAATTTCTCTAGTTCTGACATTTTAATATATTTTGGTTTAGCTTAGCGTTCTCTGTGGGTCGTATTAGGTAGGCTCTTGATCGATCGATATGAGTTTCCTGTGTGGTTCTGCAATATAGGCACAGATGGCAGTAGCAGAGTGTGATGTTATTGTAAATCTTTATTTCTTTACGTAATTCAGCAGTGAAAGTGTAGATGGCGCTACTGGTTTAGCAAATTGGTGTTTAGCGAAGTTTATAGTTTTTAGGTTATATTTTTTTCTTCTTATATCAGCCATTAATTGCACTAGTTTCTATATATTTTCTAGTTATCTATGTAATTCACTGTAAATGATTGTATTTTAAACACAGTCTTAAAGTTTTTCGTGTTGTATTTGATTTATCACTAAACGACATCGCACAACATTGCACTGCCCGGTATTTGTTAATTTTTTACTTTATGTTCGATGTTTTATATAGTTTTTATCGTTTCCGACATAGTAATCACTGAGCACTGTTGATCATTTAGGCTTTTAGTCGATCTTATGCAGATTTTACACTTTTTTAACTTTAAAATCGGGGAGCCCAAGATGACTTGTTGTTTACTTTGTCGCGCCCTCTCCAGCATATTACAATTCAATTACGAAGCAAAATAATCCGAGATCCCAACCTTGAGTTGTAAATGGTGCGGTCGCATGCCTGGCAAATCCAATGAGTTCAAAAACTCTGCTGAATAATTTACAGCTTCGTTGGTATCACAAAATGTATCGATAGATTTGTATGACACCAAGTCACCTGGTAACAACTCTTGTATCTTGAAATTCAAACCGCCACTCATGATTCAATATATCGGGAAATATCTGGACAATGAGAGCATTTTGCGAATTAATGATTGTGCAGTAATCAGGTGGCAATTTTATGCATCCTGTATTTCCATCGCTGATAACTAACAGTTGTTTTGAGAATGCTTCAGCGGATGGATCTTCAACCATTTGAATGCGCATGTTTACTTTCAGCTGTACTTTGTCAACATTACGGCACAGTGGAGATGATTTCAAGCAAGCGTCGATCTCATCAGCGTACGTTGAACGTGGAATGACGGCAAGTGTTTGTCTGAAATCACCTCAAAGGACTAATACAGTCCTGCCAAATAGTTTGTCGTTGTTTTTTATATCTTTCAATGTCCTGTTCAACGCCTCAAGCGAATGTTTGTGTGCCATAGTGCATTCATCCCAGATGATAATGTTACACTGTTTCAGAAGTTTCAGCACTGTGGCCATAGACGATGTGTCAAATGCGAATCGACAGGTTTGTCTTTGTTCTAATCGTCTTTTTTGATTTCGTTCAGCTCGTGCCTCTTGTGATTGTGATTCACGCAATAGGGGATCGGACAAATTTTCAGAAAGTGTTTGAAATTAATCTTCACGAATATTTATTCCCATAAAAAATACTATTTTATTTATTTATACCCTTTTAGGTACTCAAAATCATGTTTTAATGTTGTTTGTTTGAAAATGCCGCCAAAACGCCACGATAGTTCATCTGAGAGCGCGTAACGTTATTTGTAGTCATATCATAACAAAACAGCTGCATTGGCATAGGACAATGATTGCCCACAAATGACGTCACGCACTGTGGTTGGTGTTTCAGTATAGATTAAAAATATTGTAAATCATAAAATTTTATTTCTTCATTTAAAAATATTTAAATGAATTATATTAAATTATTAAACGATAAATAATCGTAAAAAATTATATATTTTCTTTCTAAGTACATTTTAGATTTTAATCTGATTACTGTCCGATCCCCTATTGCGCCATGTTCACATGCACATCTTCATTATCCTGTTGGATTTTATCGTCTGTTCTTTGAGCTCTTCTATTTCGCATGTCTGTAGATCTAGTCGTTCGACGGCTTAAATTAGACCCATGCTGGCATTGTTCACTGTACAAAACACACAAATATATCAAATTGAAGTACTTAATGCTAGAAAGCCGTATACTGATAATGTATTTGTTCTTTTATTACTTTATCTACCTTTCACAATTATAAAATACGTATATATATATTTCTCTTTTAATTGTTTTTAAATTATTCCTAAAAAATTTACACGCAATGAATATAATATTATTGACATTTTTTCGACGTACTTACTTCACTCTTTTACATTCTGCGCAACCTGTCTGTCACTCTTTAACATCAAAAATATTACTCAATAATCTCAACGATGTCAATATGAGAACATTGGTGAAATATGACATCCCATAGTCAAACTGCTTTCCAGTTTTATGGGACATTGTAAATATAAATAAATAAATAAAAATATCCTCTTAACTTAACATCGTTCAAGTTAAACTCAATAACTGTTTAGGGGTATTTTTTTTTTTTAAAAAACGATTTACTTACAAAGCGTCTTCTAGTTTCCTTTGCAGTAAATTCGTAATTCGATGGCCCAACGGGGAATCATCCCCCTCCGTGCCACTAACAGTGGCACCAACATCACCGTGAAGGTGCAGACGGTATCCGAATACCGTACCCTCACCGATCTGCTAAGGAAGGAGGCCGTCTTCTTCCATACTTATTCCCTCCCGGAGGAACGCCACCTCCGCGTCATAGTTCGTGGCCTTCCCGCCACCCTAGGCGATGACGACATCCTCGAGGATGTCCGAGCCCAGGACTTCCCGGTCCTCGAAGTCCATCGACTTCGTTGCAGGGAACGCGGCCCCCTCAACTTAGTACTAGTCGTACTAAGTAACAACCCGGATGGGAAGCGCTTCTTCGACGCTTCCCAAATTTGCGGCTTGACGGGACTCAAATTTGAGCCCCCTTACAAGCGCGGTATCATCGGCCAATGCCACCGATGCCAATATTACGGCCACTCGGCTCGCAATTGTTTTGCGAAGCCAAGGTGCGTAAAGTGCCTGGGCAACCACGGCACCTCCGAGTGCCAACGCCAGAAAGACTCGTCAGAGCCACCGGCGTGCGTTCTCTGCGGAGAACACGGGCATCCCGCCAACTACCGCGGGTGCCCGAAAGCACCTAAGCGGAAGGCCCATAAAGCCTCCCGCCGTGCTCCCTCCAATCGGCCCTCCCAAAGGCCACACCCGCCAGCGCTCAACAGCGCTGCCCAATTCCCGTCACTGGCCAAACCAGTGGCTACTCCACCCGCCTGGCTGAGGCCCACGCCAAAGCCAGCACCCGCTCCAGCATCAGCCTGGAGACAGAGGGACCCTAGGGCCCACATCCCCCAACCACCGAAGGCATCTGCGCCTCACCCCCTCAGACCGGGACCAGCTCCTGTGTCTTCCCCCCCTAACAACTTCGTCGACTTCGCGAGAAGGCTCGGCGAGGCTGTTAGCATGAGAGAGCTCATCGCAGTCTCTCTCGAGTTCCAAAAGTGCAACGACACTTTTTCCTTTTTAAATTTAGTCGCGCAATACGCGCACGTATTTGAGGCCCTGGAACGACTCCAGGGTACTCCTTTTAATAGATCTTAAATGGCCCCTCCGGCCAAAAGATTAGCTCCCGCAGCACTGTCATTAGCGTTCTTCAACGTTAATGGCATCACTGCCCAAAAGACGGAGATCCAGGAGTTTCTCAATTCCCACCAGGTCGACGTCATGCTAATTCAAGAAACCTTCTTGAAACCTAGCAGGCGCGACCCGCGAATTGCCCAATATTCTATAGTACGTAATGACCGTACTCCCGCCCGCGGTGGAGGAACGCTCATCTACTACAAGAGGTCCCTACACTGCATTCCCATCGACACACCTCCTCTTACACACATGGAGGCCTCGGTCTGTCGTCTTGCCATGACTGACCATCCGTCAGTCATCATAGCATCAGTTTATTTATCCCCGATGAAGCCACTGTTGAGAAGTGACCTCGAGTTACTCCTCAACCTCGGTGACTCTGTCATCCTAGCGGGAGATCTTAACTGCAAGCACGCCAGTTGGAACTGCCTCGGGGCCACGCCTAACGGCGGGACTCTGAGCAGACTCTCTGACATTCTCAATTTTAATGTCATCGCCCCGACAACGCCCACGCGTTACCCCACAAACCCGAACCACAGACCAGACATACTCGACATTGCCCTTCTCCGTAATATCTCCCTCCACTTAATAGGAATTGAGACGCTTCACGAGCTCAATTCCGACCACCGCCCTGTCCTTCTTAAACTAGGCCGGCAGACCGATCGCTTTCCGCAATCCACCACGACCATCGACTGGAAAAGACTGAAGAAGTCCCTCGGGACCCTCTCTCAGCATCTGGACCAGATTCCCGACACATTCAGTGGACCAGACGGCGCGGCGGAGGCTATCCGAGGCCTCGGTTGTCACCTCCACGACTGCATCAGCAGCTGCTCCAGGGAGGTTCCAGCGGCGAACGATCGCCGATGGGAGCTCCCTGAAGAAGTGAGGAGGCGGCTGAGGGCGAAGAACGCCGCCACTCGTGCCTATGACTCATTCCCTTCCGTGGAAAACCGGGTGCGGCTACGCTCCCTGCAAAGGGAAGTTAAAGCTCGCATTTCGGAATTCCGCAACAACAGCTGGAACCGTCTGTTGTCCGACATCTCGCCTTCACATCTAGCGTACTGGAGGGTGGCGAGATCGTTGAAGATGGATTCCAACCTGACCCAAACCCCACCACTAAACCGACCCTCCGGCCTTCCGGCGTTTGACGACGACGAGAAGGCCGAACTCCTCGCCGACTCGCTCGAGGCGCAATGCTCACCCAGCCTCCAGCCGGTAGACGTAAATCACGTCGCCCGAGTGGAGGAGGAGGTCGAGCGTCGCGCCTCACAAACCCCCACCGATTCCTTGGACCCAGTTTCCCTTCAGGAACTGGTGGACCACATAAGGAGTCTAAGCCCCAATAAATCGCCGGGAATCGACGGTATCTCTAACAAGATACTGAAGATCTTCCCGGAACTACTTTTGTCCCTACTAGTAAGCATCTTCAATGCAGCCTTGCAAGATCGCTTCTTTCCAGCCGCCTGGAAGGAAGCGATAGTTATCGGCATTGCAAAGCCGGGCAAGGACAGATCCCATCCGTCTAGCTATAGACCGATCAGTCTCCTCAGCTCCATTGGGAAGCTCTACGAGAGAATCCTAATGGCGCGCCTTTCGAATTGTCTAAATTCAAAAGGTGTCCTTATTAACGAGCAGTTTGGCTTCAGAGCCAAACACTCGAGTGTCCATCAGGTGCATCGGTTAGTCGAGCACATACTCACAGGACTGACGAATAGACCGAAACGTGTTAGCACCGGAGCTGTCTTCTTCGATGTGGCGAAGGCCTTCGACAAGGTATGGCACGCCGGTTTGGTATACAAGCTATACCAAATCGGACTGCCTGAAAGTCTCGTACTCATAATACGGGACTTTCTGACCGATCGTAGCTTCCGTTACAGAATGGAGGGCACTCTCTCAACACCCCGACCCATCAGGGCTGGTGTCCCCCAGGGCTCAGTCCTCTCCCCTACCCTATACTCCCTCTACACAAACGACATCCCTCGCACCGAAAAGGCCGAACTGTCCCTTTTCGCTGACGACACATGTCTCTACTACTCCGCCCGACATCGAGGGGTACCCTCCAACCCGCCGTCACCTCCCTGGGTGACTGGTTCGTCAAGTGGAGGATCGAGGTTAATCCCGAGAAAAGCGCAGCAGTGTTCTTTTCTTGGGAGCCGACTCGTCCCCTCCCTGACGTCCCTCGTCACCCAAAAGCCACTGATCGACTCACTCTCGGTCAGATCTCTCTTCACGGTCAAGTCATCCCATGGGTGAACGAGACCAAATACCTCGGCGTCACTCTCGACTCGAGGCTCACCTTCCAACCCCACATCAAGCGCGTCCGCGATCGGGCAGCGTTTATCCTCAGTCGCCTATCTTGTCTCCTAGGTAGGCGCAGTAGAATGTCCCTTCTTAATAAGGTGACATTATACAAGGTCTGCGTGAGACCTATTATGACTTACGCCAGCACTGTGTTCGCACATGCTGCCCGCACCCACATTAATACTCTCCAACGGATTCAAAACCGTTTCATGCGAAATGCCGTGGCCTGTCCATGGTATGTCCGCAACGTAGATCTCCACTACGACCTGGATCTCCCGTCTATAGTCGAGTGCATTAAGGATTTCTCCCTTAAGTACTACGACAAAGTCCCTCATCACCCCAATCCACTAATCGTGGATGCATTATCCTACACCCCCGACCCCGATGTTAAAAACATCCAATCCTATAGGAGGCCCAGGCACGCCCTCCTCGACCCCGATGACCACATCACGGCTGCTAATGCCGTCCTTTATGCTCTAGATGATGCCGTACAACCGGCACCTAGACCTCCACACAGAGGCAGAAGGAGAGGTAGACCTCCCAGACGTCTCCGTGGCCCCCAGCGTTAGCTCTTCTCAGCGCTAATAGCCCCCGTCCTCATACAATGAGGCGGGGATACCGATGTCCCCATTCACGGCCATTAAGCCGCTCCCCACCGCCTAGTTAATGTCGTTCAACCGACACCTAGGCCCTTACGGAGTGCCAGAAAGAGGTTAACCTCCGTGACCCTCCCGGGTCTCCATATAGCAACAGTTAAGCTTCCTTTAACTGTTAGCTTCCCCCTTCCTATTTCGCGATTTTCCCGATCGCTGTGTTTGCAGGGCTGAGTGTTTTTAAACGCTCGCGGCAAGGTCCGTTTACGCTTTAAAAGTCCTAGGACTAAAAGCTAAGCAAACCGGGAGAGGTTTTAGTGTGTAAAAATCTCACATAACCATGAGAATATAAGCAGTCCACAGTGCTGTCTTATCCCTTCGCAGGTACCTTTTGAAGGTTTCCTCTCTCGAAAACAAAAAAAAAAAAAAAAAAATTGCAGTAAATTGCTACTCATGTGAACTCTTTCATACTCCTCTGTGAGTCCTTAATCGGTTATCCTTAAAGAATATTAGTTTTTTATATATTAATATAGATACTTATTAGGCTTAGGTTGCACTACGGTTTTGCCGTAGTGCCACGATGGAACTGCCGGCGATAATCACAGTTTGAAGAGGATTTCAAGAGAGCAGTATATATTGTTGCTCTAATAATGAGAAATAGAAAAAGAAGACGTCAACGCACATTTCGCAAATATTGGGTCCATTCTAATATTTGCGAAACTCATATCACAGTTTTTTATATGATGATATAAGAAATATCATATTTTAAAAAAACATCCTGACAATTTTTTCAATTATTATAAGATGTCAATAGCCAACTTCGATAAAATTTTGTGGTTACTAAGTTCTAAAGGTATCAAATTAGATGAGCGGGTTGAATAAGACAACTGCCACAAATGGCAGACAGACCACCATAGAATGTCTAACTTAAATGTAAGTACTTACAGGAGATGATGCTGCAGATCGCTAACACCTCAGGTAGGTACACGTACACACACAGGCACTCACATACATATAGTTCGTTCTTGCTGGCCAGCGTATGTTGCACTTCACAGTAATCTTCAGCGAGCACTCTATGGGTTCTGGGCGATGCGGAAGGCGGTAAGGAGACCACCAGCGTGATGGTACAGCGAGAGGAATTTTGGTAAAAAAGCGCGTGAGCGATGAGTTAGCGACCGTCCGTCGGCGTAGATCGATCGAGACCAACTAGTTAGTACCTTGCAGCGAATCAAAACAATTAAAATATTATGAAGGTGGGTAAATAAAAAATGAGCACCGGTATTGGCGCGAACATACTCCCCGGCTTGAAAGTCCGAAGGATTTCAATGAGCAATATACTGTTTCCATTGTTAAAGTTGAATAGCATAGCATTGATAAATGTAAATAGAGACAGACATTATGTGAAAAAACATGCGTAAAGTAATATATACATGAGTTATAACTAAGCTAATGAATAATATGTAAGTAATAATAAAAGGTTAAGTCACTATTGATTTGGAAGAGGACACAGCTTTACGATGGGACGTTTGAATATCTTCCCTTGCGAACGTATTGACGCAACCCGTACAACTCCATCGCGGCCAGGAAACAACTCTTCCACAACTCCAATAGGCCAACGCAGCGGCGGTACGTCATCTTGACACAATAAAACGACCGTCCCTAGTTTGATTGAAGCGCTCTTGTTAAACCATTTCATTCGCTGCTGAAGCGTATGTAGATAGTCCAGCCGCCATTTTTTCCAATAACCTTGGACTAAGCTATCTAGTAAGCGTTTGCGACAAATTAAAGATTTATCAGCGTCAACATCATAAGCGGGTAAACTCCTTAGCGGAGTAGTCATAAGAAAGTGAGCAGGCGTTAGTATTTCCGGTTGAGGCTCATCAGATAAAAGTCCCAACGGTCTAGAATTCAACAAACACTCAACTGAGTGAGTACGGTAAGCAATTCTTCGTACGACAATATTTGTTGTCCTATAACGCGATGTAAATGTGTCTTTACACTCTTGATATTTGCCTCCCAAAGGCCACCGAAGTGGGGGGCACGCGGGGGTATAGTTTGAAACTTAATGCGGAATTTCGCGAATTCTGAGTTAAAAGCCGATTTTGTTGCATTTAAATCTAGGAAATCGTAAAGTTCGCTTAAATGACGTTTGGCGCCTATAAAATTAGTAGCGTTATCTGAGTAAATGCAAGCGACAGGACCACGTCTTGAGATAAACCGTTTAAACGCATCAATAAACGTTTCAGCGGAGAGATCTGAAGCAATCTCTAGATGGATTGCTTTAGTGACAAGACACATAAACAAACAGATGTACGCCTTTGTGGTACGTACGTCACGATGTCTGGTCATAGTAAGGTTAATGGGTCCCGCCTAGTCCACTCCTGTGTTAGTAAAAGCTTTAGCCTCTAGAAGACGCGAAGAGGGTAGACTAGCCATTAGAGGCGTTTGCGAACGCGGTGCACACTTAAAGCATGTATTACAGGATTGAACACGTTTGCGAACAATACTACGAGCGGACAATATCCAGTAACGTTGACGTAGCAAAGACATAAGTAGACTAGAGCCAGTATGGCAATTGACGCGATGATGATGATCTATAAGCAAATCAACAATATGATCACGTCGCGGCAACAAAATTGGATGGCGATTCTCAAAGGGAATGTCAGCATAGGTCAGTCGACCACCAACACGTATCAGATCATTATCATCAATGAAAGAATGCAGTCTGCGAATAGCGACAGAAGTTAAAGTTTTATTTTTAATAGCAGTAAATTCATTTTTAAAATACTTATGTTGTAGAATAAAAAATATAGTTTTTTCAGAAACCTCCAAATCTGATGCCTTTATAAAGTTATCACGTGGAAGTTTTTTGAGCATGCGTAAAATGTATACAATAGTGCGAAGCAGTTTTGACTAATCAGAAGTTTTTAAAGCGAGCTCATAAAGCGGTGAATCCTCAGATTCAACCACAGTAGCAAATGTATTGGATTTCCTCATTTCAGGTAAATCGTCATTATCAGTTGGCCTAAAGGGTTGGATTGGCCACTCATTAACGGGCTTCTGTAACCAACTTGGACCGTTCCACCAAAGCTCGTGGTCAATTAACTGAGATGGAAGAATCTCTCGTGATGCGCAATCACTCGGATTTTCTTTACCATCAATATGGAAAAAGCGATTTGGCGATATATTATCTTGGATTTTGCTGACCCGGTTAGCGACATAAACTTGCCAACGATGTGGCAGCGAATGTATCCATGATAGAGCGATTTTAGAATCAGAAAATGTCCTTGACAGGATAGCGATCATTAAAATTATCATAATCATAGCGGAGCACCTTTGACAGCAGCATTGCTGCACAAAGTTCCAAGCGAGGGAGCGAAGCGATCTTTGGTGAAGCCACCTTAGATTTAGAACAAGCAAGCGAGACCGAGATAGCGCCATTAGGGTGCGTGACATGTAAGTATATACAACAACCATTATCTGCGGGTTTAACTGAAAAAGTGAAGGTATCACAAGCGGGAAGCCATTGTACGCCTAATATTTTAGTATAGTCAAATAATTCTGCTTGCAAGTTGGGACCAGTATGCAAAATATCGTTCAGTGAAATATTAGTATCTGTAGTGGCACTGGCGTCCAACACTACACGCGTTTTGGTAGTTGCCTTATCAGGACGCACTACAGCTTGATGCGGGATAATAAAGCCATCAGTAGAAAAAGGAATTTCTGATAAGTAACCCTTTTTTAAGTAATCAGTAATTACCTCATTATAAGCGAGACGCAACTGAGGATTAGCGCGAAACTTTCTTTCGAGCGACAGGAGTCTGCGTTGAGCGCATTTGAGCGAGCCACCTAGTGACGCAGGATCACCTTTAAACGGTAACGAGACTATAAATCGGCCACAAGTAGTTCTAGTAGTTGTGAAGCGTAAAACTCTTCACAATAATTATTGTCGGGATTTTCAGCAGGAGCGGAGAATATTTCTTGAGTTTCCCAGAATCTCGTTAAACTGTCATTCAACTCTTCATTGGTGACAGGACCGAAGGACCAGCGACATCTATTGGTGAGTTAATTGGGACCTCACCCATCACGACGTAGCCAAGCGAAGTTTCTAAAACAGGGAGCGTAGTTGTAGCGGAGCGAGCGGCTGAATTAGCCTTGGAAATATCAAAAACCTTATTATCATTATTTGCGACATTATTAGATTGATAAGCGAGATTAGCAGAATTTGCATTACTATAAGTTAGGGGGGGAGACATTAAGTTGTTTGATGACGAAAAATTATGACGCAAAAATCGACCTTCCGACAATAATAACGGAAACAATTGTGCACCCAAAATAGCATCAATTTCACTAGGCACATTCCAGGTGTCATCCGCTAGGGGCAAATTATTTAAATATGCCATTTCTGAAATATTAACATGGCTTGTTGGTAACTTGTCCACTATATTGTTTATAACTAGAAAGCGCACCTTGTAAACATCTTCAGTGAAACGTGACTGAATGTTGAGCGAAACACTGCCTAAAATATTGCAGCTTGACGCACCTACTGACTTAACCACAGCATTGTAAATAGGTGAAATTTTTAGTTTAAGTCGCTGACAACAATCATAACTTATTAAATTGTCTTGCGAAGCGCTGTCTAGTAGACATCTAATTATTTGTTTATTATTTATATCTGTGTAAGCCATCACTTTCGCGGTTGACAAAATGGTCGTAGTTTTGTTATTATTACGCGGTTGTGAAATATGCATCTTAATCTTAATCTTATCTTAGTGGCTATTTCTGTCTGCTAGAGTACCAGTATCACTTCGTCCATTGCTGGAATATTGTGATCGCCCCGTGAAATAAAGCTCTCTACCTATACCTACCACGTTAAGGAACTGTAGTACTTTTTTGATAGAGGCATTCTTCACATCTTCACAAGCCATTGTGTGGCTTCCTAGGATGTGACTGCGCTTGTGCATCAGGGGGCCACATTCGCACAGGATATGCATTGGTGTTTCTTCTGCCTCATGGCAGAAGCGACACTCTCCCGTACTAGTGAGCCCCATTACTTTTAGGTGCCTGTTGAGGCGGCAGTGCCCCGTTAGTGCCCTAGATAGCATACACAAATTGCTCCTACTAAGCGACATAGCCTGATTTGTCACGTTTCGACTATAGGCTTTAATAAGCGCTTTGGAATGGTTCAACCCTGGCAAGTTAATCCAGCGTTGGTAAGACTTAATAAAGCACTGGTTCCATATGGTCCAGCGAGCTAGGCTATTTGGTAGTCCGCACATAGGTTCAGGACCTATTAGCCTACCTTTTGCGCCTATACGAGCCAATTCGTCGGCAATTTCATTGCCTTCGATCCCCATATGGCCAGGTACCCATCTTAGGACCACTTTGTTCTTGCGACCTAAGGTATTTAAGTAGTCTACACAGTTTCGCACAAGCTTTGAGACTGTAGAGTCTGAGTCTAGTGCTTGAAGTGCAACCTGACTATCTGAATGAATGTAAATTACACGTTTGACGTAGTTTCTTTGCAGGTTGATTTCCGCGCATTCTAGGATGGCGAAGACCTCTGCTTGGAAGATGCTGGCGTACTGTCCCAAGTTTACACTGGTCCTGTATTCCTGGTCACCGCCATACACTCCACAGCCTACGTCAGGTCCTGATTTGGACCCATCGGTATACCAAGAAAGGCTACCTTCCTCCCAAGAGATCTTGTTATTTGACCAGTTTTCTCTTGAGAGTAGCTCCACAGTATAATACTTTGCTTCTATGTACTGTGGTACCATTGTATCAGTAGGCATGCCTAGGATGGGATCCCTTAGTACTGAGTCTTCTAGAGCTCTGAGTACCTTGGACAGCCAATTGTGTTTACCCCGATTCATCATTCTGTGCATACTGGTTCTCGCCTCCTTCTCTAAAAATAGATTTAGAGGCGGTAAGCCCAGAATAGCCTCCAGAGATGCTCCGGGGAACTCGACATGGCTCCTGTTATCATCAGACATGCCAAACGCTGTACGCCATTAAGCTTGTCGATGGTCGTTTTCTGGTTGGCTTTTCTATACCATACTATAGAGGCGTATGCGATCATCGGCCTCACAATAGCAGTGTACAGCCAGAGGGTGAACTTTGGACACGGGCCCCAACTCTTCCCTACCATTCGACGACTGATAAATAAGGCTGCCTTAGCCTTATTTATCACATTTCCAATGTGTGCATTCCACGTTAGTCTCTGGTCGAAAGTAACTCCCAGATATTTGACCTCTGTGGAAAATTCAACTCGTTTACCATTTACTAGAGGTGGCTTTAATTTATCCAGTAGCCTCTTTTTGGTAAACGGTACTATAGCGGTTTTATCACCGTTAACCAACAGTTCATTTGCTGTACACCATTCGCAAATGATGTTTGAAGCTTTTTGTAACAGGGCCGAAATTGTGCTTTGGCAGAAACCTCTTATGATCACCACTAGGTCATCAGCATAACCTAGGGCATCGATCTTGTGTTCTGCCAGCCTGTACAGAAGCTGATCAACTGCAAGAGTCCAAAGCAGTGGTGATAGAGCACCGCCCTGCGGGCATCCTCTTGTAGTTGCTACAGTGAGCGAGGTATCGTGTAGTTCGACCTTCGCTTTACGTTTGGATAGCATGGCCTTTACCCACCTAACTGTAGTCGGGTCCACATTTTTGTTTTGTAGTCCCCTCACTAACGTGTTGGTGGGAGTATTATCAAATGCGTCTTCTATGTCCAAAAATGCGCACAGAGCTATCTGTTTATCATCCAAAGCCCTTTCCGCCCTGTCAGCTAGTTGGATAAGGGCCGTCTCTGTGGACCTTCCCTTCTGATAGGCGTGCTGGGTGGAATGAATGGGTTTCAAGGCCAGGGCTTTGTCCCTTATGTATTTATCTATAATCTTTTCTAGAGTTTTAAGCATAAAGGACGTTAGGCAAATTGGTCTGAAAGACTTAGGCAGAGCATAATCCCTCCGACCTGCCTTAGGTATAAATAATACCTTAGCCCGGGTCCATTGTTCCGGTATATATCCCCAGGCATAACTTGCTCGGTAGATCTTTACCGAATACGGCGTGAGTACGTCTATGCCTTTCTGTAATAGAATGGGCAACAGTCCGTCTTCACCACTGGACTTCAGGGGTTTAAAGGACTTGATAGCCCATTTCACAACTTTGGGCCGGATGAGATCAGCCGCTCTGTTACGGTCCTCATTTCGAGGCCTTTGGTGTAAAGGCGTTCCATCTGACCCGGCCGAAAAGCTCTGAGCCCCCGGAAAGTGAGTTTTTATCAGCAACTGAAGAGTTTCCTCTTCAGTGTTCGTAAAGGAGCCATCAGGTCTCTTAAGCAGCCCTAATTGACAAGGCTTGTCCTTCGCGAGCAGTCTATGGATTCTGGCCCCTTGAGGCATTTGTGTTAATTCCTCGCAGAGCTTCCTCCATGCAGCACGCTTGGACTTCCTTATCTCCTTATTGTATTCAGTCAAGGCCTTCTTATAGCTCTCCCATTCAAGGGTTCTTCTTGCCTTGTTAAATAGACATCTGGTTTTCTCCCGAAGCTTCTTGAGCCTTGAGTTCCACCAGGGTACATTTCTTTTGGAGTGCTTTGTTCTGAGCGGACAGCTTTCCTCAAAGGCACTCTTTATTGCCCTCGTGATAGCCTCCACTGTATGTTCTAGCTCCTCCGGTGTACATATACTTTTGGGGAAGTCCTCAAGATTTTGCCTTAGTTTGTTGTTATAAACGTCCCAGGCTGTAGCTTTTGGATCCCTGTATGTTACAGTTTGATCTTTTGTAGATGTTGCTAGATCAAAACGGATTTGTCTATGATCAGACATAGAGCTTTCTCCACTGACATGCCAGTTTGATATAAACTTGGCTATGTTGTCAGTGGCGAATGTTATGTCTAAAACTTCCTGCCTTGCAGTTGTCACGAAGGTCGGCTTGCTCCCTCTGTTGAGTACCTGTAAACAGTTAACTAAGAGAAAGTCATGTAGTAACTCACCTCTATTGTTTGTATCGGTGCTGCCCCACGTTACGTGATGGGCATTGGCATCGGCTCCAACAAGTAGCTCGGCTTTATGATGATGCGCGTACGCCACCAATCGCGCAAGCTCCATCGTAGGGTCATGTCCGTCATAAGGTAGGTACGCAGAACAGACGATGATGCGTGTTCCCTCCCTGCCTTTGATGTTGACAAAAGCTGCCGCCATGTCGTCAGTACATAACTCTGGCACTGGCAAATATTCAATATTTTTATTGAAAACTATGCTTGCCCTGGGCTTTGAGCCACAGGTATTATGAAGTATTTTACCTGCAGACTGAAGTCCCAGAACCGCTCCATTTTGGGTCCAGGGCTCTTGTATGAGGGCGATATCAACCTCACCCCGCAGGAGAAGGCGCTCTAGCACTGCTGTGGCAGCCATCGCATGATGAAGGTTGATTTGAATCACCCTCATCTTCTCTGTCTATTTTTTTTTTTTTTTTTTTAATTAAACGCCCTTTTTGGTAGAGGGGCCCTTGGAGCCGGCTTTCGTCTTTGGCGGACGTCGAGTTCCACCTACAGACTTAGCCTGCCCTCTGATGACCCCCCCACCTCGGTGTGACCCACGCCCCACCGTACCAATTCCCCTGCCAACGACCTGAGAGGCATCACCTGCCTGTACAGAATGCTGTACAGGCTGCTCTCCCTCGCGCCGGCTGGAGCCCTTCGTTGGCTCGGTGGACTCAGCTGTGTTGTCATTGCCGCTCTTGACTTTAAAAATTATCTTCTTAAAGCCAATCGCGGCCCTGTACTCCGCAGCTTTTAGAACCTCGGCAGAAGGGTCGTCTATAAAGAAGGTCGTCACAGTGCCGCCCTTCTCAGCCCTACTGCTGATGGTTTTCCAGTGCTCTGTGTTGAGCCCTACATTTTGCGTCCTCAGCAGCAGCAGAGCTTCATCCAGGCTCTCCGCTTCACTGCTGGGCACAAAAGTGGTGCAAATCGTAGGCTTAGGCAATTCCTTCTCTGGTATATATGAGAGGTTTGCCTCAGGCCACGGTTTAAGACTCGGTATTCTGCTCACAAGCCACTCCTGGCTATACCGGTTCTCACACGTGATGAGAATCCAGCCAGGCTTTTTGGAGAATCCCAAGAACTTTGGACCAGTACCTTTTTCAGCCCTGGTAATAGCGAGGATGATGCTGCGATGCGTTAGCCTCATTTGTTCTTCGCTCATGGGTTCGCTATTGCGAATACCCACTCGCGAAGCTCCCACTACCTCTCCAAACGTGGGCCTAGCCCTCGACGGACCAGCCCGCGTTTCCTCCGTTTTCGCCGTCTTTTTTGGCTGATTCGGAGACTCCTCTTCCGAGCGTTGGCGTTTCGAAGCGATTGCTTTGGGTGGCACTGAAGGAGTTTTATTATCACCCTCCTTGCTGCTCGCCCTCGCCTTCGTCGGATTCGGAGGGGGTCTTTCAATATCGAGCTGATTCCAGGGCTTTGTAGCAATAGCCCTGGCCTCAGCTACTGAGTAGTTGGCTGCGATAAGCCTCTTCAGGCGTTTCCTTGCGGCGCCTGAAAGCTTTTTAAGCGGCTTCCTACTGTCTTTGGTGCTGTCACGGACCGAGTCTGTTGCCATAGGCATTCCAGCGTCATTTGTGTCCACTGATTGCCCAAGGTCTAGCCTCTCATCCATGCCAGCTTCTTTTATCGAGGCTGTATTGGAGGCGTCGGAGCGTCCTCCAGGCGAGCCTGATTCTGATGGATCATCGAGATCCAAACCGGAAAACAAAGATGTTGTTAAAAATTCATCCATATTGTTCCCACGAGTAGATACGGGATATAAAAACGTCCAGTCGGCCTTCCCGTTACCGACTAAGGGTATATACACTCCGAGGTCCCCAGGTATCGGAGGTTGACCGCTAGCGACTGAGTAACCCCTCAGCCATTCACCCTCTTGGCGCGCGTCATACCGTAGGGTTGGAGTAAATTTTTATAGAGGCTTTCTACCTTGCGGTCCGGGCGGTTAAGCCAAGACCCCCGTTCCTGTGAGACATGACCACAGGCTTACGGTGTAGTAAAAGAGGGCATTTCCTCACCTCCTTTGAGCCTGCTGGTTAGGCCGGCTACAGTGTCGGGTTATTTGCCGCCGCCCGAGGTTCGGCGTTGACAATTTTACAGCGAGGTTTTGTCTCTTCTCGAGCCAACCCTCCTCCTTTCTCATCCGGGCTTGGGACCGGCAAACGGCGGAGTTTAAATATAAAGAAAGAAAGAAAGAAAGAATTTTATTTCGTATACACACACATACAAGAAATAACTATAAAAAAAATACAATATTAACTAAAAAAGCGTAGTGGTGCGTCCGAAATAGGTCCCTGACTCAGCATAATGCGATGGGTGGGACCCACAGCGCTGATTTTCAGTCAAGGCCTGAAAAATACCTGAAAAAATCTGTGCAAAGCAACAACAAACAAAGGAACAGAAAGAGAACAAATAAGACAAAAATTGAAACCGTAAGAAAAAACATAAGAAAGGATTATACATAAACATAAGAACATAAGAATAGAAAAGATTAACATAACATTAAACATAAGAAAAGATTAAAGATTAAGGAAACACCAAAACATAGGCATATAGGTACAAATATGTGAACATACAACACAAAAATATAATAATAATAAATAAATAATGCCACAAATCATGTTTCTTCACGCTGTAAACCTAAAAAGTGTTTTTTAACGTTCTTTCTAAAAGTAGCTACAGTTTGAAGCTTCCAATAAGGTGGAGGTATAGTATTCCATACTTTACTTGCAGCATATTTAAAAGATCCCCTATAAGCCGCAGTCCGTATTCTCGGCAACAAGATGCAGGGAGACAGCCTTCCCCCGCGTGGTTGGTTTAAGACCAGTCTTTCACGCAGATAATTCGGACGCTCACACGCAGTTATATTATAAAGTAACGTGGCTAGGTGAATTTTGCGTCTTAACGCCATTTTTAAGAAGCCAGCCTTATTAAGAAACGGAGTCACATGTGCACGCGGAGGAATGCGAAAACAGAAACGCGCACATGCATTTTGAACACGTTGGATGAGTCTCTGCGTCCTACCAAACAAACATGGGCCATAGACTACGTCCGCATAGTTCAACCTTGACAATACCAATGATTCGCACAACTGCACCCTAAGTTCCACGCTCAAAAGGTCACGTACTTTGTATAACACCTTCAAACGATAGAAACAGTTGCGCGATCCCTCAAGTATCTGACTTTCAAAACGAAGATTCTTGTCCATTATTAATCCTAAATTCCGGGCCTCATCAACTCTATCAATACCTTGACTCAAAATTTCAACGCGAGGCGCATGCGACAATATATCTTGTTGCTGTTTTTTAGAACCTATGACCATATATTTTGACTTGATTGGGTTGAGAACAAGAGAATTTCTCTTAGACCAACCCGCAATTCTACTAAGGTCCTCATTCAAAAGTTTAATAGACTCTAGTGTCATAGATGCCTGAAATGAGGTGTAGATCTGCAGATCATCTGCATACATGTGGTATTTGCAGTTTTTGATACAACTGACAACATCAGCACAGTATACTAAAAAAAGAATAGGCCCCAAAATTGAACCCTGCGGAACTCCTCTATTGACCGAGCATACCTTAGAAAATCTATCACTGCCATCACTCCTACGAACAGCAGTCATTTGTGAACGATTCATAAGGTAGCTATTGAACCAATTCATTGTCGACTGTTCACATCCATAGTAAGAGAGTTTGGAAAGTAATAGCGAAGTATTTATTGAATCAAATGCTCGAGAGAAATCCAGGAGTGCTAAAACTGTGCCCATTCCACTGTTCTGAGCAGTCAGAATATTGTCTACAACATCCAAAAGTGCGGTGGCCGTACTATGACCTCTTCTAAAACCAGACTGCTTAGTGGGTAATATGTCATTGCTTTCGAGATATTTGGTTAGTTGATCACAAATAACTCTCTCGACTATTTTCGACATACAAGGTAACAAACTAACAGGCCTAAGATCCTTAAGATTCGCAGGATTCGGTGTTTTAGGAATTGGTTTTATAACAGCTATTTTCCATGCCTCCGGAAAGGTGGCAGATTTGATAGAACTATTAACAATAGCTGTTATCACATTCAACGTCCGGGGCAATGTCAACAGCAGCATGCTCAATGATATTCCATCTTGGCCTCGAGCATCGGATTTAAGTCCATTAATAACCTTCGACACCTGCACCTCCGACACTTTATTAAAGTGAAAAGTCGCACTACTAAATCTGTGAAATTCATAATATGTTAAGTTAGACATTGCAATGCTAGAAGCACCTGGAACATCTAGAAAAAATCTGTTTATGACATCTGGATCATCGAGGCCGTCAGGTAAGTCAATTTTCCTCTCGTTAGCTAGGATCGTTGATTTAAGATTCTTCCACAAGAGCTTAGGTTTACCTAAATTTCTATTGACATGAGACTCGAAGTAAGCCCTCTTCTCATTGTCAATGCTCTGCCTAACTAGATTCTTAAGGTCTCGATAATAACGCTTACTTTCCTCCGACTTCTTTTCAATATATTTCTTATGCGCTCTGTTCCTCAGTCTCATCATAAATCTTATGTTGTCAGTATGCCATGGACATCGGCGTTCCCTAAATGAAATTGATTTTTCTGGTGCATGTAGATCGAAAAGACTCGTAATATAGAAATTAAAGGTATTGACCATATCATTTACATTGTTTAGAGAAAGAATATATTCTCAATCAATACAGTTGAGGTCCCTATTGAAAAGTTCAGGTATAATATCATTAATTGGTCTAAAACGAATATATTGCGGTGCAGGTTTAGGTTTCTTAAAACTAAACTCAGCCATAACTAGAGCGTGACGGCCTAGGTCCGGCACATGTTCTACAGTCAAAGTTCGCGGTTCTAAATTGGTACAAAAACATCAATTAAAGTTTCCGAAGTCTCAGTGAAATGAGTTGGCCTATCAACCACTTGTTTCAAATTAAGGGAATGTAAAAAGTCTGTTAGCAATTTAAACTTATTGTCGCTCTCATTTAAATAATTAATATTAAAATCACCCAGCAATATGACATTATCTACCTGTGCGAATTACCTACATCGAACCAGGGAGGTCGATATGCATAGTAACGGACTCATTTGGCGGGCGATTTAAGTCGGGCGATGTATTCTCAGTCACAATTAAGTGAGAGGACGACTGAGGACACTGAGAAAGTACAGTTGCCGTAAAATCATCAGAAGCGGAATTATTATTAGCAAAATTAAGTTTTGAATTATCAAAATGCAATAAAGTATGGTGCTGAAGTTTGCAAGTACGACAAGTAGACTTCGAATTACATCTAGAACTCGTGTGCCGCGAACTTAAACAATTAGTACAAAACTTATTAGTTTTAACGTAAGCGAATCGGTCATTGACCTTTAACGACTTAAACTGTTGGCACAAATATAGCTGATCATGTTCATTACTTTTACAAACAAGGCAGCACATAGAAGAAGATGAAGTATTATTCGACGTTACAGTAAAGGTATGCGATTTTAAATTAGGACGAACATTTTTGTTGTAGGTACCTGTGTGCACAGCACTTGTGCTCTCCGTGCTATTTGCGCTCGTGCGTTCGAGCACCTTAACATGATGTCGTATGTATTCTATTAGTTGTACAGAAGTAGGAATGTTGGTGGAACTCATAGTTTGTTCGAAGTTTTGAATCAAGTTAGAATCTAACCTTTTTTGAGCGATATATAAAAATATAAAATCTGTTAAATCGTCTAATTTAAGTTGTTTCAAAGCGGTTATTGAAGATGAAAACTTTTCGATAAAATTATTTAATTGATTTACGTTATTCGTTACATTTTTAATTTCAAATATATTATTCAAATAAAATACAGCTAAAGCGCGCTTGTCTTGGTACTTAGACACTAAAGATTGCCATATAGCGGGGTAATTCTCGGCGTTAGGTACAACACCAGCGAATATAACAAGCGCCTTACCACTTATCTTACTAACTAAATATTGAATACGTTGCGAATTACATAATTTAGAATTTTCATGCACATTCGTTTTAAAGATTTCATAAAACAAAGACCAATTATTTGGCCTTCCGTCAAACGAGGGTAAATCTATTGGCGGTAATTTTATTGTGAAGGTAGGTTCGTGGCCGTCGCCGGGCTGGTTCGGCGCGCCCTTTGGTTCACCGTTGTCGCTTATTTGCGACCTAAAATATTTAACTGCCGAAAAAACATCCTCGAAAGAACTCCACGATTGATAATTAATAGCGTAAGCTGGGTCCTCCTCCAAACACAACATGTTATATTCATCACACAAAGAACTATATTGATCATAAAGTCTGTCAATATTGGATGCCTTAGCTAGAAATTCATGTTTACTACGAGTGTCTGCCATAGTTAATGTTTTAGTTTTAGAGTAAAGAGAACTTAAATGTTCGAAAATAGCTTGCCTTTTGGCCTCGTTGATTTTAGCCTTTGGCTTTGACATTATTATGAATTATAACGAAAGATAGTTTAATTATAGAAATAGGAATATTAATTGTAATATAGCGAATATAGGACAGAGAAGTAAGAAATAAGTGCCGTGAACTACAACGGCGAGCGAGCGAGCGTTATTTGAACGAGATGGCGGTTGAGCGAAAATAAATTGAAAATTAAATTAAGCGAAGTTACGCAGTAAGCTGATGTACTGTTTAGAATTGTTTTCAGTAACCATAGGTAAATAAGCACTGGTTCATCCGGTTCGAAAAGGACCAAAATATGGTTACTAAGTTCTAAAGGTATCAAATTAGATGAGCGGGTTGAATAAGACAACTGCCACAAATGGCAGACAGACCACCATAGAATGTCTAACTTAAATGTAAGTACTTACAGGAGATGATGCTGCAGATCGCTAACACCTCAGGTAGGTACACGTACACACACAGGCACTCACATACATATAGTTCGTTCTTGCTGGCCAGCGTATGTTGCACTTCACAGTAATCTTCAGCGAGCACTCTATGGGTTCTGGGCGATGCGGAAGGCGGTAAGGAGACCACCAGCGTGATGGTACAGCGAGAGGAATTTTGGTAAAAAAGCGCGTGAGCGATGAGTTAGCGACCGTCCGTCGGCGTAGATCGATCGAGACCAACTAGTTAGTACCTTGCAGCGAATCAAAACAATTAAAATATTATGAAGGTGGGTAAATAAAAAATGAGCACCGGTATTGGTCGCTTTTATAATTTCCCGTGACACGGCACGGCACGGCACGTTTTTACCGTCACGGTAAAATAGGAAAGCAAAATGTATGCAATTGTATGCAGACGCTTTTTAATTTATCGTCCACGGCAACGGCATGCTGTGTACAGCAACGGTCTACCGTGCCGTCGCCGTAGCACACTCTGCTCCCCATCAAATCGTCGCGGCAGTGTTGAGAGTGTAGTGTGTACGTACAAGGAATTTGTAGTTGTGTGCGTGCGTAGTCGGGCGCGAGGCGGCTCCAGTTTTGCGTAAGCGGTAGATACAAGCAAAATGACGTTATTATAATACGACGTAGTAACTTTACTGGAACTTGTTGAAACAAGACCATGCTTATGGACAAATCATTAGACGCTTTTAAAGATAAAGTTCTTAAAGAAAAGGCATGGAACGAAATATTCCGTTTCTTGAAATTTGGGTCTTCCTTGAGCTTATCAAATAGGGTGTAGTATAATCCTTCTAAATATTTTACTTTTAAAACCGAATGTTGCCAATACTTTCTTGTAATATGTTTTTTTCTACGTCGTAAATACAACAAATAAAGAATAAGTAGTCGCTGTCTCTTCGAAAACAACGTCCGCACTTTGAAGGCGCAAAGCCGGCAAAGCGTATAATGATTTTACGGCAAATTATAAAACCGACCTACGGCACGGTATTCCGTCGACGGCCACAAAAATACCTGGGACGTCCACGGTATTACCGTGCCGTGCCGTGCCACGGCAAATTATAAAAGCGACCATTGGCGCGAACATTTTGCAAATTGTCCATACATCACCGTCACGGCGGCGATCTGCCGTACCAAAATGGCTCGCGAGTAACAACCGCGGCAAGAATAGAACTCGGTGCACACACACTATGGCGTTTTTGGCCTGTATTCGGCATACCGCTACCGTAAAGTTGATGTATGGTATGGACGCACATGCAAAATTTTATGGAAGTTGGCTACTGACATCCGATAGTAGGTAATTGAAAAATTTCTCATGACGTTCTTTTAAAATATGATATTTCTTATGAAACAAACCTTTCTTAAATCTACGTCTAGTGAGTAGATGAACCCAATATTTGCCAAATATGCGTTAATGTCTTCTATTTATTAGTATTAGAGTATCAATAAATACAGGGTGGTAATTTGAGATGGGTCAGTAAGGGCAGCTACCTAAACCATTGTAGCTAGAACAAAACACTCTTAGGAAACTATCCATAATTTTAATAGTTATTCCCATCGGCATTCAAAGATTTTGGAAAAATGGTACAGTCAGCGAGAAAAAGGTCAATTTTTACGTTTTGTTTTTATAATGCCAATCGATTCTGTTACTTATAAGGATCAATTGACCCTATGGGACCACCTGAGGTTAGAGTACTAGAAACGTCAAAAAACTCAAAAAACTACTTCCATACATTTCTTACAGACGATTTCTGCAATGAGCGTGTAACCGCTGATATTTTTTTTGCGTTAATTCCATACACCGTTGTAGTGACAATTCTTGAACTGTAATGTACCTAATTTTTCTTGTAAATTCCATTTTTGAGATATCCCAAAAAAAATATCAAGAGGTCTCAACGACCACAACGACAGCATTTGTATTTGTACTTTTTCCATATCTTTAAAACTTGGTTATGGGAAATGAGTACTTCGGCAGCGACTTCAAAGCTTCTACCGACTTCTACGAGTGTTAAAATTGCAACCGCTATTTTTTATCAAGATCATTGTTGTCGTAAGGATTTCTCTTAAAGGAGCTACACTCTACAAGAATATTTAGGAGATTTTTTTATAACTTTTGATATAGGGCATAGGGTATTAATAAGCTTCTAATAAATCTATGCGATCTAAATTTGAAACCATTTTTACTTCAATATTTTCATAATTTAGCTGACATGCAAGAATAATAATAAATAACATTTGTTTCTAAAACAATGTTTTCCTTCCAAATTAAAATTAATTTAAAATAAACATTGCCTAGCCAGTTTCCATTGTAGTGATTGCCGCCTTTTTTAATCAAAAACAATGTTTGAACTTATTTTTCAATTTCATTCTGTAAGAAATGTATGGAAGTAGTTTTTTGAGTTTTTTGACGTTTCTAGTACTCTAACCTCAGGTGGTCCCATAGGGTCAATTGATCCTTATAAGTAACAGAATCGATTGGCATTATAAAAACAAAACGTGAAAATTGACCTTTTTCTCGCTGACTGTACCATTTTTCCAAAATCTTTGAATGCCGATGGAAATAACTATTAAAATAATGGATAGTCTCCTAAGAGTGTTTTGTTCTAGCTAGAATGGTTTAGGTAGCTGCCCTTACTGACCCATCTCAAATTACCACCCTGTATACTGCTCACTTGAAATCCATCTTCAAACTGTGAAAATCGCGGGCAGTTTCGCGATTTTTAATAGTAGTGTGTGCGTCTCGAGCGGTTTCGCGGTCGTAGCGGTTAATCGCTCGCTGGAAAAAACCGTAGTGCGGCCTAAGCCTTATATCAGTTTTAATATTTATTTTTAGTTTAGGATTCAGGCAGAAGTCACTCAGTGGTTTCGAAACGATACTGTTGAATTTTTGACGTAACAGTGTCGAGTTAACAATGCTATGTGAGCCTATGCATCATCATGAATTAAAAACCTTTTCCAAGGTATTCTTTGGTTGAAAATATTTATTGTGTACACTTCTATATCTATATCTACACATAATATTATAAAATAAAATCGCTGTCCGCCTCTTTCTGTTTCTCAGCTAACTTACGGTTACGGTTACCTACGGTTAGTGTTACGGTTGTCACATATGGAAGAAGCGATTAACGAGGAACATTTGTGAGAAGTCGGGAGCGGCTCGGTAGTTTTAAATTAAATTTTTGACGAGCCCGTTGGATGAGTGGTTAGGGTACTTGCCTTCATGCTCTGTTCTAAGTTCTAAGTGCCTTCTTCTCTGGCTTTGATTTCCGGCAGGGTCTACTTTAAAAATGAACTTTTCAACTGAAAAATGAACTTGGCACCGGTCTGGATTTGAAAAGTAGTGGCAGGGCGCAATTCCTTTCGCAGTCATTTGGGCAGCCCGTCTGGCGGCAGCAACCACCCCCTTACAGATGATCACCGTGAAATAACAGTACTTGTGCTGTTGTGTTTCGGTGAGTGAGTAAGGGATGCCAGAGCCCATTTCCCTATCCCCTCCTAATCCCTTATCCTTAATCCTGCTGCAGTCGGCAGCGCACTTGCAGCAGCTTTGGCGTTGCTTGTGTTATAGGCGAAGGTAATTCGTCTAAATTTTGACGTGGCTTTGAACAAATTCCTATCGCATCAAGTAAAAATGAACGACGTATAAGTTCCTGCAATTGTAAATTATTATTATTATCATCATGATTACTTGTCATAGTGTGGCTCTCGTAGTCATCAGAGGGCGTGGCGACGGCGATTGGCAAGTTACATGAAGCTGCTCCGGCGACGGCGTCTGTGAGGCTACTGGACTGGCGGTTGTGTCTAGACGAAGCGACGCGGGTGCGGGTGAAGAGGGGCTGCTTGTCCACCCGTGCTAATGTGCAATTAACCTGGTTCGACTGATAACACTGATATGGAACTAAGCGTGCATTGTTTACGTAACTTACCGGACATAATCCGTGCACACACCAACCTAGCGGGGTCTCAGTGATGTACAGTCCACCTGTACGTTTTATACATACAATAGAGGAAATCAAATTATAATTATCTTGGCCGATTAATATTTTAGGTACAGAATCACATTTACAAAATTCAAAGTTATTTAAATTACTACACTGAGAAAATTTTACTTTAACAAAGTACCTTTTTGGCTCGGTGAAGGGCAGATTATTTAAAATTAACTAAAACTAGTTTAAAAATATATAAGCAACGTTGGTTATAACCTAACACGTCAACATTGTTATGGATACTTGGTTATTTTTAACATTGCACTTAATAATTTTTAAAGAAAATTGTTAGCATTCTGAACCAATTCAGATTTGTTTAAATTTTAATACTTCATATTGTTAAGTCTAACCAAGTTATGTATGTAATTTTAAATATGTTTAAAAAGGGTTAAAATTAACACTTTTTTGGTTAAAATTAACCAATATATCTCTGTTACCGCCTACAACGTAATCGGTTACAAATAGCCATTGATATTTTGTTGTTATTAAATATGTTCAATTGTAAATTTTACCATTATACATTTGCTAATCTTTACTAACAGCTTAGTATATATTAACCAAGTAAAATCATTTAGCAAAGCAAAATGGGTTACCATTAGACAAGTAAAAACAAGTTTAGACATGTCTGATCCTCTCGCCTTTCCTTGCACTCTTTTTTTCAGGCAGCGAATCATTTCGTCCAAATCTTTTTAACGTGGCAGTCATTTTTGCGTCACGTATTTTAATAAACTCGTATTTAAGTGTTTGTGAATTCAATTAGGTACCTATATAATTTATAATAACAATGGATGACGATGTCAGCAATCTTTTAGTGGCATGGAAATTGGACGAATATATAGAAGTATTTAAGGGTGAGTGAAAAACCTACATTTTATATTTATTCATAAACGCAATTGTATATTTTATTCATTTTATAAACAATTGTGATTTTATTGAAATATAAATTTATAAGAAATACTTATATAAAAGAGAATATTAAGAATATATAAAAAACTATAGATACCTAGGGTATAACTAGGTATATTTTTTGCGTCATAGTGCCCCGAAGGCTATACTCCAACTCCACCAACCCGCCCCCAAAAGTACCCCCTAACCTTTAAAATCTTGTTTATCGCTATAGCTTGGTAGAGTATCTTTTTAGTCTACAGATCTAAAACAACCGAATGGTTTGTAGGTTTTTTGTAGACTTTGTTTTATAATATGTAGTAATATGTAATTCAACCGTAACCGGCAAATATATAGTGACAAGTTAATTGTCCTAACTTGTCTCCCTCTAGACCTCGACTAAAAATTTTTATAATTATGATCACCCCTTTATTTTTCAGGATTTAAAGCTGCTGAGGTGAGGCGAGGCGCAGGGAGGATGGAGATAAAGAATACGTCCGACTAGTTGTACGACTTATTTATACTGCCCATATTGTCAAGCTTAATGTGTAACACTTATATACTTAACACCTATGTACGTATAGTTCATATAGTTATAAACTTCACATACTTCACACACTTCACCTCCGGGGGTGAAAGAAAAAAAATCTTAATTCTAATTACACACTTCACCTCCGGGGGTGAAAGAAAAAAAAAAAATTCTAATTACAAAACTTTTTTGTTCTATCTTTATGTACTACATCTATCTTACCATTTCTAGAAATTTTAACATTGGTGCCTAAATCTTCTAAAACTGTAAAAGGTCCATTAAAAACATTGTCCAATTTACGAGCACATTCATTTTTAACTAAAACTAAATCACCGTTATCGTAAGATACAGGATTACAAGATTTATCATAACTATTTTTCCTTTTCTCTTTACAATTCACAAGGTTTTTTCTTGCATCTCTTAAAGCTACTTGTAACTTATATTTTAAATCTAAACTGTAATTATCAGGATTATACAGAGGTTCTACATCTTGATCTAAACTGTTAGGTAAACGACATTGTCTGCCGAACACCAGTTCAAATGGAGTATATTTGGTTTGTGTATTAACACAAGTATTATAACTAAAACACCAGAAAGGTATCCAATGTGACCATGAATAAGAAACATTAGTTGTGTAAGTTCTTAAGAACGCTCCTAAATGTTTATGAGCTATCTCGAGAGAACCGATCGATTGATGGTGGTATGAAGTTGAAGTCAATTTTTCTATTTCTAACAATTTACATACCTCTACCATAACGTGTGAGATAAATTCGGTTCCCCTGTCTGTAGCTATGCATTTTGGTATACCGAATCGTAATATAAAATTATTTACTAAACCCTGTGCTACTGTAATTGCTTCCTTGTTACGTAAAGGATACGCCTCAATATATTTAGTTAGTTCGCACTGAATAGTTAATATATAACAATTTCCATTTACGTCTTTATCTAAAGGACCTACTAAATCAAGGAACACTTTTTCGAAAGCAGTCGAAGCAGTTGTAGTAATCGTCATTGGTTGCTTAGTATATCTACTTTGTTTCATTTTTTGACAAGAGTGACATTTACTTATGTAGTTACGAATATCAGCATTCATACCTGGCCAGTAGTACTTCCGCCTAATTTTATTCGTCATTCTTGTTATGCCACTATGACCGCTCGTGGGCAATAAGTGATAGTCATTCATAATAAATTGTTTCACTTTATCGTCATAAATCCTTTCAACACCTTTCAAAACACATATTCGGGGACCGGTCCACTTTTTTAAGGATTTAATTTCACTACATATTTCTTTAATAAATTCATTATTGTTATCACATTTAACTATGCATAGTTCTTTTATCTTTATTATTTCACAAAACTCTTTTAGCTTTGTCGCAAATTCGGCTCGCGAGAAATGCAACTTAAAGCCTAAGTTAATACATAGTAACATTTTACTTGGAACATACGCAAAACAATCTTTCTTTTCTTTAATTAAATTATGTTTCATAAATCTGTTAACAGTTTCTTCTTCTACTAATTTCATTTCAACAGAATCATTCGGCTGTCTTAATAATTCCACGACTCGTGGTTGATCAGGCCACTCATCAGTGTCTTTACTAAGCGCAGCTTTCTCTTTCTTTCTTGCCTTTTCCATTTCTCTTTTTTGTTTTCTAGTTGTAACAGCCAAAACTTGCTCTTTCACTCCCTTCAGCTCACTAGATGTTATGCATACCCTAGACAATGCATCAGCGACTACATTGTCTTTACCTTTCACATACACTATTTTAAAATCATACTCTTCCAAAACTAACCGAAATTTAATTAACCTACTAGATGGATCTTTCATGCTGAACAAATAGACTAAAGGCTTATGGTCTGTCATTATAGTAAAAGTTCTACCGAATAAATACGGTCTAAAGTATTTAACGGCCCAAACTATTGATGTTAATTCTTTTTGTATTACAGGATAATTTTTTTCAGCTTTATTTAATTCCTTTTTCCTTTTTAAGCTGTTGCGTGGAGGCGTTGACTGTCCAGATGTAATGTCGAGTGTATCTTACTCAGTGCCACGTCTTAATTCGAGACGGAAAACTTATACCCCCTTTCAAGTGCCCATATACAAGACTAACCAAATGAGGCACTCCTCGATCCCCAAAATGCTTCAGAGCTACAATAAAATATTTTATAGCGCAAACCTAGATATTCACTTCGACCATATCAACAACCACAAAAAAAAAATTCTCGCTGCCATTTCGTCGCACTCATAACTTTACATAATTGTTTGTGATTTGCTTTTTTTTTTTTTTTTTAATATGATTTTTCTTTTTTATTTTTGACCCTTTTAATTTTTTAAATATTAGTTTTTAATTTTTTTAATTTTTGATTACTGACTTTTTAATTTAAGACATATCCTTGATTTTTTTATTTTGTATTTTTAACATTTTACTATGTAATTCTGACTTGTTGTTACTAATTGATTTGGTTGGACTTTGTTATTTTTAATTCATTTTGTTGTTTCAAAGTCTTAAAAGTCCACCTGACTGAGTTTGTGTACCATAGAGAATTATGTATTCAGCTCTAATTGGCTTGCACACTGGACCAAGATATTGAGCGATATGGTCAAACTGTAAAGTGTGCCAGGCTGTTGCTGTCTTAAATAAATAAATAAATAAATAAATAAACTTCACATACTTCACACACTTCACTGCTTTTAAATAGTAGCCTCGAAGGCAAAGGCCTTTTAAATTTAGATAAGACCAAGCCATTGGACAACAGGGCAAGACAACTGCTAGTGCAAATTATCGGTAAAAACATACTTAGAAAAAACCCCGATGATATAATTAGAACAACCACTTATGCAAATTGGACACGTGAAATTTGTGAGGTGTTTCCCCAGGAAAAATCCACTATGTATACTTTTAATTGTTAAATTAAATTGCTTAAAATATATAAAGACTTCACTATTATTATTAATAATTCACAATAACTAAGAGAAAATATGTTTGCTTTATTTTATGTTCAATTTTAAAATTGTTAAATTAAGTTGCTTTAAAATATATAAAGATGTTTCACTCAATAATTAAGAGGTAATATTATGTTTGCTTTATTTTATGTTTTATTTTAAAATTGTTAAGTTAAGTACGAATAATTGGCATGTTGACCTATAATACCACAATAACATTTATACTTTAAATACAAATAAACGGTTTTTTTAATATATATTTTTTATTATTACCTAACCTTTACAACAACCAAACAAGTTCGCTCGGAATACCGAGTGTAGGTGACGCAGTATGTCACACACATCCATGGCATCGTCATACGCAAAGTGCAACGGTGCAAAATGCAATTGTGTGCGCAATACATAAGGATGTTGCCACGTGTTGTACAGTTAGTATTCGCCCGGCCACTAAATAGAGAGACCACCGCCCGCGTCGCTAAACCGAGTAGTTTAGCTAACATTAACCAAGTAAGGTTGTAAAGGTTACCGTCTAAATCGGTTAAAAATAAATATGACAACCAAATAAGTCTGTTCAGAATACCGAGTCGATTAGTTAACATTAACCAAGTAAGGTTGTAAGGGTTACCGTCTAAGACGGTTAAAAGTAAATGTGTTGTTGCTGTGGCAACCAAACCACTTTGTTCAGAATACAGATTAAATTTGCTATAATTTCAGAGTAACTAAGTTAACAACAACCAACTCAAATGTGTTATTTCGAAATAATCTACTAGGTAAATAATTTAACAGAGTAAATTGGCTGATATTAAATGAGTAATGTTTGCCAATCTGACTTATTTGTTTTTAGCAATACACATTGCAGGCTCCATATTAACAGTGTCGCTTAGTTATTTACAGCAATAACTTATTTATTTTTAACCTTCCCGTTTTCTCAGTGTATATCTACTGAAATCTACAAAATTCAGTTCTTTCATTTTACGAGCGCTTAAGCTATATCGAACACCACTAGCATTACTTGTATCGAAGTTAACGATTTCTGTTTTGCAAACTAACTCACCAGAGTCCCATAATATGCGCCGCGGGTTTTTACCGTATAGTCCGGCCTTATCGGCGTTTTTACAAGAAATTAAGTATATTCAGGTCTATGAAGAATATTAAACAGTGTTTTATTTATTTATTGTTTTAAATACATATTTTTAGAGCTTCTCGCACAACAATTAAAATAAATGAGGGGCTCATTTTTATTAAATTAATAGATGCTCTATTTCTATCCTCCTGCCACTTAGCATTCATTACTGAAAAAACTCTTTCAGTAAATGCTGAGGTGGCGGGAACAGAAAGTAGATATGAGACAATTTTAGTTATGTTTTTAAATTCTTCTGAAGTGTTTACTAAAAAATGGCTCCACTTTTGGCCAGTACTGATTTCAAGAAAATCTTTGTCTTCTGATATTTTTGTGTGAGCGTCTAACACATAATAATGTGTTTGCATTTTGATGCTGAAAACAGTATTTTGTATACTTTATTTTTGTTCAACAGTAAAAAGTATAATTTAGTGAAAAACAGTATAATACCGTTTAAAACAGTATAGTTGGCAACCCTAGATGTCGGCCGGGGACCGTCGCACCGTCATCCTTAGGTCCGTGGATAGTAACCGGCACAATTTTTAACAACACTTTTGAACACTGTTGCGCGGTCAGGTGATTCACTGTCTTATCCGGTCGCTGCTCGGCGGTCACAGGCGTATAGTGACTGGTAGGCTTCGTCCAGTGAAGCCTCCTCTACACATCAACAGATGCATCCGCGGACCCTGGCAGATGCATCCGGAGATGAATTACCACGAGCTGTCCACACATCTGTAGGTCGATCAGTCTATCGATCAGACGCAAAAATGGATATTGCGGCCGTAGCTGCCGCAGCTATCTATTTATTAAGTACTTTAACTACTACTTGAGTGTGCGTCACAGTAGTGTTATTAAAAAGATTATTTTTGTGATATTTATTTTTTAGGATTCCACAGACAGTTTTCAGCTCGATATAGCTCAATAAACCTAAAAGTTTTCTCGGTGCTCATATTGTTGGTCATTTCGAGCGATTTTACGAATGATGCGGCAAGTAGGTGCGAGAATTAAACCACAAGAAGCACGTGCACTCTCAATTGCAACTCCGATGAAACTGATGCGTCGGTAGATGTGTGCTGGATAGACGTCGAACGATCGCGCTGAAACACTTGATGCGTGCCACAAAAACCGACAACAATCTGATTCGAGGAGGACGCATAGCTGCTGACGTTAAATACCTACCTACCACAGACGCGCAAATCAGCCCCTCTACACGTCGGCAGACGCGTCCGCAGATGACATTTGCAGATTCATCTGTTGATGTGTAGAGGAGGCTGAGACGGTGATGTGGAGCTCCGCATCCCTCGACATCACATTCGTTTGCAGAACTCATGGTCATATCTTTGTGACGTTCTTGTAGGCACTTGTAACCCGCGCGAATCTCCATCGCTGTCCTTCCGCAGAGCGCGTTTAAATTTCGTGCAGTTTATAATGTCGTGTTTCCCTTTACGACAGAACTTACATTTTGAGGGGGCGCTGTTTACACTTTCACACAATAACACTGACTGACTCTGTTGATTACTTTTGTAGTGATCGTATTTTTTCCTAACTTCGCCAGTGTTTTGCACGTAGCTCACTCCTGAGTTGGCAATTTTGGTAGCTAAGCTGAGTTGTGTCCTTTTGGTGTTTACTTCTAATGTTTTTTTTTTTTGTTTTGTTCATATGTTTTTCTGTTTAAATGCCAATAAATTTTTCTTTCTTTCTTTCTTTCTATATAGGAAATTAGACAATAGCTCAAATCTAGGTGTGACCGGTGACGTCAACGCTGCGCTCTCGTGCATGTAATTCTCAGTTGCAACTTTCTCAGTTGTAACGTTATTCCCAAGCAGCAAAAAGTGGTTTTATAATTATCCTGGAACCACCATTTTGTCGGGGCTATAACGGGATAAGCCAACTCCTAACAGAACCATACACGACTCTAACGTACTTCGTGTTTCTGTTACAAGCTTTTTCAAAAACAGTTGTGAATTTGTTAATGGCGTTGCTGCTGATATTTATAAAAAATATAAAATATTTGATAAAAAGTTAAGTCATCGTAATTAATTTTCTTCAAAAATGTATTAGATATCTACAGTGTTACATAGGTAAGTACATAATAATAAGACGCGTTCCTATGGCAAACGTATATTTTAAATCAAAATTTTTACTCGCTTCTTGAAATTAGCGTTTTTATTAAGTTGCATTTAAAAATAATATTGGTATTGTTATGACTCACCATGGACCGTTCTAGTTATGACTCACCATGGAACGTTCTAGAAAAGCGTCTTCGCATGTCAACTAATCTGGACAGTTCCACCTTAGAATAACAACAGAAATAGCGTTCCCGAACTTTCAATGACCTTGTTTACAATACGTGTTACTTGTTTACTTATTTGTTTACCTACTTGTATTTATTTGTTTGTTGTTTGTTTGTACTAAATTCAAGAAAGATCTAGACGATTGGCAGCGGATATAAATAGGCGAAGTGGCGAGCTAGGAGACAGTTCGATTCTGCGATTCGAAAGCGAAACTTCGGAACTTACCTGCGACAGCGAATCATTGACGACTCTTGGCAACTTTAATTAACGGTTGTATCGGACCTTTCGTTTAGCACTTTTGGAAGTCATCTTGGTTTGTGGAAATAACGGAATTACACGGCAGATTGACTCACCCCACACGTAATAGTATTAATAAGGCATACAATGAAAATTCACGACAATGAATTTCTAGCTAGCTTTCCGAAGATCATTACAGAACCGTTACGGAAGTACTTCGTTTTAAAATGGTTTGCATTGGAACCACATCATCGCCATATTGTTAGGAATTAGGGTTCCACAATTATTCCAATAAGTTGACTATCGTTCACGCTATCGAATGCCAATTAAAAGTGTCTGATATACTATTTAGGTATAAGTGAAAAGCGTGAACCATGAATATTAACATTTTGTGTAAAATTTTCAAATTTGCTATTTGTCCGGAACCTTCGCCAACTTCAATGTCTAAAAATACAAAAAAATTGGGCGCCACAGTTACGTTATTTCATTTTTCAATGCAGACTAGTGAATTAAATATTTTTTCTCAAACATGCTCGGAAATTACATTCTTGTACTTTTAAACAAGCCACGAAGTTTGTAATTCTTGGCTCATATATTTCTTTCTCGGCCTAGGCCAAGAATGTTGTATGAAAATTCAATTCTGGCCGCTGCTCAGCCCGATGAAACCCGAAGTTTCACGAGTCCTCACGAACGCGCCCGCCGCTGTCACAGGCGTAGTAGGCGCCCAAGTAACACAAAACTTGTATATTAACTAAAATAGATACATATTTATGTTCTAAAGTCATAATAACACTGTTAGTCGGCACTAGCCAAGTTTCAAATCTGTATAGAGGCTTTTTTTTCACTTAATAATGCTTAATGCTATATTACAGTTAGTCAAAATTTGTTACAATGTCAAAACTCGTAATTAAACATCGGATAATACTAATGTACAGCTTCTTAAACAGCTTTTACACTTACACTAAGACTGTTCTCTTATAACGGTAATTTGAAAAACGTTACGCATTAAATAAGCATTACGAAATTCTTGTAAAGTGAACTTAGCCCTATTTTGATATTTTTAAGAATAAAAACTTTCTTATGGTCTATGGTTGTGTTAATTTAATGCGGATCCTATATTAACATTGACTAAATACAAATAAAAGCCATAGGTCCGTTTTCTTCATAATCCATTCTTTAATAATATCTACAGCTATATTCTGATCCAAATAAAAGTATTTTTAGAACTACAAGTAATAAATATGTCGTAATTTCAGTTTGCAAACGGTCATTTATTATTAACGTGAATATACACATAGCAATGGACAAAAAGAATTGGAAACAAAACTAAAAAATTAGCACTAAAAAACGGCGCCGTATATTATTTATTTATTATAAAATTTAGTAATACCTACTCGCTTAGAAACAATTTAGATACCTACGGTTTAATACGGTTTAGATACATACGGGTCGAATTGAAAATCCCCTTTTTTGAAGTCGCTCAATAAGAAATATCTCGAATAATTAGATTTTTACATGGTTTTTACCATATGACCATGTACCCTACTAAACATGATAACAATCAGTCACTATGGCGTATAATGGCTACAAGCATTAAAATATACTTCTGAAGTGTTGTAATATGGCTGAACATATATGCAAGTGTCTTATATAGTAACAATATAAGCTTTAATTTTTGTGTCTGGCCATATTATAACTAAAAGCACTATTACGCCATTGTTGAATGCCTAAAACTTTAATTCTCTTGCCGACATTTTGCTTTCCGTTTTCTTTTCTTACAAAAATAATTAAAGTCACCTAAATCTGATTAAAAAGCGTAGTGATCATTTGCTTTGTGCAAGGATGTCTATAAAAACAACTATGTTTATTAAAATTATGCTGAAATCCTAAAACACATTTTATACTAGGTTAGGTTTTGACCTAACCGCTTTAAAATGCCTTAAAATGTTTTAATAATAAAGCACATTTGGGAGGGCGCGTCTATTCTTTACCAAAAACATGCATATTTTATCCGACAAACTGATGCGCGCATGTCATTTCACCCATAAAAGACAAAAATAAAGTGGTATAATCTTTCAATATTATTCCTTCAAATATCAATCTCTAAGTCAAGTCACAAATAAACATTTGATCATAATACAGCATCATACGTATTTTTGAAATAATTGCGTTTTTTTTACAAAGGAAATAAAAGCATAAGCCTTGTAAGAGATTACATTAATAAGTTGTAATTTTTAAAGCTACATATTAATTGTGTAAAAGTCGCAAAAAATGCCGTTAGTATATCGATATGCTTTTTACTGACTTTATTAATGTTGTAATACAATAGTTGTAATGCTATTAAACAGCCTCTATAAAGCTCAAAGCTGTCTAAAGGGGGGGGCCCAAATTTTACCTAAAAGAATCGTACAAAAGAAATACAGCTGATATAAGATTTGCTTATAATGCTTTGAGCATGAACTTGTGTTATTAGATGTTTGTTATAATGGTGTTTTGTGCTACTTGGGCGGGGGCGTGTTTCTTTATTTCCTCACATTTATTGAGAAAAAAGCACTATACCAGCCTCAACCGAAATGAGGATTGCCGGACGAAGTGATTTCAAGGCCGAGCTTTAGCGAGGCCTTGATAAAGATCTGAGTCTGCAGATCACTTCCTGGACTCTGCAGTAACGTACTATAACACCTAAGAACTGCAGTAATGTACTATAACACCTAAGAAACGGACGCGGACGAAGTCGCGGGCAAAAGTCAATTATCAAATAATGCCCTGATCTAAATCCGTTTAGCTGTCAATGTTACCTGGTTTGCCAAAAATGAGATTACCTTCCGCTTTTGCCACTCCATTTCATTCCTAGCTCTTTGAATATCGTAGATCCGCCTCCTCATGATCATCTCCACCTTTTGGCTCTGCGCGTACATCTGATTTCTGGCCTGTTCCCTACTTCTGAACATGTTCGCTCGTAAATCCTTCGACTCTGACATCAATTGTTCGGCTATTTTGATAGTGTTTTCGATATTGTGGACGTAACTCTCTTCCGTCATTGATCTGGTGGCGCATAAGTAAATTTAACGGCACTGTGTAATAAATTCATAAATCGGGTGCAATGTCATTAATATTTTCTATTCCTCTAGATACTTATTAGATACTTAAGTAGATACTTATTTGTGCTCCTATCTATAGATGACAGCTTTGAATATAATTTAGCTTAATTATCATTCATAACTTACGGAAAACAAAGGTACACAACAAAAGAAAATCCTGAAAGCTGTTATTACCGATAGTACCACTACCAACTTATTTCAATTCTATAAATAAATAAAATTCACTGTTCGCTTAACTATACCTCAGATTTATTATAAAAAATCTTAATCTAAGTATAAGCCCCGCAAATTGCTAATGCCTCTGGCCGCCATATTCATGACGTAATCTCGTGACACACTCAGTGTCAGTGCCGGCGAATTATTAAGTTGTGGCAGTTGCGGGTTACGTCACTTGGACAAATTAATGTGACAAGTGATAGTGACTCCTTAATTAATTAATATAATGTAATTCAAAAGGGATAATTCAAAAGGGGGGCGCTGCAGTGCCACTGTAAACATCGTGTCTGTATCTAAAGTGTCAAAAAGATAGTAAATACCCAAAAATAGAAGCAAAAAGTGAAAATTTCACCATATAAGTTCAAAATCTACGTGAACGTTATAAAGAATAAAGCGAATTCAATAAACTTTCTACATTTTTAAGTGAAATAACAAATGTAATATTGGATGTGAGTAATGCAAACAAAACAAAACATTAGTAATCAAGCGCCGAAATAATAAAACAGGAGGAATCATCTAGCGGTGCAGTGAACAGGAATCAAAACAGTGATTAAGAAGAAAAGTTATCATAAAAAAGAAAATTTAAACATTAACACAACTTAAAAGTCCCATCAAAATAATAGGTGTAGTAAAAAGAAATCCATTATTTTTGCCCAAAATTGAAACCTTTATTTAGCTTAGTTACAATGATCCGATTTAGGTCAAATATGCGCTGTTTTGTTCCATGACTTGTTGCCATTTTGATGGTAATTTCATTATGCCTCTCTCATAGAAGCCCTCGTCCCTATTGGCAAAAAATTGAGACAGTCGATTTTCACAAGCCTCTCTTGAATCGAATTTTTCACCAGCAAAATTGTTCGCCATGGACAGAAACAGGTGGTAATCACTTGGTGCCAGGTCCGGACTATAAGGTGGATGTAAAAGAACCTCCCAACCAAGCTCTTGGAGCTTCTGGCGAGTCAATACCGATGTGTGTGGCCTGGCATTGTCCTGATGGAACACAATTCCTTTCCTATTGGCCAAGACTGGCCGCTTCTGGGCGATTGCTTCCTTCAGACGGTCCAATTGTTGACAGTACAGGTCAGAATTAAGAGTTGTGCCGTAAGGGAGCAGCTCAAAATAGATAATTCCCTGCCAATCCCACCAAACACACAGCAAAACCTTCCTAACCGTCAATCCTGGCTTGACCACCGTTTTCGCCGGCTCAACGCGATTCGACCACGATCGTTTTCGCTTAACGTTATCATAAGTGATCTACTTCTCATCACCAGTCACCAATCGCTTCAGAAATGGGTCGATTTTGTTGCGATTTAGTAGCGATTCGCAGATAGAAATTCGGTTCATGAGGTTTTTTTGGATTAACTCGTGTGGTACCCATACATCGAGCTTCTTTTTGTATCCAGCTTTATTCAAATGATTCCAAACGGTTTTTTGTGCAATCTTTAACTCTTGGGCAATCGAAGTAGTGCTTACATGACGGTCGGATTCGACAATGTCCATGATTTTATCGATATTTTCGACAATTGGTCTTCCAGTGCGTGGTATATCTTTGGCATCGAAATTGCCGGAACGGAATCGACGAAACCAAAATTGCGCGTGATTGGCTGTTACAGTACCAGGACCATAAACACCATTCACATTTTCAGCCGCCTCACTCGCATTTTCACCTTTATCGAAGAAAAACTGTAAAATATAGCGTATTTTCTCTTTGCTAGTGTACATTTTTGACGCACGGTTAAACAAAATTGAGTCAACTAATCACAAAACTGTCAAAAAGAGTTTTTAGTACGAAATGTCATCTTTCTAACGCCATCTAGCGTAACCCGATCGGACTTATAGAACGCGAGATACAGATTACTAAAGCCATCTATTGGAAAAATAATGGATTTCTTTTTACAAGTCACCTCGGTGTAACAACTAACGCCATCTATCCAACTCTCAGCGAATTACGACAACCACACCTATCACAACTTAGTTGGATGATCTAACTGAGTGATTCCGTTCATACACAAATTCACCACTCCGCTAACAGAGGGCGTCAAAACCTATTGTTGCTGTATAAATAATACTGCTCAACTATAATTGTATACCATGGATGAAATAAAAACCATATTGGAAAATTCGCAAAAGGAAATGATGCAACAAAAAAAGGATATGTTTGAAATGAAGTAGGACATTAAATCAACTATCAACAACAATATAAATGAAAAATTTCAATACTTGGAAAATAAAAATGAACACTGAAAAAAAAACTGGAGGAACAATCCTTACAAATCAACAATATGGAGCGCTTTATAAGACGCAAACACTTAATTTTCTTTGGAGTAGAAGAACGAGAAAAATCATACCACGTGGTGTATCAAGAACAGGAGTCAAAACAGACTTACCGGTAGATGTGAGTCTTTCCTCGCCTGCTCGACTCGCGCTGGTTCGTTGCCCACCACAATACTCGAACAGTTTTTTATTCGTTTAAAGCGTTAATCCGGAAAGCCCGTTTCGTTTCATAGAGTTTAGATATTTCACACACTACACACAAGATTAGCGGATAGTCTTAATTGCGTGGGATAAAACTGCGTTTTGCGAGCGTTGCGACGTCTTGGAATTGTCTGTCTTGATTTAGAGGGTAGGAAAGGGTAAAACAAATAGATAATATGTAGGTAGTTGAGTGTAATGCGAATGTTTGTATGTGTGTGATCCGTGTTTGAATGTGTGCGGGTTTACAGCAGTAACGGCGCCAACACCACGACTTAGAAAAAAACAATAGTAGAGATCATAAATACTTATCTTGGTTTACAGTAAGAAAATGGTATTGAAGCTGTCAGAAGACTCGGGAAAAAAGGTAAAAAGGTGATAGTCAGATCTGTTGTGGTTACATTCAATACAAAGATAAAAATCCAACAAAATCAAAAACTCTTCAATGATTCATCATATTGCATAAAACAGGACTTTCCTTTAGAAGTTCTGAAAAAACGTAAGGACTTACAGGCTAAACTAAAAAGAAGAAAAGGAAGCGGGCAACAAAACCTTAGCAACAATAGTAGATTACTGCAGAGACCAGGAAGTGAAGGATTGCCGGACGAAGTGATAAAGATCTGAGTCCGGCAATCCTCATTCCGGTCGAGGCTGGTATAGTGCTTTTCTCAATAAATGTGAGGAAATAATGAAACACGTGATAATGCAAAAAAATATACTAAACGCAACAATTAAAGGATATAAGTGAAACTTTTTATGGGACACTAGCGTTTTGTCATGAGAGTTAACTCGTCGAGCTAACAAAACTAACAAAACTCCTTGTCTCTTTCTTATTACCATTTACTCTAGCAGAGTGAGAGAGGCGGAAAAAATATACGTACAAGTGAAACTTCCGTAGTAATTAATTCGGGATAGTCTGTAGATTTTTCTTGATTTTTATTATAAATCATTTTTATTATAATTTCCAGTCAATTTTTCTTTGCTGCAATGTATTTTTTTGTACACTCATTGACAGTTTTTGAATTACATAAAAAGTTTCACTTTTGACGCTGTTAGTTTTGGACTGACGCATATTTTTTTTATATCCTTTAATTGTTGCGTTTAGTATATACTCTCTCACTCTGCTAGAGTAAATGGTAATAAGAAAGAGACAAGGAGTTTAACAGTTTTGTTAGCTCGACGAGTTAACTCTCATGACAAAACGCTAGTGTCCCATAAAAAGTTTCACTTCAAAAAGTTCCAAATTTTTAGGTGATTTTCAACAGGCTGTAACTTCGAAGAAAATGATCGTACAGAGCTCATTAAAAAAGGAAATTGTAGCTTCAAGTTTCTAGTTTTTGAATCCAAACTTTAAATTTTTTTCTCGTTAACGATTTATGAGTAATAGTCAGATAATCAACGATAAAAAAAATTTTCAAAATTTTTCTCGCCTTGAAAATGGTGTAAAAGCCGTAATATTTTTTTTATTGTAATGGCACAATAAAGATCTTTTAGAGAAATTAATTCCCTACAACTTGACCTCCCCATGAGCTCTGTACAATTATTTGTAACTGAGTTATCGTCAATCAAAGCGAATAAGATCTTTTTGACTTGGACAATCGATTACTTGGGCAATAATGGTCGTACAGAAAATTAAAGTAGGGTTTTGTAAACTGCAAAATATTCTCTACAAGGTGCTTAAATTGGATTATGATAAAAAAAAATTTACAAACCGAAAATGTTGGCCGAAGAAAAGGTAAAAAACTGTAAATTTAAGGATATTTGGATAACTTGCAATAACTTTGCAAATAATGCAGATACGAAAAATCTTTTCTATAGCTTTTCAACCTCAATGTGTTCTGAAAAAACCCTGAAAGTTTCAAGGTGCTGTGATTTATTTTTCTTAGTGTCCGGAATGTTTAAAGCTATCGTTTTTGCTGAAAATCAAGATAACGGGCAATTATTCATTTTTTTCCCTTAGTTTGAGTTTAAACGGTTTTTTTAGCAATAATCCATATTTTTTTCATCAGAACTCTTTAATCATTAAATTAAAAAAAAAATTGAAATTTAATTTTCAATTAAATTTCAATTTTTTTGCAGTTTACAAAACCCTACTTTAATTTTCTGTACGACCATTATTGCCCCAGTAATCGATTGTCCAAGTCAAAAAGATCTTATTCGCTTTGATTGACGATAACTCAGTTACAAATCATTGTACAGAGCTCATGAGGAGGTCAAGTTGTAGGGAATTAAATTCTCTAAAAGATCTTTACTGTGCCATTACAATAAAAAAATTATTACGGCTTTTACACCATTTTCAAGACGAGAAAAATTTTGAAATATTTTTTTATCGTTGATTATCTGACTATTACTCATAAATCGCTAACGAGAAAAAAATTTAAAGCTTGGATTCAAAAACTAGAAACTTGAAGCTACAATTTCCTTTTTTAATGAGCTCTGTACGATCATTTTCTTCGAAGTTACAGCCTGTTGAAAATCACCTAAAAAATTGGAACTTTTTTTATATCCTTTAATTGTTGCGTTTAGTGTAGTACAATACGAAAAAATTAATAAAAAATAAATTTACATATACACAGTTTTATTTAGAATAAAACAAACGCAAATGTTTACTAAAAGCAATAAATATTTATTGGTACTGAAAAAAGTCTGCTTTCCCGCCTTTTTTATTTTTTATTTTCAATGAGTGCAAAGGAAACAGCCATACAGCCCAGTCATGAAAAGAGCGTGCGCTCGCCCCCGCCTACTACGCCTGTGACAGCGGCGGGCGTGTTCGTGAAGACTCGTGAAACTTCGGGTTTCATCGGGCTGAGCAGCGGCCAGGAATGAATTTTCATAGAACATTCTTGGCCTACGCCGAGAAAGAAATGCATGAGCCAAGAATTGCAAACTTCGTGGCTTGTTTTTAGTACAAGAATGCCTACATTTCCGAGCATGTTTGAGAAAAGGATTTTTTATACAGTTTGTCATTTTATTTTTATTGTTATGATATTTTTATGAAGAGCGGGGTTTCCACCGCAAAAGGTAAAGAGCGAGAAATAAAAAATGGAAAAAGACCGATACAAAGTCGCAACCAAAGCCGCCGGCGACCGACGACTTATATGAAAAGAATCATGTGGGCAACATGATGTCCGCCGACATGGCGGGCAGCATGGCGTCATGTCGGCGGCCGTTTTCCGTCTTTTAGCTGTGCTTTTAGTTTCGAAATGGTTGCGTGTGGCAAGGGCGGCTGAACCTTAAGTGCGCTCGTGCGCTGACCCGAACCACAAATTCAAAAGATTTAAAAGTTACAAAATATTACTTCATCTTTATTTTTAAATTACCATATTAATATTTATTTTTTAAACATACAAAAACATATAACAAATAAAATTTCCAATTATGACGAAACAATTTAAGCACTTTGCTAAACTGTTGACTTGTGTGAAGAAAAATTCTCGTACGTTTCGGCGAGTGCACGAGGATGGCTAATATAACTTGTATAATTTTTTTTTTTTTTAATGTTTAGGTCGACAGACAGGCTGACGGTCCACTTGATGGTAGGTGGCTACCGTCGCCTATAACACAAGCAACGCCACAGCTGCTGCAAGTGCGCTGCCGACTACAGTAGAATTGGATAAGGGATTAGGAGGGAATAAGGAAATGGGCTCTGGCATCCCTTACTCACTCACCGAAACACAACAGCACGTATATGCTGTTATTTCACGGCGGTATTCTGTAAGGAGGTGGTTACTGCCGCCAGGCGGGCTGCTCAAATGACTGCGAAACGCAGTGGTGCCCTACCACTCTTTTCAAATCCAGAACAGAGTCAATTTTGAAAATAACATTAAAATTTCCAAAGTTGACCCCGCCGGGAATCGGACCCGGGGCCCCTGAGACGTTAGGCAAGCACTCTTGCCACTCATCCAACGGGCCGTCAAATAACAGCTAATATGCCTGCGCGTGGAAGAAAAGAATTATAGTTCATAGAAATGTACCGAGTAATGGCTAAGGTCATTCTCGTGCGCCGCACGTGCGAAGATTTTCCAGACGATGTTTGACGAATTTCGTCGGCGACGGCGGCCATGATGAATAACCTCTCGTTATCTATTAGTATAATTTAGTCTTGCTGTGTCTGGACTGTGACGCGCTAATTATTATTTGTTTATATTAAGTAATTATTTTTGTTTTGAAAATAAGCATAAACATTGATTATCTACATTAAATACAACAAAACTTTTCAAAATAAAGTTGATATAAAATTGGCCGGACCGCCAAGGCTAAATGCACTTTGTAGTAGTAAACGAGTGTGTTGATAAGAATTCGCAAGCTTCGTGGGAGGAATTGTTCAAGTTCTCCTACAAAATACTCCATGCTCATTCTTCAGACGATAGGCGTTGCAGCCTCACAAATAAAATCAAGAAAAATGTCCGTGAATACAAGTAGGAGAATATGACAATTTTACAAACATTACTCGTAAGAATAGTTCCTTATGAAAGAGAGCAGAACGAAAGGTCTTTGACGGAAATGTGAAAGGCGCAGTGCGCCTTCTCACTTCGGAGGACACCTTCTCTGACAACGACACTGATACTCTCCTGATAAAGACACGATTGAGGTCGAGCGGATTTCTTATGATAAAGACGACTTCTTGCATGCATTGGCTTCCTTTCCTAACGGCTCTGCAGCCGGTATGAACGGCCTCTCCCCCAAGTCACCTCAAAGACCTGACATCCGCATCACTCGGACAGGCCGGTCAAGATCTCCTCACTGCTCTGATCAAACTCTGCAATATAATGCTCCAGATCAAGGTCAATGAAGATTTCACCGCATACATCTGTTGCGCTTCACTAATAGTTTGGAAAGAAATTCAATGCTCGGAGCGTTGAGAGAGCACATAGCCGAATCTTACAATTATCTATTATCTCCATCAATGCTACTCTAAATCCTCTCACCTGCTTTTCCGTCATTCAGTCATTAATTCAGCGGTGGGATGCCAACAGGGTGACCAATTTTCAGGCCACCAATTTTCAGTTTAGGTATTTTAGATTCAATTTAAAAAATTAATAGTAATTTGAGCCTTTGGTATTTGGATGATGAGACATTAGGTGGAAATAAAAAAACTTCAACAATTTAGGTTTGAAACTGAACTTTTCAAAATGTGAAATTTGTCTGATTCTTTCACGGAAACGGAAAAAGTTTAAATATTAAACGAATTCGACTTAATCCTTCCAGGTGTTAAACAAATTAAAAAAGAAAAGTTTTTCCTTCTTGGAGCTCCCCTTACCGCCGAGTCAATCACCCCGCTTATCAAAGTTAATAAAACAAAATTGAAATTTTTACCAATAGATTTACATATATCAATAGACATATGGCTCTCTTCCTGCTCCGTCACTGTTTCTTGATCCGACGCTCCCATACTTTCTTCGTTGCAGCCCTATCTGGATGCACGAACAAAGTATACGAGCCATGGACAATACTATTAAAGGTTGCGTACAATTAATATTAAATTCCGATATAAATGCCATTTCGTGGAAAGAGCTCACCCTCCCTGTGAGGTCCGGGTGCATCGGTATTCGGCGGATAAAGGATGTTGCCCTCCCTGTTTTCCTGGCCTCGTCTCATGCTGGTCTTGACCTCATTGGTAATATTCTCAATCCCTCACTGGGTGAGTTTGGGGTCAGCCACATGGACGATGCGCTAGAACGCTGGGAATCCTTATGCCCAGAATCCGATTTACCGACACTCCCAGGCTCACCGAGGGCTTGGGACGATCCATTAATCAGAAATTTTTTTAGGGAAATTCTGAATGCCGTTTCTGGCGCGTATCGTGCTAGAGTCATAGCTTCAGCGGAGAGGGAGGCAGGAGCATGGTTGAACGCGCATCCATCTCCCCACCTCGGCACTCTTCTCGACATGCATTCAGTCAGAATAGACAGCTATTCTGACTGAATGCATGTCGAGAAAAAGGTCCTCTTAAAGGTCGACGCGAAAGTATGCCAAACTCATACGTGCGTATGCGGCGCCAGCGTCGATCCATACGGACACCATGGTCTGTCATGTCAATGAAGCGCCGGCCGTCGCTCGCGACACAACTCTATTAACAACATCATAAAGCGTGCCCTAGGAACAGCTAATATCCCTTGCTTACTAGAGCCGCCGGGTTTGTGTCGCGATGATGGCAAGACGCCTGATGGCATGACTGTAGTCCCCTGCCGAGGAGGGCGCTGGTGTGGGATGCCACGTGTGTGGACACCCTCGCTCCGAGACATCTGTCCGCCTCCACCAACTCGGCCGGCTCTGCTGCTCTCAGCGCTGAAAATTTAAAAAAATCAAGTACTTTGAGTTCAGCGTTCGCGGTAGAAACGCTCGGCGTGTGGTCGCCCGAAGCAAAGATTTTCGGTAAGAAGTTGGGGAAACTCCTTATCGAAAAATCGGGCGACCGGCGCGCTGGGTCTTTCTTCATGCAATGCATTACGCTGGAAATTCAAAGGCGTCCTGGGCACGGTAGACGGCGGAGCTAGACGAGTTGTTTTTCTTGGCACAATAAGCTTTTCCGCCACACTTCTGCCACCTTAGCATGCACGGGATGTACATCACGATTTGTATTTGTATTCAATAAATTTTATAAAATTATTGAAATATGTAGTTGTAGTATATACTAATATTATAAATAAGTAAAATCTGTGTTTAAAATTATATTTTCAATTTTGATTTTTAAGCATTAATGTTTTTTTATATTTATTGTTTTTATATACATATTGTAAAAAAATTAGAATAAAAAATAAATAAATATATAATGATAAAACCAATATTATTTCAAACTAATTACAAAGTTGCGAGTAGGTACTTCAGTATGTTACATAAACCGCACTGAAAAAGATTTTAGAATTGTCAGAAAGTAAAGACAGAAATGAAAAATAATAGTACATTACTGCAGAGTCCAGGAAGGTCGAGCTTTAGCGAGGCCTTGATAAAGATCTGAGTCCGGCAATCCTCATTCCGGTTGAGGCTGGTATAGTGCTTTTTTTAATAAATGTGAGGAAATAATGAAACACGTGATAATGCCAAAAAGTTAGTATAATATGAAAAAATTAATAAAAAATTAATTTACATATACACAGTTTTATTTAGAATAAAACAAACGCAAATGTTTACTAAAAGCAATAAATTTTAGGTAGGTACTGAAAAAAGTCTGCTTTCCCAACTTTTTTATTTTCAATGAGTGCAAAGGAAACGCCCCCGCCTACTACGCCTGTGACAGCGGCGGGCGCGTTCGTGAACACTCGTGAAACTTCGGGTTTCATCGGGCTGAGCAGCGGCCAGGAACGAATTTTCATACAACATTCTTGGCCTAGGCCGAGAAAGAAATGCATGAGCCAAGAATTACAAACTTCGTGGCTTGTTTTTAGTACAAGAATGCCTACATTTCCGAGCATGTTTGAGAAAATATAAATCCCGTATTAAGAACTCTTTAGGAAGCTGACATTTGTTTTTACAAATTTGTGTTCATTTAAAAAGTGTGTGTCGTGCGAAAAAAATAATTTGATGAGAGAAAATTTTCGTTCTATGATTTATTATGACTTTCGTTGCGGTCTTAATCAACAACAAAGTTATGATAGACTTCGATTGGCAGTTCATGACGAAGCCCCATCCCGTGCCACTGTTTATAACTGGTTCAGTGAGTTTAGACGTGGTCGTAGGAATCTCACTGATGATTTTCGTAAAGGACGTCCATCTACGACGACAAATGAAAATAAATTGAGCGCTGTGCGGCTCATGATTTTTTTAAATTTTTTTATTATGAATGTACAGACACGGCTCGTTTACGATTTTATTATATGTATATAGATAAGGAATCAATTTTGGTATATGACGTGGTTCACGTCAGCCGGCATACTTATAAAAACACTTTGGCCTTAAAGAAGATCAATCAATTTTGTATGGAGATCATGCCATCGGTTTATTTTTATTTTCGTTTTAACTATTGAAACTTGTATCATAAGATAATATTTAAGTTTGAAAGTATTAAACGCACTGACTCGAACAACGTATCGAGTGCGTGTTTCGCGCTCAATGTGTTAATTTTCAAATGAAAATTCCATTTACATAATCCAAAATATTCACAGGAAATGACTGAAATTAAGAAAGACTTTTATTACCAAATTATCTAATATGTAAGTGAAGTTAAAAATAACAACGTCCTGGCTTTAACTGATGTTCTTTAGTTGTCCTAAAGGAATCTAAAAGGTCAGAACATTTACGTTGGGTGAGGGTGATAAAAATATAAGAAAGTGGTGGTATTTCTAGGATCTAGTGTAGGTAATGGCAGGAGACTAGAGCGGTGACTTGTGTTGTATTTCTTTGCTGCTCAGTAAATCTTGAAAGCAAGATCACGCTTGGGTGGTGCTCTTTTGAAAAGAATCAACGTGGCCAGAAGAAATGCTGTTTAGAGTTCCGCTTTTTTCTCTGCTTGATCTGGACTGCCTTCACTCTCTTCAGTAATTTCCAAGTCAAACATGCAAGATTCGAAGAACAAGGTTATTACAAAAAAAATACGCAAGGTTGTACGTTTCTGAAAGCCAAGGCTTATTACAATATATTCAGAGAAAAAAAAACGGATATTGACTTCATAACTTCGCATACTAGGAAACATCTTCTTAATATCTTTCAAAACAGAAAATATAATGAAATAACTAGAAAAATTTATGTTAATGTTGACACTTCTGACGCGTCTTGTAATATAGATACATTTTTTTAGTTTAATAATGAAAAGGAAAGTAAGTATAAAAAAATTAAGTCGGTTTTGTTCGTTACACGGTTTTGTCGGTTTTGTATTAGACCATTGTATTAGATCATATTAGACCAATTTTTATATTAGACCATAGACAATCAGTCAGTTCTATCAGCCTTCTACAATCGGAACAAGTCAGTTTGCGGTCATAAAAAGTTCAAGAAAACAGAAATCGATATCTCAACGCTGCAAGCTATAAGTAGTGCAGCTATACATTAAATTGTTATCGTTAGAAGAGGCTACTAGTGATTACCTCATGTTTATAAGAGAAAAATACTTGTAATCATGCTCACTCGTCATTTGATTTGTGTCGTGTGAAGAAGTGTTAGACTGCAGTACTAAGATACATTCTCAAGAAATGATTTTAATGTATTTTCTATTAGCATTTGTACTATATTTATTATATTACTTTTCAACTTGGCAATTTAATTACTGGAAGAAGAAAAATGTTGTGGGTCCGAAGCCTGTGCCATTTTTTGGAAATTTGAAAGACTCAACTTTACGACGTAGAACAGTTGGCATGTTGCTTAAAGAATATTATGAAAATTACTCAAAAGAAAAAGTTGTCGGAATCTTTAGAATGACTTCACCATGCCTCTTAATAAGGGACCCAGAAATAATAAAGCACATGTTGATAAAAGATTTCGACATGTTTGTCGACCGTGGAATCCGATTGAGCAAAGATGGATTGGGATTGAATTTATTCCACGCCGATGAAGATACTTGGAAGGTGCTAAGAAACAAGTTTACCCCACTGTTTACATCGGGTAAATTAAGAAACATGTTATATCTGATGACTGAACGTGGTGATAGATTCGTGAATTACGTCAATAATGCAATTAAAGAGAGACCTGAACAAAATGTGTTTACTCTTGTTCAACACTTCACTATGGCAACGATTGCAGCGTGCGCTTTCGGGCTTGAACTAGATGTACATGAACAATTGCAAACGTTGCAAGAAGTGGACAAACAGATATTTACAATATCGTACGTCACAGAATTAGACTTTATAATGCCTGGAATTTTAAGCAAAATTGGTGCCTCGTTTTTCCCTAAAAAATTAAAACATTTCTTTACTGATCTTGTGAAGTCAGTTATGGCTGAAAGAAACGGAAAGCCGACTAACAGAAAAGATTTTATGGATTTAATATTGGAACTTAAACAAGCCGGTAAAGTTCAAGGCTCAAAATTTCATGTCGACGAAAAGACCTTGGAGCTTGATATAACCGATGACATTGTAGCTGCTCAAGCTTTTGTATTTTATGCAGCCGGATATGAGACTACTGCGACGACAATGGGTTTCTTTTTGTACCAACTAGCACAAAATCCCGAAATACAGGACCAAGTTGTGGCGGAAATAAATGACGTTCTCGGGAAACACGGTGGAAAGATTACCTACGAAGCGATCGTTGAAATGAAATACATGGATCAAGTATTTGCAGAAACTCTTCGAATGTATCCGCCTCTGGAATCATTGCAAAGATGTGTGAAAGCAGATTATAAAATTCCCGGAACTGACTTAACAATAGAGAAAGGTCAGATGGTCATGTTTTCCAACTTGGGCCTTCACTACGATTCTAAATACTTTCCTAACCCAGAAACGTTTGACCCAGAAAGATTTTCTCCGGAAAATTCTAAAATCAGAAACCCCTGCACATATATGCCATTTGGAATTGGCCCCAGAAATTGCATCGGTAAGTATTTTTATTGAAACGGCAAAATATTTTTTTAAATTTTAAATACAATACGTATTAAAAATATATTTTCGTACATGTCACAAATGAAAACATAGCCTATGTGTTTATCCAAGAGGAGATCTATCTGTCTACCAGAATTTATTCAAATTCATCTTATAGTTACGCTATATCTTATAGTAATCAACAAAATCTAAACGTTTTCAGAAACAATTACTTTGTTTATAAATATATAATATACATTTTTTTAATATATATTATACGGCCTGCAACGTCGGCCGTCCATTTTTTAGGATAAGGGATAAGGACGGGTAAGGGCAATTGGGCTTGGTATCCCTAACTCACTCGTCGAAATTCAAAAGGTCACCTGTTTTTAATTCACGGTGGTCTTACCACCAGATGGGCAGCCCAGTTTAAGACTGCGAAACCCAGTATCCCCTGCCACTACTTGCCAGATCTGATCACGTACCGGAACCTTCTATCAGAACAGAACTACTTCTGTTTTACATAGAGATCTTTTGTAAGTGGGTTATTATTGTCAAGAATACTAAAAAAATATTAGTAACTAGCAATCCGCTCCCGGGTTGAAATTTCCAAAAATTCTTTCTTAGGGGATGGTTGCGTTATGCTAATATAAACCAAATTTCCAAATTTTAGTTTTCTAGATTTAGTAGTTTTGACTGTGCGTTGATAGTCAGGACAAAAGATTTTGTAAGTATAGATTAAGTAGGTATATTGATTCCACAATTATCGTTTCGAGTGTCTTTTGAAGAAATGTATTGTAACGAGGAGCCACATCTTATTACCCAAAAGGTTTTCTCTAAATATCTAGAGATAAAACAGAATTCTCTTTAATGTCAGATTTTTTTTTCATTATAATTGTAATAATTCTTGGCTTTCAGGTATGCGATTCGCTCAAGTTCAAAGTCGAGTGTGCCTAATAAATTTACTCAAAAACTTCAAGGTGGAATGTACCAAAAATACAATAAAGCGTGTCATCTACGACCCTTACAGATTGGTACTGGCCCCCTTGTCGGGGATATATCTTAATGTGATACCTAGAAAATAATGTTGCAATTATCTTGTAATTTGTATCTTCAAATTAAAGAGTCATATGTGAAAATAAAATATGGTACATTTATTTTATCGACGCCCCATTATTCAAAGCCGTTTAGAACCATAATATACCTATCAGATGTTACAATTTTTTGAGCCTTTTTGTGTCGACTGTATAGAGCTAAACCCTACTTCCTAAATGGAACCAATGCGCATGGTGCGGTTCGTTTTTTTTTTCTGAAAAATCCCACAGGAACCTAATATTTATGTAGGATAAAAAGTATCCTACATGTTAATCCAGGTAATAAACTATCTGTGTGCCAAATCTCATCCAAATAAGTTGAGTGTTTTTGCGTAATTGAGTAACAAACATCCAAACGTACAAACTTGCGCTTTTTTTTGTAACAACCTTCTTCTTCGAATCTTGCATGTTTGACTTGGAAATTACTGGAGAGAGTGAAGGCAGTCCAGATCAAGCAGAGAAAAAGAGCAGAACTCTGAACAGCATTTCTTCTGGCCACGTTGGCCAAGTTGTATCTTTTCAAAAGAGCACCACCCAAACGTGATCTGTCTTTCAAGATTTGCTGACCAGCAAAGAATACAACACAAGTCACCGCTCTAGTCTCCTGCCTTTACCTACACTAGATCCTAGAAATACTTCTTATATTTTATCACCCTCACCCAACGTAAACGTTCTGACCTCTTAGATTCCTTGAACATTAGTTAAAGCCAGGCCATTGTTATTTTTAACTTGTATTTTGGATAATTTGGTAATAAAAGTCTTTCTTAGTAATTTCCTGTGAATATTTTGGATTATGTAAATGGAATTTGGTAATAAAAGTCTTTCTTAGTAATCTCCTGTGAATATTTTGGATTATGTAAATGGAATTACATTTGAAAATTAACACATTGAGCGCGAAGCACGTACTCGATACGTTGTTCGAGTTTGCGTTCAATAATTTCAAACTCAAATATCTATGAAACCCCATAACCAAATTACACGATATTTTCCCATTACAATCTATAATTTCTTCTTATCCTATGACACAACTTTCAATAGTTAAAACGAAAATAGAAAATAGAAAATAAGGAAAATGATCTCCACACACACACACGTTGTACTTATGTACTTATGTTACAGAAGTCAAAAATATAATTATTAGGTTTTAGAATTTTTTGTCTGTTTGTCTGTGCGTTTGTGCATGCTAATCTCTGAAACGGATTAATCGATTTGAATACCGCTTCCATTTAGTTACATTTAGTTCATAACATTTAGTGTTTGTTTCATTCCAATCGGTTTACAAACAAAAAAGTTACGCTCTATACCGAATACCACGCGTACGAAGTTGCGGGCTCATCTTGTTCTTACTTTAAATGTTACTGTTAATTATTGACCCAATTTGTATATTCCTTTTTTAAATTCGAATTGTTTATGTGACCTAGTTATTAACTAGTAATTGGTTCTTAGTAATTTCATAAAATAATCCAACATTCATTCATGTTGGATTATTTTATCACTAATTGTAATAATTTGTTTTTCTTAAGAACCTTCTTTTGTATAATCGGAAACAAATACTACGAGTATTAAACTATATCATTCACGTGTAATGAATAATATGTAGTGGGTAATTTGTAAATATCAAACTATTTGTAAACACGTTGCAGATTGGGTCGTTGGCGCTAACTTCGACTCAGCGAGCACTAGCTCCCGACAAACCAGTCGGTTTACTTGCTGCCTTTATTGGCTACTATAACCCATGGTGCTTGCTGTGCCCTTCAACATTCTGCCCTCACTTAAAATACCCAATCCCTGATTTTTATGACATGCTGACGGTCCACTTGATGATAGGTGGATGTCGTCGCCTATATTAAACAAGCAACGCCACAGATACTGCCGACCATAGCAAGATTAAAGATAAGGGTGAAGGGTAAGAGAAATGGACTCTGGCATCCCTTACTCGCTCACCGAAACACAACAACACCGTACATACTGTTATTTGAGGGTGGTCTTATGTAAGGGGGTAGTCATTGCCGAAATGACAATGTCCTGCCACCATTTTCTAAGTCCAGACCAGAGTCAACTTCGAAAAGTTCATAAGTTGATCCTGCCGGAAACTCGGGAAGTCTAAAACATAGCGCTAAGGCAACTCCATTGAGAGCCATTCAACTAACACTACAGTCTGCCTTGAATTTATAACATCAAGATTGTCGCACTCTCAACAAAAATGTACCTAAGTATTTTTAAAAACAGTATTCTGTATTGACAATAACAATATAAACAGTATTGACATAAACGTATTCTACAATTACTAACATGACTGTTTTTTTCGGACAAAAAACAATGTAAGTTGTTTTCAACAGATAATTTCTAAATTATATATTACATCTCGTTTGTTTGTGTTTTTAATTTTTTTTGGCTGTTATTTAGTAAATAATGTTAGGATTCGGGGTACCTAGGCATTAATTGGAACAACTTATCGGAGCGCTCACCATTGTACAGCCGGTAGAATAGAGAGGCTACGTCCCTTCTTAAACTAGGAGGCAGTGCTTGATATAGAGTTCTGAGAGACTTAGGCAACTATGGATAAGCCCCCTCTTCCAGACCTGTTATGCCGGTGCCTAAGGCAAGGTGATCTAAATTATAAACGTAATCGTAATCAGCAGACGTAAAAAGGAAACAGATAAAGTTTTCGCATTCATAATAATAACATGATGTGAATAGATTTTTTTTATTTTTTATATTGTTCTGACAATAACACAAGCATGTTTTATTTATGGCATTTAGGTAAGAATATAAATAAATACATTAGTTGGACATTTGGGCAGAGGGGCAGTGTTTGTCTGGTGAGATCCAAGCTCTAAGTCAATTAGAGGTTGGGAAGAGAGCTCAAGTAATTTACCATCTTCGAATCACAGTCAGTCAACGAAAGAGGAAGAAGAAAGAGAGAGTAATTGTTTTAAATTCAAGTTAGTATTTACACGCGTATTTTCAAACTACCAAATTTTATTCTGTAAATAAGTGATGCTTGAGAAGCCACCCCAGCATAAATCAGGTTTCTAGTTAAACTATACTTGCTATTGGACTCAGTTTAAAATAGGAACATTCCACTTCGTTGAACTCTAACCTTTGCTTGTATTATTTTGATAACTCGTTAGTATAATAAAAATTTTAAGATCTCCCGGGTTGAATAAATAAGAGATTTTTATTTAAATTAAAAGATGACCGAATGATATACATATTTTTATCAAAGCAGACGCTATGGAGTCTATGTCTCGGCATTTGATTTTCTCTTTTTTCGCTGTTGCCAATGTATGTGGCAATTTATGTAAATGTGTAAATAAATGCTTATTTCCTTTCTAAATTAGACCCAACGCATCCTATTTGTAGTAGGACCCAAAAGTATTTAAAATATATTTACAGAAAGATGTATACAAACATGGCGTTTGACAGTTGTAGTGTTGGGAAAGTTCACATTAACCTAGGTATTTATTCAATTCTCTCATTTGACTCGTAAGAGCTAAATCATTTTATGTCAATAAGTTACCATTTCCACCAATAACAAAACGATAAAATATGGCCTAATTTAATTTCTATAGCGAGCCAAAAAAATTTAAGTCACATGTCTATGTTCTCGCGCTGACAACTTGTAAAAATTCGGTTAGATCATTGAGTCCAACGCAAAAATTGCAGCAAAAAAGCTTGGCATTCTGAGCAAGGTACGACGGTATATCGCGCCTAAACAGCTCCTTGACCTTTATAAGGCTCAAGTACGTTCTCAAGGCTTGCTTGGAATACTGTTCCCACTTGTGGGGCGGTTCCGCTAAGTATCAGCTTGAGGCCTTGGACGCTGTCCAGAAGCGAGCCATAAGACTCATTGGCGATGACTCCCTTACCGGGGCTGACTTGCAGAGTCTTGAGCATAGGCGCATGGTAGCCAGCCTTTCGGTGTTCTACAGGATTTACTTCGGAGAGTGTGCGTTGGACTTGCACCAGCTAGTCCCCCCTAGCCCCTTCTACCATCGGACAACAAGGCGCACATTTAAATGTCACCCTTATATGGTTGATATACCTAAAATCCGCACGTTGCGGTTCGGGTCAACTTTTTTGATTCGAACTGCTAGCGTGTGGAACGAACTTCCAGCACCCTTGTTTCCACAAACCTACAACCCTGGACTTTTCAAGTCGCGAGTGAATCGGTTCTTAATAGACGCATGCTCCATCTTAGATCGCGTCTACTAATAATACTAGTTTGGGTTAAATTTTAAATTAAATTAATTATATTTAGATAAATAAATATATTATGTTAAAATAGGGGAAACAAGAAATATTATACGATTAAATTAGAGGTATGAAGTGGTAGATAGAAATGGCTCTATGTAGATGGTTGTACTGTACAGTATGGAAGAAATAATTTCAAATTGGCTAACGGCAAAGGAGGTTCTGTGTTTGTAGACATGGCAGATATTAAGACAGGAGCGTCGATTTAGGATAGTTGCATCAAGAGACAGGTTGTCTCACCGTTAAGACCTGACACTCTGAGTATAGTTTATTGGTAGAATATCGAAAATGTTTCTGGGTTATTACGTTTTATTATATGGCCATAAAAGTCTTTAACCATTTGCCAGATAATATAAAAATGTTGCCTTTCCCTACTTACAAGAAAAGGCTTTTTGATATTCTCTTAACCAAATCCTATTATTGTATTAACGATTTTTTTAAAGATAAATTGTAAAGGTTTTAATGAAACTGTATTTTATATTATTTCATTTATTGAATATAAGTACCGACAAAATAGCAAGAAGTCATTAAGTCATACTGTTATGACCAAACAAACATATGTAACAACATATAAACAAACATTTATATGCTAGTATAACAGGTATCTGCAGCTATTACATTGTATCATTTTAATTGCTAGTATTTAAAAAATACTTTGTAATTAAAAAAAAATTGTGAGTGATTACAACAATAAGTCAACAACTACAAATGAAAGTACAGATAAGGGCGAGAAGCAAAACATCACTTAAAATTTAAGAAATTATGAAAGTCAAAATAAAATAATGAAATAATGTACCTAAATTCGATGTCAATAAGGAATGGTATTGTATGGTATTATCAGTAATAACACAATAATCGAGATCAAGATGTCAAGATTTGCACACCGAATATCGGTTGGTCATGAAGGAACAAGAAAACTAAATGTCATCTCTGGTATCAGTTACCCATGGTCATCGCAAATAAATTATTATTATTATTATTATTATTATTTAAAATTGCTCTTTGTGCTCTTTCTAGATTCAGCATTTTCGTTTTTCCCGCTCCGCCCCATATAGGTATGCAGTAGGCCAGAACCGATTGACACAGTGCCAGGTAGGTCATTTTCATTGTCTTGGTATCAGCAATGAGTCTCATTATTTTAAACAGATTAAAAAATGTATGTTATTAAAAAATGTTGTAGTTAATTATAACCCATATTAATTGTGACTCATTCTTTATTAATATAAATTAATTTTATTAAACATAACTCACTTTATCTACTTAATGTTGTTTAATTATAATTCGTTGGTAACATACCCACGCTATACATACATAGGTAGGTATGCATATCGATTCTTTACCTATGTTTACTTACGCTAAATATGAAACGCATTGTTGTACCAACATCATACTTTTTCATTAAAATTATAATTTCTTAAACCGTGACTTGTCAAAACTTCTAATGGCTATTCTGAATCGAATGTCATTGTCATCATTGCGTAATGTGTTTTTTAGTCAATTCTGTCGTGTCATGTATGATTGCAGAATTTGCGTCAAATACCTATACGATTAAGTACATAGTTACATAGGGCGTACATAATCTACGTAGCCTATTTTAGTTACATGTACCTACTTTCACAATGTAAATATATTTGATAAATAATAGAGATGGATTTCGTAGTTAATTATTTACTTGTTCACAATACACATTTAACATTTCTTATGTTTATTAAGTTGCTTATTTTACATTTTGGTGAAAAGACAAAGTAGTAGAGAAAATAAAAACGAGGGTCATAGACAAAGACTCGCTCCATCGTCGGCCTACACGGATAGATGCTGGCCAAGAGCAAACCAATCTTTAATTAATAAAAATAGACATATTGAATAGGGATGAACGTTACATAAATCATGGCGTACCTTCTTTCCCGTTTCGTCACTACTATTGTATTCTGTGGTTTCGTCCGAAAGCCAGCAACAGATTTTCATAATCAAGTTCCTCTCAGGAGATGTAGTGTAATGTTTTGTAGTGGTAGGGCACACTGTGTTTCGCAGTCATTTGGGCAGCCCGCCTGGCGGCAGTGACCACCCCCTTACAGAAGACCACCGTGAAATAACAGCATATACGTGCTGTTGTGTTTCGGTGAGTGAGTAAGGGATGCCAGAGCCCATTTCCTTATCCCCCCTCCTAATCCCTTATCCAATCATACTATAGTCGGCAGCGCACTTGCAGCACCTGTAGCGTTGCTTGTGTTATAGGCGACGGTAGCCACCTACCATCAAGTGGACCGTCAGCCTGTCTGTCGACATAACATAAAAAAAAAAAAAAAGATGACTCGTAAAATGCTTCTGAGAATTGTATCATGGATCAGCTGCGTGTGTGGGTTGAGCAGGTACCCTCCCATGCACGTAAAAAAAATCTATCACTAAAAGATTACCATGACCTAGTCGTTCTTGGACGATAACTGGTAAAATGTTTTAGGAGTTGTATCATGAAGCCTTGTGAATGTCAGCTTCGGCTCCGTGGACGGGTTGAGCAGCGGTCGCATACACGCAGAAAAGTCATTTCTTCTCTATTGAAATATTTATCAAATTATAGTTAACCTAAACCTTGAAGAAGAAAAAGTCAGCTGACTATAAAGCGGTGGATTACGTTACACGAACTTATAAAAAAAATCATTAAATAAATTTCAGTTAAAAATTTATCAGATAAATTTCAAAATTTATCAGTTTATATGCTATTATGAAAAATAAAAATGTCAGCTGACTGTATCTCGGTGGAAACATTGTCAGCTGGTGACATGGAGAGTGTAACGCTGGAACCAGACGGGAGCATCTATCGACTATTAATGGACCAGCTGCGAGTTTTCCCTCAGCATACTGTTAGCTAGTATTTTTATTGATGGGATTTTTGAATAAAAGGTTCAAGTGTTCCGGCGGACGTGTTCGGGCAACACTTCTATTATTCGGGTTGTCGTGGTGCCAAAGAAGGTGGCGAATTTGTGATTTCGGTAGCTTGTCACACCAAGCTGATAATACTGCTGGAGCACAAACTGTCACATACCACTCAGAATTAACCTTAGAGTTTACGTAAGCAAGCTAGAGCGCGTCTATCAGCCAAATGTATGTACGTATATTGTGATAGGGACATTGTACTAGACTAGTCGATAAGTTGTGTCGATAAAATAGATTTACACTCTATACAGTATCAATTAATTTAGGTACTTTGTAGATATTCATTGTGAGATTTTTTATAGGAAATTTTAAATAAAACAATTATTAAGTAAATTATAAAGAATTTTATTAGATCCGCCAATTCGATTACAGCACATTTTTTTTTTTATTTTTTTTTTATTTATTAATATAATAGTGTTTCATTTGACTTAACATTGGTGTAAACAAAAACTCATTAGAGTTTTACCGTACACCATGTGCCGATTACAGAAAATTTAAATAAACCTTCAGTTGACGCCCAACGTACACTTCAGACTCCTCAAATACTTTAAGATACTTTAAGACTTTAATATATTATTTTGTGTCATATTCTGAATTGAAATATCTTACAATAATAATTAGTATTACTTTTTGTAACTATTTTTGTATTGTTGTTAAAAATTATATTTATCTGTAGTTAATTGTAAATAGTATTGTTTAAGCTTAAATGTGATGTTTTTGGGAGTTATGTCTCTTTTTAATGTTTTAGGTAGTTGATTTGTTAAATTCGGTATGACATAAGCCAGACGTCTTTTTCCGTAAAGGTTGTTATATTTGGGTAAATTGTATTATTATATTAGGAAATCACATTCTTTTGAATTATTAAATATATTAATAAATTTAAAAATAACTTTTTATTAACATGGAAATATTTATATTATTTATTGACGAGCCCGTTGGGTGAGTGGTTACTGTTTTTTTATTCTCTAGCACCAAAGTCACTTTGGCGACCTTTGTTAATGTGTGTTTGGCGCACGGCGACATTTTTCAAAGCATCATACGGTCGATTGTAGTTACTCTTTGACGCAAAAACTACTGAACTGATTTTGATAAAGTTTACATATCAAAATAACACATAGGCTATAATATATAGCGGACGAAAGTCACGGGCAAAAGCTACTTTTAAACATATCCTAAGCTGATGTATAAGCGCGATGTAAAAAAGAAATTAAACTATGTTCAAAATGGAACTCTTATTACCGTTATAAAGAGTATTCTAAGTTTTAATTCGGGTTATGGAATGTTTTCCTTAATTGCTATTAATTACTAATAAGACTAGTACTAATCTGAACACATATTTCGCAGTTCAAAGTTAAGTTACAATTAATACAAGAGTTCGTCTCTCATGTGACAATAGCCAACGTTTCGCTTGAATTCAGTGTCGTCAGGTCCGTGTACAGGCTTCCTTATTTCGATGAGTCTTCTATCTGTTTCCAATGCTTGATTCTTGTATTGCAAATCTTTTGTGATCCGCTGATGGTGATTGTACATGCCGTGGTACGTGGATCTGGATTACGAAATTCAATAAATCAATAATTGTAATACTTATTATAAGTGGCACACTGCGTTTCGCAGTCACAATTGGCAGCACATCTGATGGCAGTAACTTACAGAAGACCACTGTGAAATGAGAGCATGTGTGCTGTCTGTCAGCAGTAATCACACCTGGACAAGATGACCAAGTTGCCAGATTTCCATTTTCGCCTTGTTTCTTCATACTCTTTACTTAGCGTGAGCTCACACCGAAACGCGACGAGTCGCTGCGAACACGTTTTAGGTAGCAATACTTATTTAATACACGAAAGAATTATTAGCAATAGAACTTATTACGCGACGTCGCACCGTCCCCGAGATACAGCAGCTTTTTATCGCGTCGCGTTTCGGTATAAAATGATCCTTAGGGCAGCTCACACAAGAAAGCGGCGCGGCGCGCACTTATTATGATATCAATAGAATATGGAACTTATTTATTTATTTTAGTAGTGGCAGGGCACACAGCGTTTCGCAGTCATTTGGGCAGCCCTTCTGGCGGCAGTAACCACCCCCTTACAGAAGACCACCGTGAAATAACAGCACGTGTGCTGTTGTGTTTCGGTGAGTGAGTAAGGGATGCCAGAGCCCATTTCCCTATCCACTCCTAATCCCTTATCCTTAATCCTAATGCAGTCGACAGCGCACTTGCAGCAGCTTAGGCGTTGCTAGTGTTATAGGCGACGGTAGCCACCTACCATCAAGTGGACCGTCAGCCTGTCTGCCCACCTTAACATAAAAAAAACTAAAAGGTACACAGAACGAGTGGTTCAGCGGCTTCGCGCTATGCCGCGCGTGTCCGCGCGCCACTCACATGAATGATAAGTAAATAAGTTTTATATTTCTATCGCTATTTTAAAAAGTGCGCGTCGCGCCGCTTTCCGGTGTGAGCGGACCCTTAGGGTAGACAGCGCACTTTGTTCACACTTGAGCATTGAATTTTGAGCAACCTGTCTGTCACTCTTTAACATCAAAAATATTACTCAATAATCTCAATGATGTCAATATGAGAACATTGGTGACATATCCTCTTAACATCGTTCAAGTTAAACTCAATAACTGTTTTAGGGGTATTTAAAAAAAAAAAAAACGATTTACTTACAAAGCGTCTTCTAGTTTCCTTTGCAGTAAATTGCTACTCATGTGAACTCTTTCATACTCCTCTATGAGTCCACGCATCGGTTTATCCTTAAAAAATGTCAGTTTTTTATATATTACTATAAACATTAGGCTTAGGTCGCACTTTGGTTTTTTCAAGCGAGCGATTAACGACCGGGAACCGCTCGAGACGCACACACTACTATTAAAAATCGTAGAACTGCCCGCAATAATCACAGTTTGAAGAGGATTTCAAGAGAGCAGTATATATTGTTGCTCTAATAATGGGAAATAGAAAAAGAAGACGTCAACGCACATCTTCCCTTACCCCTTACCTTGCTTGTATATAAAGACGTTGTGTATATTTGTTTGAAAATATCCGAACTGTTTTGTCGAAAATAACGAAATAGGAACCAAAATAACTAGACAAGGTAATTTATTGCAAAGACCAAAATGTAGATTAGAACTATTTAATAGAAATGTTTATGTTATGGCAATTAAAACATACAATAAACTACCTAATAATATAAAAGAATTGCCGGATCCTAAGTTACAAGAACATTAACAAAATGGTTATTAGATTGTTGTTTTTATGATGTTAAAGAATTTTATAATAAGAAACATTAATTCCTTTATTAATATATTAGTTTACCAACAATTAAACACAAATATTTGCATGCCCTTGGCGGGTAGAAGATACTTTGTACTGTAACTGCTGTATACAAATTAAAATCCTGTAAACATGTGTTCGCGCAAATAAAGATTTATTTTATTTTATTTTATTTTTATCTCGCAAATATTGGGATTTGGGTCCACCTTAATATGTATTTGCGAAACTCACCAATTCTAAACACTCAATAGCCAACTTCTATAAAATTTTGCAAATCGTCCATACATCGCCGTCACGGCGCGGGCGGCGGCGTGTGGTGCCTATTTTTTCCCGCGACTGATTTTAAAAGGGTGAAATGTTACAAAATGGCACGTTGGCAAAAACCGCGGCAAAATGAAATCCATAGAACTTGGTCGGTCCAATCGCTCGCTGAAAATAAACCGTAGTGCGGCCTAAGCCTTATATCCATTTTAATATTTATTTTTAGTTTAGGATTCAGGGTTACTGGGTTTGATTCCCGGCAGGGTCAACTTTAAAAATGAACTTTTCAAAGTTGGCTCCAGTCTGGATTTGAAAAGTAGTGGCAGGGCGCAATTCCTTTCGCAGTCATTTGGGCAGCCCGTCTGGCGGCAGTAACCACCCCCTTACAGAGGACCACCGTGAAATAACAGTACTTGTGCTGTTGTGTTTCGGTGAGTGAGTAAGGGATGCCAGAGCCCATTTATTCACTTATCCTTAATCCTACTATACTACTGTAGTCGGCAACGCACTTGCAGCGCCTGTGGCGTTGCTTGTGTAATAGGCGACGGTAGCCACCTACCATCAAGTGGACGTCAGCATGTCTGCCGATCTTAACATAAAAAAAGTAATTAATTTTTTTTTACATAAAGTTATTCCTAATTTCTTTAGTATTGTAGAGTTTTAAATGAATTAATACCTGAACTCTCTCCAAAACCGGTCTTCTGGTTCTGGTCTCAAGTCTCGTCTCCACTAACTTGGTAGGATTTATTTTATCAGCGACCGCTGCCCGAAGACTGTCTATCTCCCTTTCCACTTTGACCATGTTTTCTTCTAGCTAATGGATTATAAGCAGGTACTTTATTTATCATTAACTGGTGCCCGCAATTTCGTTTGAAATATAACGCTTGACATCTTTCTTTATCGTTATGTTGACGGTGACCACCATGGCGACAATGATGCAATTTTTTATATTCTTAGGCGATCCCTCGGAAACCTAACATTATTCCAAGATAAAAAGTTATAAAACTCCTATATGTTAATCCAGCTAATAAACTATCTGTTAGCCAAATTTCATCCAAATCTGTTCAGTAGTTTTTCGTCAGAGTAACAAACGTACATCATCACAAACTTTCGCATTTTTAATATTATTTAAAGTTAGCTTTAAAACCAAAACTGAAAACCAATAAGTATCTAATATTATAAACGCGACTTATTATTAACTAAATAAGTTTCTTTGTTTGTTACGGTTTCACGCCTTAACTACTCAACCAATCATCATGAAATTTTGCATACACACGGTCAGAGATACAGAAAAAAATATAGCAGAAAAACTGTTCTATTTCCGAGGGAAGTACTGTTCCTGAAGGATCAACGTCTGACAAAAATATATCCTACTAATATTATAAATGTGAAAGTTTGTGAGGATGTATGGTGCTTTTTCACGCAAAAACGGCTTAAGGGGGAGACAAACGCTAAATACTAAAAATATCCATTGTTTAATGAAGATGTTACAAGAAATAGACAAGACAATTGCTTTGAAAAATATATATATTATACTTAAACATGTGAAGAACCAATTGTATTAATTAGAATTTTCGTTAAAGTAATAGAAACTCCACAAAAAAAGTTAGAACACAAGAAGAATTTGACTTTTATTGAAAATTCTCTGGAAAACGGTTTATTGGGCGCATATGAATCTTGTCAGTTTGTGCATTGTTCTAATAGTAAAAAAAAAAGCAATTTCTAGGCCTGTTGAAATGTCTCCGCCGCCAGCGAGTTCTATAGTAAATGTCATTTGCCTCAGTGAATCCCTTAACGGATGTTCGCGCCATTTCGCTGATTCTTAAAGAAGCGCTCTGATTGGCTAAGAGGGGGCACGTCATTGTGGGCCAATCAGAGAACACCCCTGTTTCGAGTCCACCGCCATAGAAAAAATAGTAACCGCTGATCAAAAGACCCACTGTCTTCTTTGTTCTTTTATAAAGTGAACAAACCCGCAGATCAAAAAACCCGGTATCTTCTTTGATCATCCATCACCCGTTCCTATCTCTGTTATCAAAACTGGAGTGATTCGCGTCGTGAGTGCTGAAGAGAAGAATCCAAAGCTTTGGAAGAAGACTCAAGCCCTGAAGAATCCCGCGGATCACAACAGTGAGTAATAGAATTCCCCTATAGTCCACACCCGCCGTAATTAGGCTCAAACCCGACTATTTACTATCGGCAGCCCTTACAACGGGTTTAGATGAAATTTGGCACACAGATAGTTTATTATCTGGATTATAGGATATAAAAGTACTTAGGATACTTCTTATCCTGGATAAACGTTAGGTTCTCGAGGAAACATCTAAGAATACAAAAAAAATTGGGCCCCACTGTTACTTTATTTCATTTTTCAACGTAGACTAGTGAATTAAATATTTTAACACCTAAGAAACGGACGCGGACGATGAGGCCGGCAAAAGCCAATTATCAAATAATGCCCTGATCTATATCCGTTTAGCTGTCGATGATACCTGGTTTGCCAAAAATGAGATTACCTTCCGCTTTTGCCACTCCATTTCATTCCTAGCTCTTTGAATATCGTAGATCCGCCTCCTCATGATCATCTCCACCTTTTGGCTCTGCGCGTACATCTGATTCCTGGCCTGTTCCCTACTTCTGAACATGTTCGCTCGTAAATCCTTCGACTCTGACATCAATTGTTCGGCTATTTTGATTGTGTTTACGATATTGTGGACGTAACTCTCTTCCGTCATTGATCTGGTGGCGCATAAGTAAATTTAACGGCACTGTGTAATAAATTCATAAATCGGGTGCAATGTCATTAATATTTTCTATTCCTCTATGTTGATGCTTACTTGTGCTCCTATCGATAGATGACAGCTTTGAATATAATTTAGCTTAATTATCATTCATAACTTACGGACAACAAAGGTACATAACAAATGAAAATCCTAAAAGCTGTTATCACCGATTATCTGTACCTAGGTACTCATTTCAATTCTCAGTAAAATTCATTGTTATGCAAACTATACTTCAGATTTATTATGAAAAATCTTAATCTAACTATAAGCTCCGCAAATTGCTAATGTCTCTGGCCGCCATATTCATGACGTAATCTCGTGACACACTCAATATCGTAGCAAAACTGGCCGGCGAGTTATTAGTTCCCCCCCTAGGTGGGCCATGACCTTGTCGTGGTGAGGGGGCTTACCCTTGGCAATCCAGCGGGTCGCAGGGGTCGGTGCTTATTACCCGCATCGGCCTTTGCTCGTCCCGCCGGATTGGTTTAGGGGACAAAGAAGGCCCACACGACGTGGGCTCCAAGCAGGCTCCGTTCAACGGAGCTCGTGGCGGAGTTCAACGGAACTCGTAAAATCAAACCACTTGACATTGGCGGACAATGGCCATTTTTAAAAATGAGCCAAATCGCCATTTATATATAAAAAGAAGAAGAAGAAGAAGAGTTATTAGTTGCGGATGACGTCAGGTGGACAAGTTAATTTGACAAGTGACAGTGACTCCTTAATTAATTAAAATAATTAATTAAAAGGGATTAAATGAAAAAATCATAGAGGAAGCATATTATAACTGATTTTAATATTAGCTGCTATTCTTCTGTGAAAGAAAGCTCACAAAAAGATAGAAAATTATTCAACCTGAATGCGGACTTACTCGGCAGGCACTCTAGTTGGATTCAGCTTATACGATATCCCACTACTCTCTCTGTTCAAATCCTTAACGTGTTCCTCCAGAGACAATGTCTCATTTTTATTCTGTATTTCCCTCTCTAATCGACAGAATACATTGTTCAGGTCTTTGAGTTTTTCCCAGCCCAAGCGACATACGTCTGTTAAAGTGCGTTTACTGTTTTCTATTATGTGGAGTTCCTGAAAACATTTCATTCAATCTATATGAACTTTGAAACCGCGGAAGGTTATCGCAACCAAGTTGAGGGTGTGTGAAGAAGTAGGTTCCTAGATGTCGTGAGCTGCAAGCAGCCCGCGGAGAGTTGTCGCAACCAAGTTGTGGGTGTGTGAAGAAGTAGGTTCCTAGATGTCGTGAGCTGCAAGCAGCCCGCGGAGAGTTGTCGCAACCAAGTTGAGGGTGTGTGAAGAAGTAGGTTCCTAGATGTCGTGAGCTGCAAGCAGCCCGCGGAGAGTTGTCGCAACCAAGTTGAGGGTGTGTGAAGAAGTAGGTTCCTAGATGTCGTGAGCTGCAAGCAGCCCGCGGAGAGTTGTCGCAACCAAGTTGGGGGTGTGTGAAGAAGTAGGTTGCTTTAATCCTAAACAATAATCCACATGGAGACCTTTCAAATGATGGATCTAACACGATGGATCTATTTCAAAGCCTTGCCAAAGTATCAAGTAAGTAGATGTTTCTAAATTTCTAAATTCACGGTACTTTAGAAGTTGCACGATACCGCAATGTAATAAGTATATAATATAATAATAGTAACAACTGTTACACGTAAACTATCAATTTGTCTTATCATTTTTTATCATTTTTAATAATTAAATTGTTTGTTTCAAATAACTACGACGCAAAAGTTATATTGGCCGATTACATATTTGCTTTTTAGTGTTGATTTTTTTTAATTAAATTTTTAAATTGTCTTGTCTCTCTTTATCATAAAAAAACGTTTTTCGCTCGGACTACAGTGATATTCGGTATAAAGTACGTAAATTATTTCTTTTCCCCGCAAATAACTCAATGCTGTTCGCCGTCATTCAAATTTGAATATTACTAAAATAATGAATGTAATTTATAATTCAAAGTTCGTTAAATTTCTTTTGTATTTTTGAAAATCTTCCCAATTTTTGTTATCGTTTTATACTTACTTGTTTGTGTTGTAGTGATGGTATGCATTTGAAAAAGGTCTAGTATCTGTTTTGCGTATTTAAAATATTTAATAATGATATAAATATATAGAAATATACTGTAAAAAATACAAATACTGAAAAAAAAACTGATTGCAAACATCTAAGGTCCCTAAACTATTGTATAAATAATAAAAAGCCTCCATCTATGTCCACATTATGATATTATTGCTATTTAATTTTAAATTTAGGATAATCGAAAATTGACATCAGGTTTCGTTTATTTTTGCTTAGATAGGGCTATTACATAATATATTACGAGCGTTGTTTTCGTGAACAACTTTGAGTTTGTATGAAGAGAGGTAGGGGTCGCCATCAATTCGAAAAAATAGTAACACTTCAAATAAAGCAAATTTCTAAACAAAATTGTTAAACGTAATAATAAAGTATGATTAATAATAAAATATGATTTAATTTTTTTATCTATGTTCATTTCAACGCGATCGAAGTCGTCGGCACCATACAGTATTATAATAGACCCGATATCGTGTTGATGGACCGGGAGCAGTCGCGGGTGTTTTTAGTGGATGTCACTGTCCCGCATGACGATGGTCTCGTGAAGGCTGAAACCGAGAAGAGGAGGAAGTACCTCGACTTGGCCCACGAGATCGTCGATATGTGGGCTGTGGTCTCCGCTGAAATCATCCCAGTTGTTCTGTCCGTCAACGGGTTGATCCCAACCAACCTCAATAGTAACCTGCAGGCCTACCATGAATGTCATTCGAAGTTTTCTCTCTCTATCGTACTTATGTAAGAAGCTGCAAGTGGGACACAGAGAGTAAACTTCGGATGCCGTTCATGGTAGCAAGGCAGAAGCGGTTGGGGATTCCGTGGCAGTTCTGTCGGGGGTAATGCCGTCTCCCTCCCACTTTGGCTTTTTGAGGGGGAGACGAGTTAGCAGTGAGAATACAATAATAATAATAAGCAGTAATGCTTACATACCTTCTTCAACTCTTCTCCTAATTGGTCTTTGGTTAATTCCGGCGGTACTCTTTGGTCCCTATTAGATAAGCATTGGGAAACCACACTGAACGGAGTTTGCAATGATTCCAAATGTAATTCTGTTGCGTTTTTTTCTTCTTTCAACGATTTTATTTCGTCTCTTACATTTTCTCTTGTAAATCTTTGCTTTTCTCTCCAAGACTGTACTTCGAATATTCTGTCAAAATGTGAAAAAGTTGCTAAATGAACAAGTTGAATGAAAAATGTAAGGCTTAACATCTTTGTTGCTGTTTTACTTTTGCCAGGCGCTTGATTTTTATTTTTATACTAGCGTTCCGCCCCCGGCTTCGCCCGGGATGCAATTTTTATATATAAGAACATTCCCCGCTTATCCCTCTTTCCATTAGTGAAAACCGAATTAAAATCGGTCTACCCGTTCACGCGTGATGCCGTGACCAAGGGAAATGGGGATTCATTTTTGTATATAGAGATAGAGATGATCCCTCCGGAATTCTACTTTTTTCTGAATGAAAAGTACCCTATGCCCTTCTCTGTATCTCTGATCGTATGAGTAGTTCAACAGTCAGTCAGACAGAGTATTATTAGGACATTTCTTTTTAATTTTTTATCTTAAGATCGCCGTAGGTGGCTACCGTCGCCTATAGAACGAGCAACACCACAGCTGCTGCCAACTACAATAGGGTTAAGAATAAGGGAATAAATAGTAAAATGGACTCTGGCATCCCTTACTTACCGAAACACAACAGCACACGTGCTGTTATTTTACGGTGGACTTCTGCAAACGGGTGGTTACTGCCGCCAGACGGGCTGCCCAAATGACTGCCAAACGCAGTGTGCCCTGCCACTACTTCCCAGATCCAAATTTGAAAAGTTCATTTTCAAATTTGACCCTGCTGGGAATCGAATGCGGGAACCCTAGAAGGAAAGCACCCTAACCACTCATCCAACGGGCTCGTCAAATATTTATTTATCAAATAATTTTAATTATCGTACGACTTCTAAGAAACCAGCTTGCTCAATTTGGAAATTATTTTCTGAACATAGTACATAGGTACCTACCTACAAATACTATTTCTTTCTAGTTTTATAATGAACTAGCGACCCGCCCCCGGATTCGCCCGTGGTGCAATTTTTATATATAAGAACATTCCCCGTTTATCCTTCTTTCCATTAGTGAAAACCGAATTAAAATCGGTCTACCCGTTCACGCGTGATGCCGTGACCAAGGGAAATGGGGATTAATTTTTATATATAGAAGATATAGATATATTTACCTACGTATAAGCACTTGCCTAAATATTGTTTTACCATTTATCATATTAATCAATTAAAATGTATACAAGTAAATGTGAATAAACGAGTTCAGTTCAATGCCACCTTTTGCGCTCTATATCTAAATAATTCCATCGATTCGTTGTCTATGGTTATGGTAGAACAACATTAACAACTATTCGTTCTGTTGGTATCCTAGACCAGACTTCATACATTTTTGGCAATTGTCTTCTTTGCAGCCCGTTTGGCGCAGTAACCACCCCATTACAGATCACCATGATATAATTTCAAATAAGCGAATTTCTCTATTCGGCAGCACCTATGGTTGCTAGGCGATGGCAACCACCTACCATTGTTTACCTATGAATGGGTAAACAATAATTTTATCGAGTCATTTTGTCTTAGAACTCTCCAGGTGAGATTTCCCTATGTTTTCCTAATCCTACCATGGTGGGCAGCGCACTTGTAGAAACTGTAGCATTGTTTGTGTTATAGGCGACGGTAGCCACCTATCAAGTAGACCGTCAGACTGTTTGGCTATCTTAATTTTTTTTTAAAAAAACCTTATCACAATGTTTTTGGCCCGAGGAAAACTTCGAAGCGATACCGGATAATCGGCGGTAGAAATCGAACCCGGGACCACAGAAACAGAGCATTAAAGCAAGCATCTTAACCTCTAGACCAAGGGGTAAAAGAAACCCTAAATAAACACTTGTGCAATTGGCTGTACAAACTTACCTGTCACGCAACAACTCATTGTTAACATAGGTATCCCAATGTGTTGTTACCGAGGAGTCGTTCCTCAACTGGCTCCCGCGTTGTCGGAGCTCGTATGACGCAAAGCGACGTAGTCTAGCCTCGTACTGCAATCGTTGAATATTGTTCGTCCAGTCTGACACAGACAAATGAGGATGAGGCTTCTCAAACACGGGCACTGTTGCATCCATAACCAAATAATTCAGCGCTTAAGAAAATCTCAGCCTAAAGCCCAGCACAGACGTCAGTATAGGCCGTGACGCAGTTTTATACACTAGGTAGTTTTCAAAGTTTGGTCAATACGAAATTATTGATTTGTTAAACTGTAACACACCTCACTGTCTACTGATAAAGAGGATTTAGGTTCAAATCCCAGTATAGGCCGGACATGCACTTTTGAGTTTTTCTTTTTCACATGTGGATTACAAATTATGATCACATGTACTCTTAAAAATAAAGGAAAACATCACAGTGGAATATTTTTGTCTTAAAAATCTTGCAGTTTTCAAAAATATTTGTGAGGACCTGCCAATCCCCAGGAGGCTGGCAAGGTGAATTTCTATGCTCACATTGAGGACTGAATTCGCTTCGAATAAATTGATTTCAAGCAATTATTATTAGCGAATTGAATTCGCTAGTATATAAATGAGAAATTCGTGAACTTTTTATTTATTAATGAGGTAAACCAATAACATGATATACTTACTTAAAATATAATACCACTTTTTGAATCTTAAACTTGAGTTAATGTAACGGTCAATCATTTCACCAGTCATATGATAACTAACAGAAATCTCTATATATAAAAATGAATCCCCATTTCCCTTGGTCACGGCATCACGCGTGAACGGGTATACCGATTTTAATTCGGTTTTCACTAATGGAAAAAGGGATAAACGGGGAATTTTCATATATATAAAAATTGCACCCCGGGCGAAGCCGGGAGCGGGTCGCTAGCATACAAATAAAATAAATTGAATATACACAAGTATTATATCAGTTAAAAAATAAAATAAAAAACAACTTAAATTGTATTGAGATTCAGTAAATTTTCATTCAGGATATCTTTCTTTAATTCAAAAAAATAAATAAAACAAAATTATGATTCCAAAAGTAGGCACTACCTACCTAATTGATAAATACGACTTATTAAAAGAATAGTAATTATGGAATCATCATTCATCAGGCTGTGTCCTTCCATTGCTGGAGGTAGGCCTCTCCCAGGGCTCGCCACTATGCACGGTCTCTGTTCTTCTCATGCAACCGCTTCTCGCGAAGCCTTTCAGTTCAGTTCGTGTGCCCATTAGAGAACATAGCTCGCTCTGCGACTGATATGACCGGCCTATTGCCACTTCAATTGCCATTGCTAATTATCTTGCTATATATGTCGACAACCTTGGTTCTTCGACGAATTTCTGATCCTATCGACCAAAGAAACTTCGAACATAGCTCGCTCTGCGACTGATATGTCCGGCCTATTGCCACTTCAATTGCCATTGCTAATTCTCTTGCTATGTCGACAACTTTGGTTCTTCGACGAATTTCTGATCCTATCGACCAAAGAAACTTCGAACATAGCTCGCTGAGCGACTTTAAACTTATGGATTAGCCCTACCATGAAAAGCCACTTCTTGGCACCATAGGTCATCACTAGCAGGATACACTGATTATATAATTTAACCTTCAAACATTGCGGCAGTGCTGACGAGAACAGATTAAGTAGCTTCCTGAATGCAGCCCAACCCAGCCGGATTCTTCTGTCAAACTCTTTGTCAAAGTTATTCCTGCTGAACTGGATCGTTCGTCTCAAATAGACGTAATCCTGCACGACTTCAACAGTAAATTATGGAAAACCTAAGTTAAAATCATTTTTCCCTTTCCTCACCAACCCTTGAAAGTTTATAATTATTATATTACTTAAGACTTTATCGCTGTGAAAACGGTGGCGCCGGCCGCGACAGTGTCGTCAGTAGAGCCCAATTTTTTTATATTTTTTAGACGATACCTCGGGTACCTAACATTTTTCCAGTATCCTATATGTTAATCCAGGTGATAAAACTATCTGTGTGCCAAATTTCACATTTATAATATTAGTAGGATAATTCCTCCTATAACTGGAACTAGGGCATTTTAAACAAAAAGTGCTTAGCGCTGAAGCATTTTAAGGCCCTTGGAGAATCCATTTCAAGAAGCCGTTGCAGACATAAATTAATGTTTTCACTTTTTGGCATAAACCAGCAAAACTGTTTCCCACAAATAGTTTGCCTTATAATTTTCACATTAGGATCGCCTTAATAAAATTAATTTGGCTTTTGATACTTCCTTACCATTTCTAATACAACAGAATATTTGGTTTATTCAATTAAACGAACTTCAAAATCACATCATAATTATACAGCGAAAAATGAATCTTTTCAGATACTTATTCCAAAGTATCTCCAATCGGTTTTATGATTAAGATGTGTGAAGTCTAGGAAAATCCTAAAAAGTGTCAGTGATTCACATACATACATTAAAAAAATCGTAAACGTGCCATGTTTACATTAGATTTTTTTCAAAAAAAAAAAAGAAAAGAAAAAACAATTCACTGAGGTCAATAAATATATTTTATAATTTTTGTCTATTTGTACTAATAATAAATTAGAGTGAATAAGGTTACAAAACATATGTATTTCATAACAATTTTAGAGATCACAAATGGGGTTAAAAAAAAGCTAAACGTAGGTGGCGCCACTGTTGAGTGATCCTAATCGCCGCCATATTGCGTTTTTGGTTCCCTCTGTATTTATGTATTTATCAGCGAATTTGCCTTTATTTCTGTTAGAGATGAGAATTTGTACTGGCATATAAAACTTTATATAGTTCATAGTTTAAAAAGAATAAAGAATATAGAAACAAAATGTATTGACAGAAGTGTATTTTGAGAAGTTGGATAGGGACATAAAAATGGTTCTCGTTTAGGTTTAATAGTTATAATATATATATAAATATTTGAATAAGAAATAAATGTGCACATATAAAACCAAAAGTTTTTGTTGATGAAGATTTCCCCAATAAGAGGTCATGGACCCAGGCACGCTTCCACTGCGTAAAGTAAATTATAGAGAAGAAAATTAAAATTATAGAGAAAATGTTATGGAGAGAAAATGTTTTTAAATGAAGAAAGTATTGAAAATTATATATGATGAAAAGGAGATTAAAAGATGGCTACGAAAATTGAAAATTTATTGATTTGACAATTGATGACATTTTTGTGAAAAATTTTACAAAATTGATTTTGAAAAGAATAAATGATTAAGTAGAAATTTTAATATGTAGGAAAATGGAATATATATTTTGAAAGATTTGATGGAGATAAAAATTATTTACGAAAGGATTCAGGAAATTTAGTTTGATGACTGATGGCTGTATTGAAGGAGACTATTAGAAAGCAATATCGAGAGTTGGTGAGAAGAGAGAAATATAGAAAGGATTAAAGATTCGAGGGGGAAAATGTTAAAATAAGAGATGGCTTGAAGTTTAAAGATAGAGGAGTTTTATATAGTGAAGTAATTGAAGGTGAAGATGTTTTATACGATGAAGATGAGGAGTTTTATATAGTGAAGTAATTGAAGGTGGAGATGTTGTTGATGATGATCTTCATTACTGGTTAAGTAGTATTTTATCTATGTCTTCATATAAGATGAAGATGAAGTTCGAGGAGAACATAAGTGTTTTTATATTTAGGGTGATGTTTTTATATTTAGGGGGTTAGTATGTTATAGGAATTAGTGTTGTGTTTGGGTTAATGTATTTGAAGATAGGTATGGAGTAATGTATGTGATGGATAGATGTTATAGGTGAATAGATAGTACAGTCAGTCAGCTTATTTTGGTGAAGTACAGTCAGTCAGATTATTTTGGTGTAGTACAGTCAGTTGGGGTTCTTAGAAAAGTTTAATATAGTCAAATTCAGAGGGGATGTTAGAGATGAGAATTTGTACTGGCATATAAAACTTTATATAGTTCATAGTTTAAAAAGAATAAAGAATATAGAAACAAAATGTATTGACAGAAGTGTATTTTGAGAAGTTGGATAGGGACATAAAAATGTTTTTCGTTTAGGTTTAATAGTTATAATATATATATAAATATTTGAATATGAAATAAATGTGCACATATAAAACCAACAGTTTTTGTTGATGAAGATTTCCCCAATAAGAATTTCTACAAAAATGTATTCGACATAGAATTTTAAGCAGTTAAAAAAACAGTTGAGCAAAAGAAAAGCATCTACCGCACATAATCTCGAATATTTATTCTGTAGTCAGTTTTTTACCCCATTGGACACTGATAATCCAATAATGGGCCTTGTTCTGCCTGTCCACATTAATGAGGGCCTAATATGTATATTAATTCTTTAAGTATTTTTTAAACACCTTCAATTTATTAACCTATTTAATTTTGAACATTATTTTGAAATTTAATTTTTGTTTTTAAAAATTTCAATATAAGCGCTAATCTGACAACATTCTTTTTCAGTCTTTTGTTTTGTTGAACAAGTGCTTTATTTTCTTTCTGTAACTGCCGTTTCTGTAATGACAACACACGGACACGATTTTTAAGCGCCGCTCTCCGCGACTCCAAATTATCTTCCATTTTTTTAAATTTATATTGTCCAAGCTCATTGAAGAGTCACTAAGAGTTCGAGTCGGATGTTCCTGAAAATAGAAAAGAAAAGCCTTTAAAATAATACCTGTCAAATCCATTTAAAATTTGCACTTATATTTGAAACTAGAATGTAAGTTCAACTTATGTAGCTTATTGAAAATTATAGACAGGAGAAATTTAATTAGAAAATTAGAAGACGGAAAAATCAGCCAAACCATTTAAGACGCCTTAAATGGTTTGGCTGATTTTTCCGTCTTCTATTATAATGCTATCATGTCGTGGTTAGTGCCACTGAATAAGTAATTATTCATTACATCAACTACATTGAAATAATTATCTATACAAATATTATTAGTACACAAACTAAATATAAATGTACTTTTTCAGTATATAGGTTTATATCACGGCTTTTTTCATAAACTATTGATAACAAACAAGAATTGAATTACAAAATAAAATACTATGTTCCTTGCTAAATAGTAGATATTAAATTTCATTAAATTTAACAACTGTCAACTACACAATCAAAGTTCAAACAAAACAAAAACAAATTTCAATTGACAGCTGTTATCAAATTATCAAAACAAACGTCATTTAAGTTTGAACATGAGTTTACGATACTACACTCGCTAGCGAGAGCGTAAAACATTTATATGGAAAATTGATAATTTGACATTGACAGTTCACGATTTTCTATACAAAAGTTTTACGTTCTCGCTAGCGAGTGTAGAATTGGTGTAGTATCGTAAACTCATACTAGAGCCTCTGGTTTGAAATGAAAGTAACAGGCTACAGAGTACTTAATTTAATTAGCTTTGTAATTTTATCCGTGTAATATCACAGGCAGCAATGAATCATGCAGAGAGTAGTATATTCTTTGCGCCATTGACAAATGTGTACTCTGCAGCCTTTAAATTGGGACTATTTTTAACTAGTCTATGTTAGTTGCTCTCGGTATATAGTGTTCTGAGTTTGCTCTCTATTCTACTTTGTTTTTGGTAACAAAATTAATTTGACGGGTCTTGCGAGTAGCAGTTTACCATTTTATTACTCGCTTTTCTAAGTAAAAAAACCTTAGGAAAATGGCGAAAAGGATAGCACAGAGCTCTATAAATTGGTCCGCTTTGGCCGAAAGGGTCCCACCTGAGCAAAAAACGCACCTGGCCGCCTTTAAAATTAAATCCGATGGATACCTCAGAAGGTTAGTTTTGTCGAATGTTACATAATTTTCTTGGTTCGATTATTATCTTTTTTGTGATTATTTCAGGGTCCTAGCCAATCCACCCGAGCCGCCGAAGATCAATTGGGCGTTATATAAACAGGCAGTGCCTGTTCCTGGTATGGTTGATAATTTTCAAAAACAATACGAAGCTCTAAAGGTACCGTATCCTGCAGACACTCAGACTGCGCAGGTTGAGGCACAATGGGTTGAAGTCAAGAAAGCGATAGATGCTTTCATTCAAGACTCTAACAATAACATTTCCAAGTGAGTGTTTTATTTGAAACTAGAATTAGACTTCAAAGAAACCCGTCTTCCAGATTTCAAGCTACCGACATAAGAAACTTCCTAATAATCGTTTTAGTATGATTTAGTCACGAAAGTCACTTGATTAAGTATGGTCGGTCACATAGACTTTCATGTTTGTAATACCAATTTCTGTATATTTTGATTAGCCCGATGGATAGTAGTTAGGATGCTTGCCTTAACACTCTGTTCTAGAGTTCCCGGATTTGATTCCCGGCAGGGTCAACTTTGAAAAATGATTTTTTTCAAATTTGGCTCTGGTCTGGATCTGGAAGTAGTAGCACACTGCGTTTTGCAGTCATTTGGGCAGCCCATCTGGCGGCAGTAAGCACCCCCTTACAGAAGACCACCGTGAAATAATGTGCACTGTTATGTTTGAGTGCCAAAGCCCATTTTCCTACCCAATCCCTTATCTTCAATTCTGCTGTAGTCAGCAGTGCACTTGCTGGAGCTGTTGTGTTGCTTGTGTTATAAACTATGGTAGCCACCTACCATCAAGTGGACCATCAGTCTCTCTGCCGATCTTAACATAAAAAATAATAATAATTTGGTGCTGACATTAGATGTGCAGTGTCCTTGTAATCTGCTTATTAATTTATAATATTAAACTCTTATATATTCTTTAATTGATACTTCTAATATTGTGGTGTGGTTTTACATGAAAATCAAATTTCTGCTAAAATTCTGTTTACTTCCACAACCATATTATAATAAGTACCTATAGATTTAATTATTGCGACTACATTTGTTTTAAAATGTCATTTCAAAGTAAACGAAACCCATTTGCAAAATTTTGTTTTCTTTGCTACAATTTAAGTAACTTTGTTAAATTGTTTAGAAAATTTATAAATTTTAATTGTTTATGGTTATTAAAAGCATGTGCAATCATATGAATACTTACTCCAAGAGCTTGGAACCCAATATGGTATTGCATTGGTAGAGCACACTGCAATCCGGTCATAAATTTGACTCTTGTCTGGCGGCCGGTAACCACCCCCTTACAAAAGTTTAGAAATTTTATGTAAATGAAATGCAAAAGCAATATAATTTTGAATTTCAGGTTTGAAAAGGAGATTGCCAGTGTGAAAGCTCTTCTGCCTTACGACCAGATGACTATGGAAGATTATCGCGACGCTTATCCAGAACAGGCCTTGGATCCTATCAACAAGCCCACATTCTGGCCTCACAACCCCGAGGAGCAGCTAGACTATGTAGACCCTGAGAAGGCCAACCAACCCGCTCATCACTAATGGCCCTCAAGTCTTCAAAGCAATAATTTATTCATGCTTCAATCCATGCAATTATAGAATAATTTTGGAGGGCTATAGGAAATGTTATATGTGTAGAAAATATATTATCAATTAATAAAGTAATGTAAAGTCTGTTTTGCTTTTGATTTTAAAACCCCGAATGAAATAATAAAATTCCTTCTAGTACATTAATTTGTACAAAGAATGCTAAAATCTAATCAAGTTTTCTCCACAATAGTTATATCTACCTACTTTGTATTCACAAATTTCGCTATATTTAGGGAGGTTTTGGGTTTCCTTTTTTCATTCAGTTTTCGCGCCTATTGTATTTTATCCTCCCTTGTAAGGGTTTTTAGCCGTAAATTATCCACTTCTAGCCGGGTGGTGTAAATAAGACATTATCAGTTCATTGATTGCATATAATAATATATTATTCTATAAATTACCTATTAGAATGCTTTCATATTTAGTGGGTGCTCTTTCCGCTAAGCGGAAAGAGCACTCGGTGTAAACGTAGTTGAGTATTTTGTTTTTATATTTCTAATTTGTGCTTTTTTACTTTGCGTAAAATAAAATATCAAATACAGTTTTATGTTTGATTGTATTTTTACGCAATGTAACTAACATTTTGTGATTGACGATTTGAAACTCTTGGGCCAAACCAGTCGTGTTCGTCCTATTGATTTTACATAGTCGCTGTATCACCAAAATGCAATTTGACGAATGGTGCTTACGAAAAAAAAGTGTGTCAGCTGCGACGACGCACGACTGGTGTTTACCTCCTTTTAAACGTATAAAAATTTCCTCGTGTCAATAGATAACTGTGTACCTAATTACTTTATATTATTTAGTTACATTCTGCATGCTCAGATGTCACGTGTTCGAACAAAAGTTACGTTACGTGTACTTCATGACTAACATACTTTTTTGTATTAGTTTGCTTTTGTAAGCCCAGAGAATAGAAGTAGGGAACAAATATACATGCGTTAGCCGTCACACAAATGTCAATGTGACAGATAACATAACGCTTTTTAGTTAACGTTTGTTTGCCTTGGTGATGAAGAGCTAACCCACACTTTTGACTAAATTGAGTTATACTCAGCGTTAAGAGATAGCTCAAATAGAAGTTGTTTTTTTTCCTTCAGAAGATAAAATAAAAACCATTTTTTTTTGTGGGTGCTTATTTATCTCAATTGTCATTATGGTGGAACCAATTTAGTGTGGAATAGCTCACTTCACCACTAAGGCGACGAATGAAAATTGATTTTTATGGAGTAAATTCCAAAAAAAATAAGCTTCCATCATTTACTCTATGACTACAAGTTACTCTATGGCCATTATATTCATCACTTTGTGAATGTAGGACCGTCCATTTTTTTTTAATTTTTACAATTAAGCGAAAATATTTCAATAATTCAGTAAAGTTCAAGGTAATAAATAAATGAACACATTACAGTTTATTATTTATTTGACGAAATTCATTTACATCAGTTAACCGTTATTGTTGAGAGGAATGTAAACACAGTATACATTGCATATTACATAGGTACAATTCCTATTCAAAACGACAGAAACACCGCGAAAAAAATATAAGCTACTAATATTGAATTGTTTTTATGACTGAGAGGGCATAAAAACTGGTTCACCTATTAATGAAAATGGTTATACATATATAAGCTACTAATATTGAATTGTTTTTATGACTGAGAGGGCATAAAAACTGGTTCACCTATTAATGAAAATGGTTATACATATTACTATTGTACTAACTATAATCTATTTTCAATATCAATATTCCTTGATATTTTGGTCTTAACTAATATTTAGACAGTAAAGGTGCAAACACGATGGAAATTATTATATTGGAAATTGAATTATCTGTGTAAAAGTGCGATTAAATTAAACGTAACCGGGCACAATGAAATGTGCCAATTATAAAAAAAAAAAATGAAGTCATTTCAACATTTGATTAACTATTGCACTGTTGACATTGATCAGTTAACTTGGGCCTTTAAATTAATCACAAATAATACAATCAAATTTTGAAATGACTGGACCTTTCTCTAAAGTGAAAACCGCAAGAAAATCAAATTTTATTGACACTCACAATTTATTGACTCAAAAAAAAAAGAAAGAATGTTTCCGAGCCTAAACTAAGACCTATAAAGGTCTTCTGTAGTATTCAAGCCGAAATAGATATTTATTGTTATAATATTTTTTGTTCTTGGACCGCGCTTTGAGATTTTTTAAACATAAATAAAGTATTTTATCCTCAAATTAATCACAACTAGATGCAATCAATCTGACGTCACGAAATGTTAAACAAGGACTGTTGTTACAATAACGCCTTTAAAAAAAAGGGATGCAAATATATTGTGCTTATCGTCGTGGCCGGTTTTCTGGCCTCACAAATGTCAAATTGTGACAGTTGTTTGGCCAACAACATTAAATGTTGTAATATATATAATCGAAGAATGCAAATTAAAAGAACTGTCACTTCTTTTGGACTGTAAAACCAAGAGGAATAGTCTTTTAACAATGCTGGAGCAATTTTATCTTTTAAAAACCTGCATTCAAAAAGCTATTATATTATTTATTATTATTATATTCTCCAATTATTACTAATGTAGAATCTACAACAAGTTAAAAATTCCTCAAAAGTATGGACACTTATATTTCTGGCAACATTAATCTTAGAGCGAGAGGGACTGAGGCGGCCACGCGAGGTGCTAATCTAGTTGTCATTAATCTTTGATTTTATCAAACCGGCAACACAAAAAACATGGCGCCTTTAGGGAGCAAAGTTCCATTCGCGTACACTGGACCATTTCTATCAGCCGTGTAAGGGAGTAACTACACTTATCGAGGTCAATTCAACTTTTGTCCATTGACAACACCAGTTTTGTACGGAGATGCGTACGCGTCGTTAGTTCCGAATCTCCCTTAAATTAAAAAAAAAAAAAAGAAAAAAAAAACGCGACTGATAGAAGCGGAACGCGAATGCAGGTGAAAAAGAGTAGTCACCTCCCTTAAACAAAACCATGTGATGTCTAAAAGTGAGCAGTGTCAACGATTTGGCATTCTACCTGCGATTTAAATCTTCTTTTAACTCATTGCCGCGCCGACGGTGGGGGCTGGGAGTACATATTATAGTAGCTGGTGGGCGGTGGCATGCTAAAGTTCTGCTGCGGATAACTCTGCTGGGTGCCGTAGCTGCTTTGCTGTGTGCTGTTGTAACTGTTGCCCTGCTGCTGATTGTAGCCTCCTGGCTTGGGGGCCCCTCCGCTCGGTGCGCCCCTGCCGCTTCCTCCGCGTCCACCCCCTCGCCCTCCGCGGCCCCTGTATCCGTTGTCCTGACCGCGGAAACCAGAGCTGCCGTCCCTGCTACCGAAACCACCGCCGCCGTTATCCCGTTTCCCGAAACCGCCTCCCGAGTTTCCCTTGTAACCACCAGAGTTCTGACCGAAACTGTCGTTCGAGTCGTTCCATCGTGAACCTGCACAAGTTTCGTACAAAATAGTTACTTTATAAAGTTTCTATTTTTTTTTTTTCAAAACAAATAAAATGTTTTGTCGGTATTCAATTACTAGCAACCCTCGCTCCCTGTTTCGCAAATGCAATTTTTTTGCAAATTTTATACACAGACCTTCCTCGTTCATTGGTCTTTCCATAAATGAAAACTGAATGAAAATAGGTTGAGCAGTTTTGGGGTCCACAGGGAACATACATACATACATATTGATTTTTATCAATATACTGGCTCAGTCAGCGTATGCGTATGCGTATGCGTGGTATTCGGTATAGCACGTAACTTTTTTGTTTTGTAAACCGATTGGATTGAAACAACACTAAATGTTACGGGAAGAATACATCAGTGAAAACCACATTCAAATCGGTTAAGCCGTTTCCGAGATTAGCGTGCACAAACAGACAATAATTGTAAAAACTATTTTATGACCTCGGTAATATTAATACATGCTTTTTTAAATTTTTTTTTGTTTTGACAAAATATTTAATGTACACACGCCTCGTTTACGATTTTATTACATGTATAGATGATGCGTCATCAGATTTCAAAATCCTCGTGTTAAAAAATTTTACTTTGTTACAAAAGTGTTAATAATTTACTTTCTATACAAAAATGTTACTCACCCCTGTCTCCTCCCGCAAATCGCCCTCCGCGACCACCCCTACCCCCGCGTCCTCCTCGTCCTCCGGAACCATGCGAATCATCGTCGCGGTCCCTAACGCGACCGCGGCCTACAAGCAAATAGCAAGATTGTATTAAACATAGGAATCTCGACAATAATAACACCAAAGATGTGAGAAGCGCTACTAGATAAAATACTATTTGTTTTATTAAAATGTCATGAACTCTTGAAAGTTTGTTTACATTCTTTGCTTTGTTTTCACGGCCTTGCCTTTGGATAGTAATCAGTTTTTTTTACCATATTTCCCCTTGAATCCCATTCCGCACTGTGCCAGTTCCAACAGTTTCGGATTCACCACCTGGTTGGCCTCTTGCAGTACCAACATCAAGTCCTTAGCCTGCAACACAATCAATTCATATTGAGGACTCTGCTGCTGGAATGTATTCGTATTGTGGTAATAAATTCACAGAAAAAAAAACTATTACCAAATGTACTTTTGTGAATATAATTTTGACTTAAAACTAAATGTTGTTTTGTTCGAGTAATATGACGGCATACAGACCACGTGACGACGCATGGGTGTTTAGGCGACAAAACTTAAACAAGTCTTTTTTTGTGTTTTATGATTGTTATCTGGTTATAAAGTGTTTAAACGTAACTATTGATAAATAGGCGAAATATCCTATTCGTTTATTTCCTTGTAACAAATAAGACAATCTAAATTTCAGGCAGACATTTTGCATTCATTATATCACTTTAGATGTAGTTTTTAATAGTGGTCGGCACATTACAGAAGACCACCGTGAAATAACAGCTACAGCTAGTGTTCTGTTGTGGTTTCAGTGAGTGAGAAAAACTACGTTGTTATTTAAACATTTTATATCTTTAAGGACTGGTTACTGCCGCCCCGAGACTGCAAAATACAATTATATGACATTTAAAAAAAAATGTACATCACCTTGGCAGAATTGTTGGGCGTGAAGAGTGTGTAGGCGGTGCCAGTGTTTTGCGAGCGACCCGTGCGTCCGATGCGATGCACATAATCCTCCGAATTGTTCGGATAGTCATAGTTTATCACAAATTTCACGTCCTCCACATCTGTCGAAACATTTTGCGTCATTGCGTGCGATCAACGATCATCGGAAATGCGCACGTACAACAAAAATTAATTAAATAAAAATAAAGCAGCATCAGCATTCGAGGAAACATTTCTTTCAAAGCGCTCTAGGTCGTGTATAGCTACATTACAGCTATTCACTTAAAAAAAAAATAAAGCTATATAAACAAAAATGAATTACTGTGTCGCTAAGCGCAAAACTCAAGATCAGAGATGAATTTGGCTGTTATTATTATTGCTTTTGAAATGTTCGTAGAAGTCCGAGAAAGATTCTCGTGAAGACAAAAAGAAAGAAAGAAACGTTTATTGGCGTTTAAAAAAAAACATATATAAACACAAAAACATTATAAATAAACACCAAAAGAACACAACTCAGCTCAGGCTGCAACATTGTTACAGCGCTGATTTTCAGTTGTGCCCTTGTCGATGTTTCATGACACAAAAATTTAAAATTCGGACATGTGAATCGCTAATAAACGATCAGAATTCTTCTAAGATTCAAGTCTAACGACAAATAACGAAACCTTTAACTACAAATAAAACTAAAAAGAATCCAAATAATTTCACTTTTTAATTAAATAACTAGTAATGCTCGCTATTATTATCGAGTAATAATATTAAAACCAGTTATATAAGACCCTCCTATAATAATATATTATGAGTTCAATTAACAGATATATAACAAGCATAACTGGCTCTAGGTATTGAACGTCTAGAGCAGACCAAACATGGGAAATCTCTTCTTTGTTCAAATTTTCATGGTGTTCTTTAATGATCAATAACTTTTTTCATCACCCCAGCGACCAGTTATTTCAGTGGTCGGCGGTAGGCAACCTAAATACGATGCTAACTAAATTTAAATGAAAGAATTTAGAAGCATAGACAAGAAATGCTTAAGAAAGAAAATTTGGAAGCGAAAGAATTGTTTCCTCGAATGGAAATTAAAACACGCAATTACCTTAAGCCGGCAACTGGAGGTGCAGCCGAGACCTCTGGAAATAACTGTATTATGCCCTTCAGTGGTTCCGGAGTGTCGTAGGCCAAGAGTTGGTACGGTGTGCTGACTTTGACATCTTTTACTATAACTACTGTAACGCTATCAGGTGGCGTAGGGTAACCCCGTTTTTAAATCTCTCATGACAATCAACCGAGCATTTATTGCTCCTTTTGCTTATTAGTCTTTAACGCATCTCGAAATAGGTTCTTATACATTTTAAATTGATAACATTTTAGAACAAAAAATAAATAAATAATCGCATCGATTCCTCCCAATCTCTTTTGAATCTCCCCCACTCCCGTCTCAAGACCAGCGTTTCATTAAAGACAAGTATATCTCATTGTTTAGAGGCTGCATGCTCGTTAGAGAAAAAGTGTGCGCTGACATCCGTCACTGACAATGACATTTGAGTACTTATAGTACACATGTTGGGTTTAAAATATCAAAGGCTATTCGTAGGTCAGCCACACACCACCGGCCTAGCCGTAATCACTGCACGCATGCGCCTCTGAAATGAAAACAACAGAGAATAATGCCGATTCAGTCATGGAAATTTATTAATAGCACTATTGTCGGGCGAGGATTTTGAGAACCCTATGACAGATTGCGACGACAGAGTTTCATTATCGTCTATGTCTAAATTAGCCCATTTGATAAGGAAATTAATATCTCTAGGGCTAGATGGAAAACATAATAATCAAGTACAGACTTCCTAAATAATCGCAGACAACACGCAAAATCAGTAAAACCCAAACAATTATATCTTGGGTTAGAATATCATATTAACAAAATAATTATAATTTCGTTTTATATAATATAATGTTTTTGATATCAACTTTTATAAAGGATGACAGTTAGTTACCATATTGATGGTAGGTGGCTACCGTCGCCTAAGGACACAAGCAACACCAGTGGGGATAAAGTGGCTGCCAACTGTGCAAGAATTTCTTTATTTAGCTCACTTTAAGAAGCCCATGTTGTAGTTAAGTGGAAACACCTCAAAAGTGAGATTGTTCCAAAGACTGCGAGTCCCCGGGATTAAGTTTTTACCTATCTGGACCAAATAATTAGGAACTTCATATTTATGGTGATCTGCATGGAAGAACTACTCAGAACACCCACCATGGCACAGCTGGAACACAGAGAGACTTCAAACACTAAAGGATTCTAATTGTGCTGATAGAACAATGGATGCTGTAAGGTGTTTAGATGGTACTTTGGCGTGCTAGCTCAGAGGCGAGATTTTTTTATGGTTTTTTATGTTGCTTTTATCTTATTCTGGAAGTAAAAAATGATGTGCCTTTTAATAGAATGTTTGCGTTTTTAGATTTAAAAAGTCTGTTGTGCTAATCCTATATTATCGTAAAATTTACTCATTCCTAAATAAGCGTCTGGATTATAGGTACGATAAACAGAGTCGTTGAGTTCTATCATATGATTCAGGTGATCGTGGCCCGATAATATTTTATCAATTGCTCAAACTTCAGATAGATCCATTGCAGTGTTTGTTCCAATGTTCACTTTCATACAATCTTTAATGACTTGAATTTAGTGATTGTTTTATTTTAATAAGCTCTTACTGATTATATTAATTTTGGTAGCCTTTGAATTAGATCGTGAATACTGGAATGAACTATATTTAACAACCACTCGTAGCCCTTTAAGAATTTAATGTTTCATTTCGTTCAATTAAAAATATAGATGCCAATCGATATCATATAAGCGACAATAAAAATAAGGTTTTCACAATCGGCAGGGATGCAATTCATATTCAGTTAGCAGAATACTTGGCAACGCTTAATGGGATAATTCATTTAATTCTTTTCGGGCGTTCGTCAATGTCTTTGCAATGGGATCGGTGTTGGCTCCGCTACGCTCCTGACGAATCTCTTAGACCTTCAGAACACCCCGGCAATAAACAGTGCGAGGTTTTTATGCTTATAGAACATCATTCCAAATTCCGTGTTCACAATAATGACCCCGCAACTGTTACTTTCGAATCTTTTGTTTGATGCCTTCTTCGTGTCAATTGGCGGGATTATTCACCACCATTTCTTTCTATACAATTTACTGACTGTTTCAAAGGTGGCTCAAACATAAGATAGTCAACTTCTGGGCAAATAACAGTGGCATACACCTTATACAATACGAACGTCCTATCCAATGGATAGATTCCTGGATACTTCCAGATTTCATTTGACAAATCGACATATCGAAATAAAGCTACATTTTTGTTCTAAATTACATGAAGCTCGATTTGTGTGAGTTGTGTGTACACAAGAAATCTATGCGACAGAAGGGACAAAAATTATAATGTTTTAAACTAAAACAAGGAATAACTGTACATCAATGTAACACATTCAATTATTATCTGTTAATTTTAATTATAAAGTTAAGACGGCGCTGACATGGTCGTTCCAAACCGCGATAGGTCCGTCACTGTTGATGCACAGCGCGGTGCTGATCATTCGATATTCAACCTTATACGTGGCCGAATAAGGTTGAATATAGAGTGTTCCATTTGACTCTGTCAAAGTTGGACAAAGACCGCGATAGCACAATACTGATCATTTGATATTCAACCTTATAAACGACCGAATAAGGTTGAATATCTAATATTCCGTTTGACTCTGTCAAAGTTGGTCAAAAACCGCGATAGCGCGATACTGATAATTCGATATTCAACCTTATACGCGTCCGAATAAAGTTGAATATCGAATGATCCATTTGATCGTATTCTTGCACAGAACTAAAGGACACAAGTACCAAATCAAATTTCGATCTCGAATAATAATCGATCTAGGTAATTTTTGTCTGGTTTGTAACTAATAAAGCGTATTTTCTCCCTATGAGTATTTATTTTGCTTAAGTTGTTTCCTTGAAGAAAATCTTGAAAAAACACCTCATTTAAAAAATAATAATAATAAAAGTAGCGAGTCTTCTTCCATTGTGTTTCTGTCTGGACAATGACTAGAAAAAGGTTTTAAAAAAACGTGTTACTTAAGTTTTACATTGATGAGATATTTGGTTTACTTACAACCTTAAGGCAAACAATCATAATTTTCAGGGAGCCGGATCATATTTTTTAATTTTCTTTTATTCAAATAAAATATTACATAAGAAAATGTGACAAAATGGTAGACTGCATCCGTCACCATCATTATCCCGTTGACTATAAATAAAGCGTTACGGAACTCTCAAGGTAAATATTATCCTATTGAAATTGGGAATTTGGTTAATATTAAAGTCTTTTTTTAAATATATATATTAAATTTTTGGTGCGATTTCTATTACTAGTGGTTGAAATTCGACCATAATTTATTCAAAGTAAGTACTACATTAATGTCTTCTCAGTTTGACCAGACTTCGAACATAATCAAAAGAGTATACAAATATTACATAGGGAGTATCAAACGTGTGTGCGCTTCACAAACACGGTAGTGTAATTTTTATTTTAATTAATTTAATGTATTTCTAATGGAGTTTATATAAAAATATTAGCTCTTCGCTGGTCCTTCTCCATTATAACTTTCAAGTGTCATACAAAATTTCACACTCCTCCAACTGGGCAAATTTCTTAAAAACGAAATCAAAGTTTTCACTCCATATACATATTAACATAACGATATGATGGTCTTCATAGATGCATTCAAATATATTGAGGCTGAGGGATGGAATTATAGTTACCGAGTCCGCGGGCAGCGACGTCAGTGGCCACCAGAATGCCGGCTGGAGCCTGCCTGAACTGCTGAAGCACGTAGTCACGGTCCTGCTGGTTCTTGTCCCCGTGAATGGCGAGGGCCCGCCAACCGGCGCGGTTTATCGCCTTCGTTATCTCGTCCACCTGGACACACCACACACACTTGCACACTTCTGCCTATGGGAGCAACTACACCTTCGACCGCTTACGGCCGTCACTGTGTGCCATCTCCGCTGATTGCAAGTCGCAATTTGACGATGAGTCGAGAACGGACCGCGTACAGTGCTGTTCACTGTCGTTAACATGCGAGTTTCGCCTATTCGGCTCAAGAGCTGAATAGACTCGGAAATCTGAACAGATGCAATATAAAACTGCTGTTTTCTATGGACAAAAGCTGAATTGAGCTGAATATATGATACTCTGTAAGGCTCAAAAGGACCAAAATTATGTAATTCCTTACATAACATATCTATTGTCAAATGACAATGTTGGTTGTTAACCCGTCTGTTGACGACAAGTGCACTGAGGGATGCAAATGAAACCACCTTTGCCGCTGGACTTAATTTTACTGATGGCACTTATATTTCAAACCAACTTACATTGTAACAATATATCACTGTGAGCGTCACTTAGTAGCAAGGATCCGCTAACTACTATTAGTCTAAGAAGAGCACCAACTCTTGTTTATTCGACTGTCAGATGAACACTGAATTATTTGCATGTCTGTTTCAACAATATAATCTTAGTTGACATTGATGGCAAGATATAAATCGGACTTATGGGAAATTACTCAAACATGCATTCTATGTTCTCCGTGCCTGATGATACAGAATATATCACACTGCTCTACGTGCTTATAAGAAAGATATGACTGAAACTGTTGAGCAGATCAAAATATTTCTTCGTGATTGCCTTGAGTTATTCCAACAATTGTTTTATTTCTGCCAACGAAGCTATTTTTCTACACATGCATTTTTCCCTGTTTTTCCTTTAATAATATAAGTAAAAGATAATACGGACAGCTAAGTTGGAGTTTGCTACTAAAGGACTAAAGGAAGGGAAGAAGAAGAAGAAGGACAAACTAGGAGACTAAAGGAGAGTGGGGTTTTGTGTAGTGAGATCATCTTGTGAAGTTGGCCTGTGGTCATTTTTTTAACTCATGAATTCGCCGACAGAGGAATTTTATTCCTCTGTCGTCCCGACGAGTCTCCCCCTCACCAAAGGAAGGACGGTTACGTATGTTGCAACATGAACACGCAAAGGTTACTACAAGTGCAATGTAATAGCTGTCACTATCATAGTGTACCTAATGGTGCATGTAATGAAGTATTTATTAAAGGTATTCACGTCACGTGGTAAATGGCTGGCTATTTTATGTAATTCATTTTGTATAATAGGTTGTGGAAGAAGTTTCTTCGCATTTTATATGAAAACTTAAGACATTTTTTCCAAAGTTTATTTACATTCAATTACAGTATATATGTGCCATTTTGTTTGATGACTTTTTGCCATCTTGTAGGCATCATCCCGTTGCTGTAGAAATTTTGGGACTTTTCATCAAAAAAACGCGACAAGTAGTTTTGGCAGTCCTCTCTTGATGTTAAACCTGACAATGCCTAAAGAATTCTGAAGAGACCGAAACAGGTGGAAATATGAAGGTGCAAGGGCAGAGCTATATGGCGGATGCATTAACACCTCCCAGCCAAACTCTCTTAATTTTTGCTGAGTGGCTAAAGATGTGTATGGTCTAGCGTTGTCGTGATGAAAGACCACACTCTTTCTATTGATTAATTCTGGCCGCTTTTTCTCAACTTCTTGATTTAATCGCATAAGTTGTTGGCAGTAGAGATCCGAATCGATGGTTCAGCCTGGTGGTAAAAGCTCATAATGAACAATGCCCTCCCAATCCCACCATACACGCAGCATCACCTTATTGCGAGTTAACCTGGATTTTGGCACAGTCTATGAAGCCTGACCAACCTTTGACCGCGACCTTTTTCGCACGTTATCAACTCTTCAAAAATGGCTCGGTTTCATTACATCTCAATAAAGAATCGCAAATGAGTACACTATTCGTAAGGGTTTTTTCAGTGAGCTCGTGTGGCACCCAATTATCGAGCTTTTTGTGTACCCAGTTTTTTCAAATGGGTCAAAACTGTTTTGTGCTCAATTCTTCAGCCATGTCGTAACTACTGATATGTTGTCTATCTTGCTTCACTTTTTCAAAAATGGCGTCCATTTTATCCATAACAGGGCGACCAGATGCCCTCTTTGATATAAAAAAATACGCAAATCATAATAACAATTAACATACCTTCCTCTTGGTCTCCGCAAAGATGATTGTCTTAGTTTCCTCCTCGGACGAGATCTCATTGAGGAGAGTCAGTAACTTGTCATTCTTCTCCCATTCCTCGCAGACATCCACAATCTGCAGGATGTTGTGGTTGGCCGAAAGGGAGAGGGATCCAATGTTGATCTGAATGTAGTCATCGAGGAACTCCTCCGCCAGATTCCTCACTTCTTTGGGCCACGTTGCAGACCACATCAACACCTACAACGAAAAGAGCTCGAGTTATGACTCTGACGAGTTACGTTTTGCTCCTAACCAGCTGTGACTTTGTTTATGCACAAAGTTGTGGACAAGCCAGGCCAATAAAAATCCCTTGGGAATTGGGTAACTCTGGCATTCCTTACTCAATCATCGAAACACAAGTATTATCATTTCATGGTGGTGGTTACTGCCGTAAGCGAAGCTGCACAGCTAATTGACTGTGGAAAGCAGTGTGCCCTGTCACTACTACAACACAGAGCACGTAATAGTCTTACAGCATACGTTAGGAGACCTACTAAATTAAAATTGGTGTTCATTCTTTGATAAAGCTCCTAAAAATATGTGTGATAGCTCATTGAATTCGGAATGATGTCTAGAATGTATTAAAATGTTTTACCAGCACATAAACTATTGCAAAAGTTATAAACAAATTAACATTACAAGAAAAAAGGCATTAGTTTTACGAAAATCGGCCGCTACGGCTGTCTTTAAACTGAGATATTTTTATAGTATTTTATTGTAGCTTGTGAATTGCTTATTTTTTCTTTTATATTTTTTAAAGTAGCCAAAAATTTTTATTTTTTTGAGTTTAGAGACAGCAGTGTCTGCCTCGAAAAGACCTATTTTAAACTTTAAAGCTTCTTAATTTAAATTTTCAGAGTTAAATTAAAATTATAACTAGTGAAGATAGATCCTGTGGTAGGAGTTTAAATACTCTTAAAGAATTTTCACAATTTTTTATAATAGAAATTGTAAACATTGAAAGCTCACCTGTCTATCCGGTCGGATCTGCTCAATGATCTTCCTGATCTGTGGCTCAAAGCCCATGTCCAACATCCGGTCCGCCTCGTCTAGCACCAAGTATGTGCAACGGCGAAGATTTGTGGTTCCTAACATTTCAAAAAAATAAATTTTCCCTTTATAATATGTCAAAACATCCATTGTTTGTTATCTAACTAAAAAGGATATAAAATATGCGTCGATTTTAAGAAAAATCTTGTTTAAATTGTTTTCAACTTAAACCCTTAAGCAACATAAAAGTGATAAAAAAAACATAAACAATTGTTTAACTATGTAATGCATTTGATCAATATTATCCTGCTAACACTAATACTATAAATGCAAAAATTTGTATGTTTGTGTGTTTGTTACTCAATCACGTCAAAACAACGGATTTGGATGAAATTTGGCACACAGATAGTTTATTACCAGGATTAACATAGAGGATACTTTTTATCCTGTAAAAATGTTACGTTGCCGATGTATCGTCTAAAAACATAAAAAAATCGTCGACGTCATAGCGATCAGGCATTATATTACTTGTTGTTTTCTCAGGTGTTATATTTTTCATTTATTAATTAACGCGGACGAAGAATAATATATGTATTCCAAATTTAAAAATTAATAAAGGTTATAAAGTTAATTAAAATAATAAAGGTTTAATAAAAATAATAAGGTTTATTAATGAATTTCGCTTAGATGGCTTTTGCTCCAAGTTGGGTCTCACTCTCAATGCTTAATTTGGACATTTAAGGTACCTTTTGCCGGTGCAGGTCGTCAGTTAAATATAAATTTCCAATAAGGATTCACGTGAAATAATTTAAAGGGGATTTATTAAAAAGTGGCTAAACTGTTACTCAATACTGTTCCTAGCTTTTATGGAAGAGCGAAGGCTCCTGGCACAGGCCTCCGCCACAGAATAAATGATAGTACTCGTCCGCTTAATGGTACATGGGTACATTATGGATCACGCTTTGGGTTAAACTACAGAATGGTTTTTATTAAAGTTATAAGTTACCATATAAAATATATGTGAGCACATAACAAATAGCCATCTCTAATTTTTAATTTGTTTCAGTGATTTAATAACAGATTCATCCTTGGATAATATTTCAAATGTAATGTTCAAACCGTATTCCATTCAAGCAAAGAATTAATAATGGTTTTATAACAGAAGCTTTTTTTTTAATGTTAAGATCGGCAGACAGGCTTTCGGTTCACTTGACGGTAGGTGGCTACTGTCACCTAAAACACAAGCTACGCTACAGCTGCTGACTACAGTAGGATTAAGGATAAAGGATTGGATAGGAAAATGGCTACAACAATCAAGGTCTATAATCAGTAATGGCGTGTGGTGCACTCACGGCGGGATTGGTCCCACAAGTTCAAAGTTGCCCAGCAAGCTATGGAGCGGATTATGCTCAGTTTCTTTGGTGGAAAAGATTGGAAATTCTGAAATTCGCCAAGGAACCAAAGTTGTCGGACATAGCCGAGTGAATGGCAATATGCTGGTCTGCTGCAAAGCCGATAACCGATGGGGAAGACGAGTTCTCGGATGGAGGCAACGAATTGGAAAACGCATCATGGGACTTCTTGACAGATTACTTGAATGGCATCATAGGAAGCAGCTGGATACAAAGCGGAGAGGACGAGCCTAGGGAGAGGCCTATATCCAACAGTGGAGAGACACAGGCTGATGATGACGATTGCTGTTGCGTTTCAGTGTATAATTAAGGGATGCCACAGCCTCCTATTTTTCCTTGACCCTTATGCTTCCTTGCTGTCTCATATGATAGGCAAAAGCCTAGCTGTAACATTTTATTGCGAAAAAAAAAAACTTACCCTTTTCAAGGAAATCGATGAGTCTACCGGGAGTAGCGATGATAATCTCGACACCTCTCTCCAGACACCTTCCCTGAGGACCCTTTGGGGCTCCGCCGAATATACAAGTATTACGCACAGCTACACTCTGACCGAAATCCGTAGCCACCTGTAATGGGTGATGTTTGTTCAGCATCAGCACACACAAACAATTATATGCACATGATTTATGAAAAAATAATATACTAGGTCATGAATGCTTTGAAATTATGGAGTGTCAAGTATACCTTAATCACATTATGCTTAAATATCATTTAAAATAGGAAGTCAGACTAAGCAGTTACATATGATTTATTAATTAGAGATTTAGATATTACGCATATTAGACTTTGTATAGATAGAGACCAATTGTGTATAATTTTATGTACATATGTAAAGAACAAATGGTTCTAATTAATTGATATTATTGACAATAAATCCCAGAATTTATTCAATAGTGATCACACAAGATTTGGATGTTGTTTCATCAAAACTATAAACAAAATATTGCTAATACTTTATTGAGTACTAGCTGAGCCCACAACTTCATGTGGGTGGTATTCAGTATAGTGCGTAACTTTTAGTGTTACAGGAAGCTTGCTACAATACATGAATGAAAACCGCATCCAAATTGGTCAACCCGTTTCTGGGATTAGCATGCATGTTCCCACAGATAAACAGACAAAAATTCTTAAACATTTTTTTTTATCTTGGTAACATAAGTTTTGTTATATATGTTTTATAATATGTAATAGAATAGATAGATTGTGAATGTTTAACCAAATCAGTACAGTCAAAAACTGAGAGCTATACTATACCCATCCATTCTTGGTAGTTTTAATATAAATTACGATATTAAAAAATCATGTAAACCTTCACTGGGTGACAAAGCCTATGCCTTATAGAAAACTAGGCGTTGCTCAGGAGAGAAGTCCTTGTTTGACAAGGGACACCTAAATTTGACCATGGTTGAGAAGTTTGCACCCAGCACTCCTCAAAATCTCTATCAACTACCAGGAACAGGTTATGCGGCACAGCTTTCTCTGCTTTTGTAATCATAAATAAAAAATCGATTCAAAATTTTGCTTCCACAATAAATTTGAAACCAAAAAATGACACTCCATAACTGAAATCTTTGGTTTTAAAAGAATTATATGATGAATTATAAATACATGAGTAGCGGTTGAATTTTATCATGATAGGTCTATTTAAATGAGCCATTGGTGAAAATAATACTTATTTTCATTTTTTTAAACAATTTAAATAAAATAAAAGCAAAAAATTATAGTAGACAAATTTATATAAACAGCTTTAATAGAAAAAAAATAAAAAAAATCTAAATACTAAATATATATTTAAAAAAGGGAAGAAGAGAAATGATAATAAAAGATAAAACTAAAATATATAAAACCAGTGCTGAATAAATTTCAAGGTTACGTTCAGAAACCTTACCTAACAGTAAAAGAAAAATTTTGAATTCAATCTAAACAGTAATTATCAAGTGAATTTATTAAAATGGTGGGCCGCAAAACTTTAGGTTTTCGAACATAGCCTGCCTGTAATAAGCTAACTTCTACAATAGTACTGAAAAAAAAGTCAATTTACAATCTGAGGTCTTTCCGAGTAGTTCGGATCGCTGTCCATCATCTCCGCAGCGATCCCGTTCATCGCAACCAACCCCTGGTGCGGCCATAAGGGAAATAAAATGCAATTTACACACAAAACATTTAACATTGAAACAAATATATTTTTAAGGGCAGGCAGACTTGTGCTTAGCAGGCCTAATTAGTGATTTTATTCATATTAATGGCCACTATTTACTAATTCATAGCTTTTTTTAATTCATAGCTTCTGTTTTGTATATTATTGTATGCAATAAATAGGAAAAAGCATTACCTGTTGAATTTGTTGTGCTAATTCCCTGGTTGGCGCCAAAACCAGAACAATAGGACCTTCATCTCGCAGCAAGCGCGGTTGATTTATAATGTGGACGATAGCGGGCAAAATGTATGCCAATGTTTTTCCAGAACCAGTCTGGGCTATTCCAACTAAATCTCTCCCAGACAAAGCTATCGGCCACCCCTGAGCCTGGATAGGCGTAGGATTGGGGAAACCCTGTTTTATTATCTCTTTCATGGCATAATCAGGGAATCCCCCCTCCTCAAAGTAAATACTCGGAGCCGGAACATCTCGACCCTTCACGGTGATCTGATGTTGACTACGATAAGCTTCCACTTCATGTTGGCTGCGACGCTCGACGTCAGGGTGGGGGACGTAAAAGTTTTTCTGGAATGGAGTCAAAGTTACGGTGTCCCAATGGATTTTACGAAGATTCCCACCAGGTTGGTCGTTTTTAAAGTTGCTACGATAGTCGTCGCGGCCTCCGAAGCTTCGGTTGTCACGGCCCCTGCCGCTGTCGCGGCCCCGGCCACCGCCAAAGCGGCTACCTCCTCTATCCTGCGATCTGTCAGGTCTTCCACCACGAGATCCTCCTCTCCCTCCTCCCCTGCTACCACCACCCCGTCCACCACGACCGCCACGCCTGTCGTCATACCTATTTTAAATATTCAATTGTAATAAAGGCATAGCTAACTCGGAACTACAAACGAACAATCACTACTTACATGTTTCACTAAATCACGTAAGTTAAAAATCTAAATACTAATTTTGATCCCACACTTTGTAATGTGTAAAGAGTTACTTGATTAACAAATTCAGTTAAATGTTACTAGGCAAAATCACAAACATCAGCAACCAAAGCCAGCGGCGGCCATATTAATTTCATTAAATATATTTTAATTTTAGCCTTTTTTTAGCATATTGTGTTGCCACTTGCCACACTAAAACCAATATTTTGAATCACAGAACACAGAATTTATACATTGTGAGTAAATAGTGTTCTGTGTCCAAACTAGTGTTCGAATATTATTATGCTGTTCAAATGTATTCCCCGTGATTAAATTCAATAAATATGTAAACTCTAAAATCTTCAATAGCTTTATCATTTAAAGCAAATTAATGTCTGATATTTCAAGTCCAGAGTCCTATTTTTTTTATTACTTCACAAAGAATATCTACCTATTTAAATAGGTGCTTCATAACATTATTTTGTTTGAGATATAAAAAAAAAATCGATCGGCTCCCATATTTGTCAATTCCGTCTCTATGAGCCAATAATGCTGGTTCAACTTGGCAAAATAGTCATGAAAGGGACGATACTACAGTACCTACTACCTACAGTATTGCCACTTTTTAATTTCTTAACTATTTTGAAGTATTTATTGATTTACCGCAATGACTAATTACATAATTTACCGATACTCACTCATTGAATATACTGTAATTTATGTATGTATTGCCAATGTAAAGAAATATGCCATTATTTAAATAAACTCTAAGTTACCAACAAAAAGATCTAAAAATATATCTACAATAATGTTATTCGCCAAATACTTAAATTCAAAGTGTTATTGTTTAACAGGCAGTAACAAAAATGTACTCCGTGTTGTTATTTTACATTAAATACTAACATCGATTTAAGTTGTTACTAACATAATTATGATCCTTGTTGGTCCAAATGAATAAATTGTTATTTAATTTATTAAAATTTAGTCTCACAGAAAATATGTATTTCTTAAATATCTGTGACATGGCATGGAATAACTATATCGTCGCCTTAGTGGTGAAGTGAGCTATTCCACACTAAATTGGTTCCACGATAATGACAATTGAAATAAATAAGCACCCACAAAAAATGTTTTTTATTTTATCTTCTGAAGGAAAAAAACAACTTATATTTGAGCTATCTCTTAGATCTCTTCACCATTAGAATCTCCGTTTAACGCTGAGTATGATGATGTTCATAACTCAATTTAGTCAAAAGTGTGGGTTAGCTCTTTCCACCACTAAGGCGACGATATATTATTTTATACTAATAATTGATCAGAGTAGAGCTAAAATTATCTTTCAGCGCCCTTTGGTCGACGCCATCACTTCACGTAAATCTACGGATTTTTAAAAATCAAATCTGGTAACATTGACCCCACGCCTCTTAATTTTGCACTGGAAATCGTTTTTTTGTATTTGGCTTTTAGGTTAGGCGCCTCTTGTTACCTGACGCCTGGAGCAACCGCTCCTCTCGCTCTACCCCCAAGGCCGGCGCTGCGAAGCACCTACATCCCAGCCTGCATAATTGCACGAAATAAAAATACAAGCAAACATATTAAATCGTTAATATTGCCCGCAACCCCGCAACAGTTCGATTTTCAGAGAAATCGCATTGCAAGCGCATGTAAATAGTTTTACAAATTTTCTTTTTTGTCGCATCTTAATTTTCTATTAAAATTAAATGCGTAGGAGGACGAAGTTATTTAAAATACGTATGCTTGTATTTTTTTTTAATTTCGTGCAATTTTGCAGGCTATGATCTAGGTGCTTGATTGATAACGGCCGCTGTTGTATACATAGTCGATTCGATTCGGTTCACGATAGATGGCGCTGAATGTTACAAGCCCTTCTAATTTTTGCTATTCGCGGCAACCTTTGAATAAAGTAATTTTACCTGTGCCTACCTACTTAAATACTGTATAGATTAGCTTGTGTTATATTGAACATGTATTTATAGGAGGAGGAAAGGTTGAATTATACAAAAAAAAATAATTATATCATACCTTATATTTTTATTGGTCTTACGAATTATGTATACAACTGTATTATTACTCGATATAAAATAAATTATTAATCGTTTTTTTTATAGATAACAGCTCTACATAAATAGTTGTCAATATCATGTTGGGTAACCATTAAGTGGGGGTTTATAATTTTAATATTGGGAATTATTTTGTTACATTGATATGTAACATACAGTAAACAATAAATAAAAAATAATAAAGCTATTGTAGCCCATAAGTGCTTAAGTGTATTAAGACTAAACATTGATTGATTAAAAAAAAATAGTTGTGTCTACACCAAACCTTAAGAACAGTAAGAAACCCTTTTTCTTATATCTTTATCTAATTGACTTATAAAATCAGTCTTTAGAAAATTAAATTACTAATAAATTTATCTATGAATTATAAAATTAATCAGATGCCACAAAATTGATAGTCCAGCCCTTTATTTTTATCATTAGTTTAATAATAATTTATCAACGTAGACATCGTCGATTAAATAGAACCGTTCACAGTTTTGGATGTTTTACGAACAGGGAACATCTACTTCAAAAAAGGGTTCAAATTTTTTATTTTTATTAACATTATTGCTTTAGAATTATGTCTATGTAAATATTTTTTAATATTATTTCTTTTTCGTTAAGAAAATAATTATTAAAATGTGAACATTTTGTTGTTGTAGACTGTGACGTTACGTTATTTTTTTTTTTTTTTTTGTTACTAAATTTTAGTTTTTCGGGGCTGAATATTTTTTTATGGTTATAACGTAACGTATAAAAATATTAAAAAAGTGCATATTCCCTATTTCCGCATATTTTCATTTAGGTATAAAAAGACAGATGTTACAATTTGGAAAATTTTACACTGAAAGTAAAAATACAAACGTTGATTCACTACATTTCAACATCTTTATTTTTTGTTACTAATTATTGAAAAGCGTAATTTTTTTTACGTTCTACGGAACAATGCTACTTGTGTACTTATCAGAACAGAACATGTAAGAAAAAGTACACAAATGGGGAAATGATATTGGCGACATCTTATGGGTTTGAATAATTATACCTAAAACCCATAAGATGTCTCCAGTGTAGTTATTACAGACGGGATCATTTTCCATGTTATAATGAAAAATGTCCCATTATAATTATATGATAAATAAAAGTGAATTCGGTAAAGAATAATTTTACTTATGTATATAAATAATCTATATTTTCACAAACACTTATCATTCTTTTATTTAAACGACGATATAATTATTTATTTATATTTTGTATAAATAAATATAAATGGATCGATATGAAGGAGTCGAAAACTATAAGGCACTAATAAAATTGGTCTAATGAAATATACGACTTTATTTTCGAATTATACAGAAAATCGCAAGGATTACGGAATCATCAACTTTAAATTAATCATACCTATGTAGAGAATAGGTGTACATCCCTATGTCCCTTTTTTGTATACATCCCTATGTAGAGAGGGTATATACTATGTGGGAACGCATACGTAAGCATAGGTACCTCTTTAACACAACTCCTATCACAACTCTGAGCTTGTTCTTCTGATCACGAGAAATGACGTCATCGGTACGTCACTAGTTTCGATTTAGAAATAAATAAAACATTGTGCACGAAAATAACAAACGTTGTCGGAATTAGTCATATAAATTAAACGTTTCCATGATCTGTTCATTATTTTGGCATGTCAAAAACAAAGACTAAGGTTTTCTGGGCATACCAGCAACTGCTGAAGGCAGTGGTCCTGGTACTAGCTTTTGCCCACGTCCGCGTCCGCGCCCCTTTTTCTTAGGTCTTTAAACATTTATTCAAATCTTTATGCTCATATATTCTTGTCAGCTGTTGATTTTTTAGGTATTTTGAGATGATCCCTCGAAAACATTATTTTTTCTGTATCAAAGCTTTTTTGTATACCCTTGATAACTCGTATACAAAAATGTCAAAATTTACTATTTTTAATAAACTAATATATATTATTTTATAAATATGCATAGATTGACTTGTTAAAATAATAAATGCATATTTATGAAGATTGTACAAAAAACTTAAAACTAACTTAATAAAAGAGGATCTGAGATATTTTTATATTTAAGTAAGTAAACATTTTTTAAACTTAAATTAAAAAATAATCAATAGCTACTAATTCTAACTTTGGTAAAGAGATAACTCGAGGTGATGTATAGGTACATAAATTATACATAATAAATCATCAATAATTAAATAGGTTATGTAATTAAATGTGTCCCATATGTACTAGTAATCATATTTACAATCATATATTATTTTTTATTTTCGGTAATATTTGATTATTCAGATATTGTATATAGTATTTTTTAAATTGTTGAATCAACTAAGAAATATGATGTCATCGCAAACGAATGATTCAAAAACCAGATCCACCTACACACTGTTTCTTCAATGATTTAGTTTTGAGTGTAACTACGAAGTTGGTTTTAGCATCGATAAAATATTCTTAATCACCTTAAGTAATATCGAGACTTAATCACTATTAAGTAGTACCACAGAGAGGTCCCCTTTGTCCTCATACCCCCGCGCCTCTGTACCTTGCGGGCGAGGACTCATTTAAACGATCTGTCTATAATCACTTTTAAAAATAGTCAGCCGAATAAATGCACAGAAATCGCAGTAAAATTTGACTTATTTATTTAAATTGGAAAAAATAATAATAAAGATTTCAGTCAAAAGTATAGGTACTATGTAATTTAAAAAGAATTCTTGTTAGACAAAGATTTTCAACCATATAGATCGGGCTAGACGAAAGAATCCGTAGTGTGACATTTATAACCATGTGGTACAAAATCGCCAAATTTACAAGGCTATTTAGCAACGCCATGGCCGTCCTGATTACGGCGATCAGAATCAATATTTTTGTAGGAAAACAATTCCCAATGCCCTCTATATATATTCTATATATTTAATCTTTTTGTTGTTAGACGGAAATCAAACAGCACCTATTTCTACAAATGAATATTTTGATTTTTTTTCACAGTACAAAGGTTAAGTTTTTAAATCAAATTATAAAACTTAACCTAAATTTAATGGATAGCTGAAATCATTTGATTTTTTTTAATATTGCATTGTGTAATTTCAGCAAAATTAAGCAATGCAATATCAAAATATTTTTTTTTAAATTTTAAATTACTTACATTTTTAATTTTTTGAAAAAACATGTAAACAAAGGCGTTTTTATTTTACTAAATTAGTGAAACGGAGCACAATGATGTTTCACATTTTGTTTCATTGAAGTCGAATTGAATTTTTTAACGTGATTTTTTTTTAATTAAAAATCTGTTTAAAAAATAGAAAACAAGCATTCATAAATTGGTCGGCTTCTCCTTTAACGGATTCCTCTTTTCAGCATAATGCGGCGAATTCGACGATTGGCCAACAGTCCGACTGCCCCAAGTCGTGCGTCTTGTCACGGGATTATTCTGACAGAATTTCAATAGATTCCCGTACGCCGCTCTGTACTGTCTATTGGTTGCCGCATAAATGAGCGGATTGATGACACTCGACGCCCAAGCCAGTATGGACGCTATGATGTGGAGCCAGGGATATCTGATGCTGTCCACGGCCACGTTCATGATCATGAGCGGGAGAAAGCAGGCGAGGAAGCAAAGGAAAATGGTCATCATGAGAGTCGTGAGACGGGAGTCCTCTTCTTTCTCTTTGGCCGTTTGTCCGCTGAGTTTGCTGTTAGTAGAAAGAATTCGAATCAATTATGGATTCAAGTACGCTCCTGCACTAGGCAAGTTGTGTTTTTCTAAAAGTCAAGCGTAACCTGAATTTTGATATCACTGTTAACTGCTAAGATGTTAACAGTTAATTAATCATTAACTGTTAAATATTGGGTTGCATCAGGCCACACATATACAGTAGGGAAAACATGTACAGACATTCATTAACTCATCTTACTTATATTATAAATGTATGTTCGTGTGTTTGTTACTCAATCATGCCAAAAATGCTGAACGGATTTGGATGAAATTTGGCACACATATAGTCTATTACCAGGAACAACATATACGATACTTTTTATCCTGGAAAAATGTTAGGTTCCCGAGGGATCGTCTGAAGAAAAATCGGCGCCACAGTCGTCACAGCCATAAAGATGTCAGGCATTATATTAGAACATAATATAATATGTTTTCTCAGGTGTTATATTTTTCATTTATCAACGCAGACGAAGTCACAGGCTAGTTTATAATATTTACAGAAATCCGAGGATGAATGGGATAGCCTGGATAACCCGCCAATTGGTAAGTATGCGAACAAATTGCGAAAAATAACTATTAAATTTGAAAAAATTACATAAATATACACATTTGACGAGCCCGTTGGATGAGTGGGTGGTTGCGCTTATATTTATGTCCGGCTAATATGGTTGCGACTCATATTTAGCCGGACATTTTGCCATGAAAGCCTGACACACTGGTTTTTAGACGAAATAGTTCTTTTTATTTGTGAATTTATTACTTTAAGACTTGCTCTACTCTTTATTATGTATCTTATTATTATATTGTCTTCTTACAGTAATTTGTAAGATCGCAAATCATTCGTGTTCGCGTGATTCTGGCCGCTGAGGGGTTGACTAAAAGCCTAACAAAAGCCGGACGGGCCGGACTTGTATATATTTGGCCGGACACGACTGTAAAAAGCTGGAAACACCTTGCAACCCTACCTGCGACTATGCTGCGTGGAATATTTAGCCTATGTCGATCCTGAAATTCTAACTATTGGTGAAAGAATTTTTTTAATCGGATGAGTAGTTTCGAAGATTACCTCCCACATACAAACAAACACAAAAATTTGACTTCTTTATGATATTACTTAATATAGATATCGTACGCACATATAAAACAAGTAATATAACTATGTTTTACAATATATTTTGTTATGTCTGGACCTCAACTTTAGTTAGTCTTACTTTTATGAACTTAATGAACTAACTTTAATGAAAATAAGTTAAAAATGGAGAATATTCAAGAAAGTCCATAATAAGAGTCCCATCACCCGCTAAACTTTTGATATCTCACCCACATACACACCTTCTCCCCTCTAGCTTTCTCTTGCTCTCTCTCACTCGCCAGTATATGCAAGAGTAGGAGACAATGATGACCACACACGGCAGCGCGAATCCAAACACGAACAGATACTTCTTGGGAGATCTTCCTTCGGCGTCTTTGAGTATTGTGCAAGAGAAAGTGTACGGATCTAAGCCCAGTTTTCCCCAGATTTCAAGAAGAGGCGGGACCTGAAAAACGTTTATAAAATCAGCCATCTCTTTATAAAATCTTGATCAATACGGAATTTCGAAAAAAAAAAAAAACATTATCAGCTATATTTGGGTCTTTTGAGTTGCGATTGCGATGTTTTATGTTTAAAAATAGTTTTATTTCGTATATTTTTGTATTAACTATGTCTATAAAGGAGTTCACTGCGTTTAATCAGCTCAATTCAGCTTTTGTCTACCGTTCAGCTTTCCGCGTCTATTCCGTTTAAGAACTGAGGTAAGTATATGGTAACTGAGGTAATATATGGTTGGTACCTGTGGACCCCAGGCTCTATGACCACTAGTGTTGTAGCGTCACATTAGTGATGCTACCTATTTTTTCAAATAACTATATTTTATCATTAATAGGCTCATGTACTTAACAATTCAAATTCTGAGGTGTTTCTCACAAATCCAAGGTCTGCCTTCAATGTGAGGTTAAATGTCATCTCTCGTATCAGTTACCCATGGCATGATCATCGCAAATAAATTATTATTATTATTCAATATGAGTTTCTTCAAGCTCACATTGAAGCTAGGTAAACAAATTTCTGCAAGATGTTCTTAGGTGACGGTAGCCACCCACCACAAATGGGCTGTTGGCCTGTTCTTTTACTCTTAATCGGTGTCAGCTTCTGTCTGTTTCTGCACTAATTTCTTCTAAACCACTAAACGAATTTTGAAATGAGTAATGTTTGTGTACATAATTTGCAGAAAAAAATTGCACTCCGGACAAGTCGGGGGCGGGTTGCTAGTCTTCTTCTCTATATATAAAAATGAATCCCAATTTCCCTTGGTCACGGCATCACGCGTGAACGGGTAGACCGATTTTAATTCGGTTTTCACTAATGGAAAGAGGGATAAACGGGGAATGTTCATATATATAAAAATTGCACCCCGGGCGAAGCCAGGGGCGGGTCGCTAGTGTCATATAAAAACATTCATTCGACTTTATCCGCGCCCCTTCTTCTTAGATGTTAAAACATCAATTCATGTGTATTGCTTATATATTTTTGTTAGAAGTTGAATTTTTTTATTGTTATCCTCAGATAATCCCTCGGGAATAGTAATCTCTTTTTCTGGAGGAAAGGCACCCTATGTCAACTACGAGTATGCAACATTTCATGATGATCAGTTGAGTAGTTAAGGCATGAAACAAACAAACAAACAAAACTTTCGCATGCTTAAGGCGACTCCAGCTGCAAAACTCGTTCTGAACTGAATTGACGGGACTGCTGAGGGGGTGTCGCTACTTGCAAATTTCGGAAATATCTATTTAAAAATTAAATAAAGTCTAATTCAAATTTTTCTTTTGATGAGCCTTCAGATAGTGGATCTTAAAATTTATCTTAAGAATTTGCTATTTAAAATATTGATTATTAAGCAAATCGCACGGTTACAACATCGATATTAGACCGCAACTTAGTAATTTTTTTTATATATGTAATTAAATATAATTTAAAAAATAATTATGATGATCCCCTTTCATATATCCTGCAGATGATTTGAGTATTTTTTAAATTATAATTATTATGATAATTTAAAAGGAAAACGGTTACAAATAAGTGGATTTTTTTATCATTAGGGGCTGGCGTCGCCTTAAACGTTTTCTAAACACACATTACTTTGCAGTAGTAAAAACTAAAATAAAACTAACAAATATTGAATGATTAAACAAATACGCGTCCAGGATAATATGGTCTGGAGGTAGAAATAGTTCATTGCACTTCAACATTTGTGAATTCAATTTTAATTGCACTGAATCCGAACATCCGTTACGTAGTGCTGAACATTATAGAACATTTGTACGTATATATTAGTCAAACGACTGTACAGTCGGAGTACGAAAACCTAAGTCAGTTTTCAAATTAATTCCTTTATCAAGTCGTAGACTCTTAGTACCTTATGAAACTAAAGCATTAAGCAGACAACTGAAAGACGTTTGAAATGAAATTTTGGTGCAAGCAAATGTCGACTTTCAGGTGACGAACCTTTTCTTACCCTGACTTTACTAGAAATTATAGGTACAGTTGGGACAAAGGAAGCTACTAATCATTATTATAAAATTATTATAATTTATAATAATGCATGTGTTGCACAATCTGGCGACAGATTGGTGCAATGGTGTCATGGAGCACCTGGTTTTGTACCCTTGTGTACCCTTCAACGGCCAAGTCACAAAACATTAACTATAATAATAAAGAAATCGCAGTAGGGAACCTTAGACTTGGCACGACTTTGTCTAGATTTCATTACTTTTTAGAGATAAACAAGCAGCTCCATCGAGACTTGGCTAGTTTTTTACAGAATGTTTTTGGTGGGATTAGTCTTTACAGTTACGACATAGGATTCATATTCCGGGAACCGAAGCACTATTCTAGAACTAATAGAATAATCAAAGCTCGATGTTTACTTGTCCAGAAATCCGAGTACTTTCTAAAACCACCCAGACATAAAAACGGGCATGGGCGCCTGAGGAGCAGTGTGCTACGGTACGCGATACGGAAGCGACAGTTGAGAGTTTTTGCGAAGACATCTACGATAGTGAGTTAGCGACACAATGAACGAATTAGCGACGACATTGCCGAGTTTAACGGTTTAATCGAGAAAGCCTTGTGATATTTGGAATGAATCTTGATCCGCAGTAATAAGTCTACTCTTTTCACCCTTACAACGGCAGATTTACTCACCCCGCATGTAACAATATATCATTGAAATATATATAATGAGACTACATTAATTAATTTAACATTAATTATACAGATACGCGGACGAAGTCGCGTTTGCCAAGATTACTTTTTTAAAAGTAATCTTAAACTTAAGAACTTTCGAGTTACAATATAGAAATTTATACTATAATTAGCGTCGTAAGAACAGCTTTCAAAAACTTGAAAAAAAAAATCCCAGTCCTATCTGCAATCGGATACGTAGTCATAATTAGATACGTTCCATTAAACTTCAGCAATTTATGAGAACGGTTTCATTCATGTTCTGAGGTCTATATAAGATTTGCAATCTCTTTATTTTCAGAAGGCTCTTGGCCTGGTCATTGCTATGTCAGTTCAGTATATATCCTTATTACATCTATTGTATCTTATACTGTTTTTTTATGATCCCTTCTTTCTAGGGACTTTAAAGTGCTCATTTCTGAATATTTCTGAAAGTTTTACGAACTTTCATTCTGTCTGAAGTATCTCGACATTAGAGAACGTCCAGATAGGTTTATTTGTGAGCCACAGGAAGCAAAAGCTTCTATGTATTAGATACTAGCTGAACTCGGCCACGCTTCGCTGCGGCCCATACGGCGGCGCGGCGTGCGCATGGGGCGCGCGGTACTGGACACTGCTTATATATAATACTATTTATCGTAGCGTGATGTTATATAGCCTATAGCCTTCCTCGATAAATTGACTATTCAAAACAAAAAGAATTTTTCAATTCGAACCAGTAGTTCCTGAGATTAGCGCGTTCAAACAAACAAACAAACAAACAAATTCTTCAGCTTTATGATATTAGTATAGATATTACCATAGTTCCAAGTTTGGTAATGATAATTTAAGACACACTATTAACTTTGAATTAAGAATTATTATATTCCTCGAGCCTATTGCTCATAACGAGAGCGTTTAAAACTTTATCGCTTTCATAATTAATTACGGCCAATGTTTATGTCCCTGGTGATACCCTGAGTCTGACGCAACGACGTAATGTGGCCACTAACTGCTTAGACTGTAAACTAGTAATAATTCTATATTAATGCAACAATTTCACCTAATTGCTATTAATGTTTGCTCGTAAAGTGCATCATTTTGTGTTGAGCCCAATTAAGAGTTACTACAGTGTTGCCCAATTCAACCGCACCAGTTACCACACTTTTACAAGGGGACGTAATAAATATAAAAAAAATATTCACCATCAATCCAAATGACGTAATCCATATCAATATCAGCTGTATCCATATCTTGACGGTGGTGTATATTTGTGTATACATGTCGTAGTACGCAATAAGGGTGTATCTGGAACATTGAATACATTATTAGTGAGTTAGTCCAGTTTAGGATAAAAACATTAAGATAAGTTAATTTTTTTTTTATTAAAAATCAGTTTAAAAAATACTAATTACAAGTAACTTAGTACAATAAATATAAATAGTTTAATAAAATAGATGTAGAAAATATATAATAATTATCTAAAACTTAATTTTGGTGGAGACTTCGTCCGGATCATTATCCAATTTATAACATATGTCATGATCCAATATCCAAAACTTGATGTCAACAAGACAAGCATTGCTTGTGACAGACATTTAGGTATAAACGTTTATATATGTATATCTATACATATTATAATTAAATAAATAAACAGGTTATTTGTTTTTTTAATACTAGCTTGTAGCCACGACATCGCCTGCGTTGAAAAATAACTTCTCTGATATCTTTATTGGTGTGAAATGGCGCCCAATTCTATATATTTTTGGACGATCCGTCGGGAACCTAAAATTGTTCCAGGATAAAAGTATCCAGGTAATAAACTATCTGTGTGCCAAATTTCATCCAAATACGTGCAGTAATTTTCACGTGAAAGATTAACAAAACATACAGAAAGTGAAAACAGAATGGAAAAATAAATATAAATTTCAAAGAAGCTGTCGATGTAATTTCATTTAGTTGACATTTACTTTTACAAATTTATGTTCATTTAAAAAGTGTGTGTCTGACGAAAAAAAGAATTTGATGAGAGAAAATTTTATGACTTTCGTTGCGGTCTTAATCAATAACAAAGTTATGATAGACTTCGATTGGCATTTCATGACGAAATCCCATCTCGTGCCACTGTTTATAACTGGTTCAGTGCGTAGCAATCTCACTGATGATTTTCGTAAAGGACGTCCATCTACGGCGACAAATGAAAATAATTTGAGTGCTGTGCGGCTCACGATTGAAACAGATAGAAGAGATTCGGTCAAGTTTAGGCATTGGCATGAGTCAAGTGCTTGAACTCTTACATGAAAAGCTACTTGAGCTCTTACATACAGCTCATACAGCTTTTACATGAGTAAGCTTGGATACCCAAATTTGACAGAAAATCAAAAACGCCATCGCTTAGATTGGTGCCGCGAAATGAATGAAAACTAGAACGGAGGTGAGTCTAATGCTGTATCGTCAGAGGACATGAAACCTGGATATATTGTTACGAACCAGAAACCAAAAGGTAATCTGCACAATGGATGTTTCCTTTCGAGGATTTACCAACAAAAGTGAAGAGGGGATTCTTTACCCGTAAGGTATTTTGCAACCATTACGTTAATTAAATTATAATTCAAGCATATAGTTACCTAATTTATGATAAAAAGAGTATCAAAACCACGCAACAAGTGGATACAAAAAAAATGAATGTTTATTGATAATGCCCTTGAAATAAGTAAATAAATAAGTGTAAAGGTATAATAAGTTTTCCAAATGTGAGTCGTATTTCCTAGAACCAGTCTGGAATAAAGAGTACACGTATTTTTGTCAGTAAGATTTGCTGCACTATTAGGCAGGGCTTAGTTAAACTATTTTCTTTTGATAAATGATTGACAGTTGTGAATCGTTTGGTAACATATTGTAGTAAGTATCATAAACAACTTTAAAAGAATTACTTAATTTATGGAACGTAAATTAAAAGTTAGAACAAAGAGGTTTTTTTACGTTTAATTTATGAAAGTCATTAAAAAAAATAATAGTAATAAATTAATTTTTTGAACATTAGTTAAACAGCACTACTTGTTCATAGCCAAAAAAGTCGTCGGCTCATTAAAGCTCTTTCGATTTATATAGGCACTACTTGTGAGATTGCTGGGGGTCTGTGTGCATAGAGCAGGCATCCATTAATTTATCTAATCCCTGTGCTTACTTTCCCACGCTAGATAAGAACGCATTCAATTCGGCAGCGGATGACGCATCCCACTCGATTATGTATGCGGCGATAGCGATAAGGCTCGCCTTATGAACAAGGAAACCCCCGCCTTCTAACCCTAATGAGATTCGCACTTAGGAACAGAAAAAAACTCTTCTGCGAGAAGAAGAAGAAGAAAAAAGAGAGAAAAAGAGGGAGAAGGTTAGGGCCAGTGTATATGACACACATTATTTCGTGTCATATACACGGGCCGCTGCGGGGCGTTTATCACGCAGCGATCTGTTGTTATAACAAAATAAGCTTTGTTGCAATAGGCATGATGACAGCTTTTGAAATTTCCTTCCACAATGTAGATACACGTCTACCATATCCGAAAAAAAAAACAATATTTCAGCAAAAAACTAAATTTCAACGCGAATTATTGAATGTTTTTCAATCTATTTTGAATTACGTGCGAAAACGCTCTTAGGTGTCATGGCGTCCGCGTCGCGTCTGATGAGACGTGACGTCACAAGCCGACATCTCATCAGATTTTTCATTCCGTCAAAGCAAAGTCAAGCAACACGATGGCACTTACCTGGGCGTGACGTCATTCGCTCTGATTGGTGTTTCAGTTAATATAGCCGATTGCAGTTATTTATACTTCTATTTTATTGAAAATCTTATTAATCTCAATTTTAATACAAAAAATGAGTAATTTTTTAGACTCCTTTCAACATATATTTTTCTCCAAAACCATTTATTCTTTGATTCTTTAATACCGTCATCATGCCTATTACGTAAAATTGATTAATCAAAAAATCTTCATCGGAATATTTGAACGGTAGAGCGCGATCACCTATCGCGTTTTTTTTTTTGACGGTCCACTTGATGGTAGGTGGCTACCGTCGCCTATAACACAAGCAACGTCACAGCTGCCACAAGTGCGCTGCCGACTACAGTAGGATTGGTAAGGGATTAGGAGGGGAATAAGGAAATGGGCTCTGGCATCCCTTACTCACTCACCGAAACACAACAGCACGTATACCTATGCTATTATTTCACGGTGGTATTCTGTAAGGTGGTGGTTACTGCCGCCAGGCGGGCTGCCCAAATGACTGCGAAACGCAGTGTGCCCTACCCTACCACTACTTTTCAAATCCAGACCAGAGTCGATTTTGAAAATGATTGCAAAGAAATTCTTGCCTAAAAATTGAACAACACACAATATATTATTTCATTATAGTCTTCTGCGAGTGGGGCGGAAACTGGCCAGACGGGCTGCGAAACGCAGTGTGCCCTGCTCAATATTTTTATAACTCAAATACTACTCAATATATGCTCAATACTCAAATATTATTTAACTATGAACGTGTTTGTAAAGTATCCCTTTCCTTAATAATCAACCATTCGCTTGGCAGTGGCAAAAAAGTAATCCCTCATGTCAATACCATGGAGTGTCGGTCTGTTTGGCCAAACAGTGGACTCTTTGTACGTCGGGGTAGTGACCCGCCCTCATCAATGGCTTTATTTTTATACAATGCACTGCGCGAGGCTGCAAGTGATGAGAGATTGCCATGAAAACGTTCAATTATAAAAAGGTTTTTTAAAGAAATTATTGGTTATGATATTCACTTTGAATCGTGCAGACATAAACCTTATTTTATTATAATAAAATCGTAAACGAGCCGAAATATAAAAAAAAATTGTTATATATAATTTGAAATATAAATAATTATAAATAATAATTTGAAATATATAAATATTTCAAATTAAATTAAAAACTATTTGATGATGCGGCTGGATTTGGCGCAGCAGTGGTTAATGTGCCTACAATCCAGCCTAAATAAATAAATAAATACTTTTTCTAATTAATTTTTCCACAGACTTTTAAAGTTATCCGCTAATAGTTCGTCTTTTAAATCCAAGTCCGATTTCAATGAGCTGTGTACGCAACGCGCCTATATACAAAAATATCTATTATATAAGATACCAAGAGATTTCAAGTTTGGCTATCAATCGACGGTTAAGTTAATGTATTTAATTTCATACAAAAGTATCGCCCAGGCTTCGCACATAATATCATGAAATGTTAATCTGTATTTTGATTTAAGTTTTTTTATGTAAATGCATCCAGCATGCCGACTATCTTGTTAGCTGGACCCAATTTCTCTTGCATTTTGGTATACAAATACAAGTATTTACAATAGGTATACACGATGCAATTTTTTTACGAAGTATACTTAAACCTCTTTACTTTATTGAAAATCGTTTAAAACTCCGTTAAATGATTTAGAAGAAGCCAGCAGACAGAGAGAGGCTGACAGCAACTTTATTTTAATACCTATTGTATAGAGAATTAATTGTGATTTTTTTTAATTACACAAATTATTTCTTTTATAAAAGTATTTTAAGTAAATTGTAGTTGTCAATGTCGAAAAAAACACTCGAAAATATTTTTAGATGAATTGATTATAAATCAGAGATTTATCATTTATCTATCTAATATCTATTAGGTATTCCTATTAGGTATTATAGTTAATTGTGAGTCGCGGTTAACGCATGACTTAACTGTAATGGTGTATGTACATACACACAAACGCCATTTTCTAATTATTGTTCGGGTTTGATTCATGGACAAGCACTTTGCAATTGAAATATCTTCATTTAGTTAGATAGTAAAAGTAACTGGGTAGCTGTTCTATGTTAAGATCGGCAGACAAGCTGACGGTCCACTTGATGATAGGTGGCTACCGTCCCTATAACACAAGGAACGCCACAGCTGCTGCAAGTGCGCTGTCGACTGCAGTAGGATTAAGGATTAGGGATTGGACAGGAAAATGGGCTGTCATACCTTACTCATCACTTACCGAAACACAGCACACGTAATTTTATTTCACGGTGGTCTTCTGTAAGGGGGGTGGTTATTGACGGCCGCCCAAACGACTGCGAAACGTAGTGTGCCCTGCCACTACTTTCCAGATTCAGACCAGAGCATAATTTTTAATTATGCTTTTTCAAGTTCATTTTTCAAAGTTGACCCTGCCGGAAATCGAACCCGGGAATGCTAGAACAGAGATCCTAACCACTCATCCAACGGGCTCTGTCTGTCTGAGGTTGTGTCTAGAATATTTTTTGATGTTGATGGTAATATGCAACAAAAGATTAATCTTTTAAAGATTACGAAATGGTTTCTAATGGGAAAACTCTAACATAGTAAATTGGAACAATATTGAGTTACTTGTATCACATAATAACAAAATGTTATTTGAACTGCAATTAAATTATCTTGTAACTATTTTATTTTTATATTTTTCGAAAAATTACTTGCGACCGTTTGCATCTAAGATTAAAACGGAAATTTTGTGGCTTAAAAATTAAAGCTCCAAAGGAATTTTACGTTTAAAATCATCTTGATAATGTCAAAATGATAGATTGAGCTTTTATTTGCCCCAAGCTTTAATTTGCATAGATTGACTGCATTATATTTGCACTATAAATGCACGCAAGCACGCAAGCACGCATCTATGTGCTAATAGTGCATTACACATACAGTCGATTGCCAGTTTCGATGCAGTTAAATAAACTGCAACCAAAACCTCATCCATATTGCAATCTTGCAGCCAGTTTGCAGTATAAATGCAATCTGTCTAAAAAGTCTTTAAGCAGCTGGATAGGGTTTTACTATCTTTTTGACGTTTTGCATTTGTTTGTTTTTATACTAAACAAAGTGATGTATTAATACTAAGCGAGAAAAATCGGTTTGGAATTCTATCCTAGTGAACAAAACGATTTAAAAATTAATTCACCCTCGACCATCGCTCATTGAAAACGGAACCGAGACACATTTTAAATTGGATAGAACGATGCATTAATATTAATGACATTCCTGCATTATGGTATATGGTAATAGATGGTAATATTGTTGATCTAAGTGTCAACGAACCTAAGTGGTAATCGTGAGCGTATTTACGAACGATAGGCGTATCAATCAACTCGACAATACTAATAGTTGCATTCGGTCATAACTGTTTATTTGGCTTAAGTGTTGAAATTAACGACGATTTCTATACCTCATTAAAAAACCTAAGACCTAAGCGTCTATCTAACTTGTTTTTGAATTCGTTTGAAGTCCTATATCTGTGTCCCGAGATTTCATCACCTTGGCTTCTAAAGGTCAAGCGTGATGATAAATTAGATAGTCATAACCTTCCTCAAGAATTGGTTAAATTGCAAAAAGAATTTTTAAAATCCGACTGTTAGTTCTAGAATTTAACACGTTCAAACGAACAAACAAACTCTTCAGCTTTATTATGTGCCAGAGCGTTCAATGTAGCATTCTCGGTATCGGGGTGATTTACTAATGATGTGGGTAATTGAAATAATTCATTAATTAATGACATTATCTATGAAAATTTCATGAAGTTGTGATGATTAGTTCACTAGTTATTAGTCAACGACAATCGGAACGTGACGATGTTGATGAAAATCGAGCACCGCGCTGCGAATAAATTCCTTATAACACAAGAAAAAAGTTGAAAAAAATATTCACTATCTGTGAAATCAACCATACACCCTATAGCATAGTCTTAAGCCCTAGTGATAACAGTTTGTTCCATAATTTGCTCCCCTAATAAGGTCAAAGCGGCAATAAATGCACATTTTTCCGAAAAAGTGTTTTTAAAGGATATTGAAAAGTTAATTTCAATATGTAATAAATGCATTGAAGTTACAAAAAAATACAAAAAATACATTTAAGATCTTCATAACAAGACCTTCTATTTGATGACGTTGCAGTTTTCAAAAAATTTTTTTTAATTTTCCACCTTCCCCCCAAAAATGACCTCCCATATACAGATTTCATCTATTCACAGAAATTGATATTTAATCGGTCTAGTAGATTCGGAGATAATTGACTGTGACGGACGGACAGACGGACACACGAGTGATCCTGTAAGGCTTCAGTTTTTTTATTCGGACGTACGGAACCCTAAAAAAGGCTCGGACGAAGTCGCGGACAAAAGCTAGTAGATATAAATAGCAAATATTCACCCCCTTACTGAAGACAAGTGTAAAATAACATTTAACACAATGCTTGTGTTTATACAGGCGACTTACCATCGTGTGGTAGATAATCATTAAAAAGGATTAAATCAACGCAAAACACAATACATCATTGCCACGCTTGAGACGAAAGATGAAGTTACCTGTTAATTGTGATGGCCACCATAGATAACAGCGACACAGCCTCGTTCCCGTAGAACACGAAGGCAAACATTTGACACAACGTTGGCCCCAACACCCACTGCTCCTTTATGTAACGACTCGCAGTGAGGGGCAGATTGATCCCGCAGAAGAGTAGGTCCGAAACGCACAGGGAAAGCACGAACATAGTTGTCACGTGTCCACGGAGTTTCGGATGCATGAGCAGGGCTACGGTCGTTATTGAGTTACCTGAAATGGATTAATCATAGGTAAATATTCAGTATATTTACTTGTCACAGTAGAAATAGTATACTTGTCAGAGGGCTTACGGTTCACTTGATGACAGGTAGATATTAATACATGCAACGCCACAGATGGTGCCGAACATGGTAGGATTAAGGATAAGGGTTAGGGAAGGTTAGGGAAATGGGCTCTGGAATCGCTTACTCATTCACCGAAACATGACAGCACACATGCAGTTATTTTACGGTGGTCTTCTAGGCGGTCGTTATTGCCGATAGTCTTGCTGCCGAAATGACAGCGAAATGCCCTACAACTAGATTAATTGACAAAATGTACCAAAAGTTGCATTCTTATGAGTGTTAAAATATATAATAAGATACAAAATGATGTTAAAGTGTTGTCTTTAAATGAATTTAAAATAAGCTTGTGATATGGCTGAAGTTATTTTAAATTTAAATGAATCTGTTCTGTTTTCTTTTTATTTTTTTGACATAAATAATATTTGACATGACATCGTACTCTCATAAATTGTGTTATGCTTGCTGTTAAATTTGATAATGTTATTTCTTGTTAATTAATTTTTGCATGCCTTTGTAAAACGGCGAAACATGATGTTCCTTTTGTGACTCCTTCTATACCATGTTTTATGCAAATAAATGAATTATTATTATTATTATTATTATTAATTGCCAGTTCCAGATCAGAGCCAACATTAAAAAGTTCATTTAAGTCCTAAAACAGAGCGCTAATGAAAAACCACTCGACCAGTGTGCTCGTCAAACAGAGCATACAACTGCTTAGCTAGACGAAAGAGTGAATGAATTTACAAGTTGCCTATTTTAATTCAACGTATTAAGGAACTCCAGCCGCAAAACTCGTCCCGCACTGAATTGACGGGACTGCTGTGGGGGAGTCGTTATTACAAATACGATTTGCAAATCCGCCGTACTTGCAAATCTCGGAAATATTTATTTAAAAATTAAATAAAGTATACTTTATTAAATAATTAAATTTTATATTTAATATATTTAATAATATATTTTATTAAATATAATTCAAATTTTTCTTTTGATGAGCCTTCAGATAGTGGATCTTAAAATTTATCTTAAGAATTGGCTACGGTTACAACATCGATATTAGATTAGAGCCTAACTTAGTAATTTTTTTATATAATTTAAAAAATAATTATGATGATCCCCTTTCATATATCCCGCAGATGATTTGAATATTTTTTAAATTATAATTATTGTGATAATTTAAAAGGAAAACGGTTACAAATAAGTGGATTTTAATATCATTAGGGGGTTGGTGTCGCCTTAAGTGCGTTCAATAACAAAAGAAAACTGTATCATTCATGTAATTCATAAATGCGAAAGTTTGTGTGTTTGAATGTTTGTTAATCAATCCCGCCAAAACGGCTGAACGGATTTGGATGAATTATGGCACACAGATAGTTTATTACCAGGATTAACATATAGGATACTTTTTATACTGGAAAAATTTTAGTTTCCCGAGGGATAGTCTATTTTAAAAGTATTTTATATAAGAATCCTGACATAGAGGTAAAGTTTTAGATTTTATGAACCTAACCCTTTGTTTGTTTGTATGTAGGAGGAAATTTTCGAAACACTCATCCGATTTAAAAAAATCTTTCAATCTTCAATCTTTCAATCTTCAAAAAAATCTTTCAATCTTCAAAAAATCGTTGGAATAGAATTTCAGAATTTCAGGACATGGGCTTAATATTCGACGCGGGCGAAGCTGCGAGCATCAGCTATCTAAAAATAAGGATCCAACGCTTGGCAAATTGAAATTAAATGTAAAGTTATACTTACTGAAACAAATAAATTTTTATTATTATGTATTATTATAAATTATAATGTCAGGCGATACATCTTTTATTTTTCAAGTCTCGGGCATCAGCTAGGTATATTACCTAAAGAAGAGCCCCAAACAGCGAGCGTAGTCATACGTACTTTATTAAATGACATTATCTTATCAAAAGTTTCACGGAATTCGTGTATGAAAAATTAAAATCTATACTAATATTATAAAGCTGAAGAGTTTGTTTGTTTGAACGCGCTACTGGTACGAATTGAAAAATTCTTTTTGTTTTGAATAATCCATTTATCGAGGAAGGCTATAGGCCATATAACATCACGCTACGATAAATAGTATTATCATAGATAAAATACTACTTAACCAGTATAGATGGTCACTCACGTACATTGAATCCGTACCCTATCAAATTTCGCTTATATCTAGATGCCGCCTGTGTAGTTTGTCGCTTATTTGTTATTAAAAATCCGCTAGAGTCGCTGCAGTCGACCATTCAGTCAATTCTCATGTACAAGAGATGGCACTACTAAAATTTATTTAAAATATAAAAAAAGTGGGCACGAACAACGATAAAAGGGCCGTATGAACGGTATAGGTTCTGTTCTAAAAAATAGGGCAATAATATCATACATAAAAGTCACAGATTAATGATAAAAGTACCTCTCAGCAACGTCGCCCTCTAGATATTACCACGATAATAAGGTACTATAACTGCGTGATTGAATTTGTTGGTTATAATTTTTAACAAAATACACATTAATGTTAAATTCGAGACTCTTAGTGACATCTAGGGAGTGGAAATCCCAATATGAAATTGGCTTCAGATCGTTATATGGAAGTTGACCATCTATACTGGTTAAGTAGTATTTTATCTATGGTATTATATATGTATAAAGCCAGTACCGCGCGCCCCATGCGCACGCCCCCGCCGCGCCGCCGCCGCCCGCCGCCGTATGGGCCGCAGTGAAGCGTGGCCGAGTTCAGCTCTAGTCATGATTATTTGTTCTAAGGCTTCGATTTTTGAATGAAGAAAAATTGCATTCAAATTACCATTGTTGACCACATTCTTACAAAAACATCTCAAGCAAAGTAAAGGTTAATGGACGAATAACATCACATCAAGACATCGATTTCCTGTCATAAGTTAAAAATAATGTAATAAAAGAAATTATCAATGAAACAGTATACATTTCTTGTACTTTATAATATCTATTAGTATTACAAAAGTAGCTGAGTCCGCAATTTCGTACGCGTGGTATTTGGTATAGCGCGTAACTTTTTCTTTGTAAACAGATTGGAATGAAACAAACACTAAATGTTACGGGAAGCTTGCTACAATACATTATAGAAAACCGCATTCAAATCGATTAAGCCGTTTCTGAAATTAGCGTGCACATACGCACAGACAAAAATTCTAAAAACTATTTTTTGACCTCGGTAACATAAGTACAACGTGTACAATATTTTTTATGATAATATATTTAATGTGCAGACACGGCTCGTTTACGATTTTATTATATCTATAGAAGATAAATGCTTGGGACGAGGTCGAGAAATGACTCCAGTTCCAGCTATCTTAACATAAGTTAAGATAGCTGTACGGACTTGTAAGAGTCAAAGTATTTAAATTAAAAAGAGTTTTATAAAAATTCTGTAATGACTTGCGTTCAGGGTAGCGTCAGCAGCATCCTGAATGTTTTCGCGGACAGATCGGTTTCCACTCCTGCGGTGATAAGGAGCTTCGCAATTAGTACCATTACTAATAATTTAGTTTAATTAAAAAATTTAAATTTAAGGAAGTACCACAGTTTTTTAAGAACCTTGTAAGGGTACACAGCCCCTGAATTTTGCGCCATAATAGAGCTCCCGGGCAATGTTCGTTGAAACGGTGTTTAATTCATTAAATAGGTTTTAAAAAAACACTTAGATTCGTCAGGCTATTTTTATCAGGCTTTCGGTAACAGAACTAGCCAAGGTAGCCAAAAAACCCCAAAAGAAAGAAACTCACGATACAATCCTTCAAATAAAAAAAAAATTAAGCTTTTAAATTAATAAAACCAAACTTTTGTCATTCTTTTAAATAAAATAAATTAAGATACAATTACATAACTTAAAAACAAATTCTGACAAAAAGCAGAGCTTCTGCCGCTAAACCAATCGTTCGTCTTATAATAATCAGTGTTCGTATTGACATTTTAAAAGGCTTTAGCTATTTTTAGGGTTCCGTACGTCCGAATAAAAAACGGAACTCTTATAGGATCACTCGCGTCTGTCCAAACCCCCCCCCCCCCATCTCCGAAACTACTGAACCTAAAATTTTGAAAAAAATACAGAAATTAGTTTTCTACTAATAGATTATAGGAAAACCTATAAGAAATCCATGATATTAAAATAACATGGTAAATCACTCAATATTGTGCGGATAGGTAAAATCGTACGGAACCCTCTTCACGCGAGTTCAACTCGCACTTGTCCCGTTTTTTTTTATTAAGCCAATAGTGTCCGCAGTACAAATTAGGTTATTAAAAAATCGCTTCTCTACCATATCCATATCAAATACTTTTGTGGAGGTATAATTAGCGACACACTTTTATCTATAGTAGGTTAAAAATCATCTCACGCAGAGATAAACTATGACACTTTAGTGTGTTAAAATTAAAACAAGCAATCAATCAATCAATCAACAACCAATGTAGGTAATTACACCAATGTAAAATGATATGCGCTTAGATATTTTTTTCAAGTAATGGTGATGACGAAAAACTAGATTCTATAGTTTTTGAGTTTAGTGATAGAGAATATTGTTTATATAATAATCTATAGGGATCGGCTTTGTCTTCGCCCTTTGATAAACCACATACCCCTTTGAGGACATACAAAAGAGTTGATTGCCCATAAGCTGGGCAGAGAATTTTAATACGAGTATCTTCACACTCTGAGGGTGTTTGATTCGAAATCTATCAATTTGTTGTTATTAAGGGGGCGTACAACGCAAAAAAAGAATTTAGAATTTCACCCGCAAGGCCCCATAATTGAATAGACACGATATCAACACCACAGAGTTCCACAGAGCAAATAAATGATTATGGTTATGATTTATTAGCCATATATTTACACAATCTTGTTAAAATAATATGGAACAATTTATAAACAGTCTATACACAACTCTCTTATAATAATCTACTCACAACAACATTAAAAAATTAACGTCTAAATAGTCTTGCGCACGGAAACATAGTCTTCCCGTCTCAGTGGAGCGATTGTGACTGATCATGTGAAAAAATGCACATTGAAAAATGCATGACATAAGTTCCAAAATTATTAAATATTAATTACTCGTAAACTATGTCAAATGAAAAATTAAAGACCTCGATAATCTGTGAAGTGAGATTACTGGTATTTTTTTAGGTTTGTAATATGTGTCATTTTGAAAATAAAACAAAAAAACGATATAAATGAGATAAACTTGGTGATTTTGTTCTTTCGAAAAAAAAAAACATTGTACAATATTTTCTGTCCAAATTTTACTTTTATTAATAATGTATTAATTTATATATAAATATTTTCTTATTTGGAGTATATATACTTAGATAAAATTCAAATCTAGGATTAGCTATTTCTATTTATGCGCGCTCTTAAGAGAAATTTATAATTTAGCATTTGCCCGCGTCAAAATATTTCATAGTTAATTTCATAATCATCGTCTCAGCCGTAGGACGTCCACAAAGGCCTTCCCTCTAATTTTCCAAAAGGATCGGTCAGAAGGACCTTTGATCCTCCGTCAACTCCGCCGGCCCTCATCAGGTCCCTATCCACCATGTGGGTGGACGTCCCACGTTTGATTATTTGATGACTGCTAATTTGATGAGCCTTGACCCTAAACGAAGGGTGCGAAGCAATTAAGAAACTGCGTCGCTGCATTTTATTTGATCAAATATGTATCTATGTTTTCAGAGTAGTTGTTATAGATTAACACGGACACAGACAGTTTTGTAGGCTTAAAATGTTTATGGCCAAAAAATACGTCATCACTATAAAATGTAGACTAATTTCAGGGATTTTTAGTCACTCAATTTTTAATTAGCAATAACATTTACCTAGACAATTATTTGTTAAATGACTTTTACTAGCTACATATTTTTGACGAATTATCTATCGAAATATATTAGTCATTGGGCCGCACCTGTCACTATAATATTAAAAAATCTCCCAAAGTGGAGCGTTTCAAAAATGCTTATAAAGTAGTAATTTTTTCAAATTATCGAACAGATTTTAATAGAGACTTCAGTGTCATTTATGGAATTACCTAATGTTTCCCGCTGCATTAAAATATGTCAATGAAAAACGCTTTAATATTCAGTTAGTCATGTTAATAGGTAAAATTTCACCTCGATAGCGCGTCAGAGAGAGGCGCCTATTTAATTTTATAGCATTAACTGTCATGTCTGCAGTAGTCTAATCTATGTTGAGAAGGAGGTGTGCACACAAGCGTTCTCTATGGAGCCGTTAATTGCCACCGCGTGGGACATGTGATGTGATGTGACCCTCCTGATGGTCACGAAATAGTGATAAATGTTTTTAACAAATATTTACTGCTATTATTAATAGCGTTGAATATTAAAGTTTAATATATTGTTAATTCAATATTATTATTTTCATAAATACTTACATTCGTATAACTTATTATTTAACTGGTCGAGTGATTGAGTGTTTGCTTTAACGCTCTGTCTCGGGGGTTCCGGGTTCGATTCCCGGCAAGGCCAACTTTGGAAATGAACTTTTCATATTTAGCCCTTTTTTTAGGTTAAGATCGGCTGACAGGCTGACGGTCCACTCGATGGTAGGTGGCCATAATACAAGTAACGCTGCAGGAGTGCGCTACCGACTACAGTAGGATTAAGGATAAGGATAGGAGGGTGCAGGAAAATGGGCTCTGGCATCCCTTACTCACTCATCGAAACACAACAGCACACGTGCAGTTATTTCAAGGTGGTCTTCTGTAAAGGGGTGGCTCTGCCCAACTGCGAACCGCAGTATGCCCTGTCACTACTATCCAGATCCAGACCGGAGCCAACTTTGAAAAGTTCATTTTCAAAGTTGACCCTGCCGGGAATCGAACTCGGGAACCCTAGAACAGAGAGTTAAGGCAAGTACCCTAACTACTCAACGGGCTATGTCGGGCTCAACGACCTCAACATAAAAAATCGTTAAACTTTGGAACAAATTCCTTCTTGAGGTGTTTTCATTTAGCTAAAATACCTAAGGGTTTCTTAAAGCGTGCTGTCAATGAATAAGGATTTTTTTTAATAAATCTAGTGAAGAACTATTATGTATTTAAAAGAGTTACTACGTAGTTAAAAGCAACTTGTGGTGCACGATACGCATGTAAGCAATGAAAGAGTGTATTGAATTGAGGGCAGGCGTGACCATTGCGTGACCACGCAGAGGATGCTCTAGCTCTGGCTTTGCGATAAACGAGTGATTATTTATCGCATGCATTGCCCATAGACAATGCCTTGTTTGAATACATCTATTCATGTAGAAGTGTAAAGAAATAGTATATCTATACTAATATTATAAAGCTGAAGAGTTTGTTTGTTTGATCAGCTTTTACGCTGTATCTACTCAATCGATTACCTGTAAATTTTGCATATACGTTTTCAGGGATACAGAAGAGGACATTGAGTACCTTTCATTCAGAAAAGAAGTATTCAAAAATCATCTACTTAAATTAAAAAAAAATCAACGCCTTAGAAAAAGAGGCCCGAACAAAGCCAAGAAAAGAAGTAAAAGTTGAAGAGTTTGTTTGGTATTAATCCTTGGTATTAAAAAGTCTTTTTGCAGTTGACAGCCCACTTCCAGAGCGAAAAGTAAGTCAGAAAGAACACTAGCGAAAACGAAGCGGGCGACCGCCGGACGAGAATCGAGCCGAGAAGAACCGAAATGTGCTTATTTTGTCAATTTAAATTAAACATCTAAAGAAACCATAGACAGAGTAATGGACTGAGCACTACCCGCACGAAATTACAGCACGTGTGCTGTTGTGTTTCGGTGAGTGAGTAAGGGATGCCAGAGCCCATTTCCCTAACCACTCCTAATCCCTTATCCTTAATCCTACTGCAGCCGGCAGCGCACTTGCAGCAGCTTAGGCGTTGCTTGTGTTATTGGCGACGGTAATCACCTACCATCAAGTCGACCGTTAGCCTGTTTGCCGACCTTAACATTAAAAAAAAAAGAAATTGTCTACTCTCTAGAAAGAGAGAAAGCGATAGTGGGGCCAATACCTATCTCTTTCCTATAAATCTAAAGCATAGACATAGAGAATGGGTCCCACGATCACTTCGTGTCTCTCACACTTTTCTGCCCATATTTACTTTACTGATAGGGAACACTATGTCTACGAATGAAACCGCGAGCGAGATATGTGTACAATAAGTTGGGAAAAAGTTTCATAGCATTTTATATGAAAACTCAAGCTTTTTTTTCTTTTTCTTTTTATTACGGTATATATATCTGTAGGTATCTATATATATCTGTAGGAAATCTGTAGGTGCAATGTCAGGGCTATATGGCGGATGCATTAACACCTCCCAGCCAAACTCTCTTAATTTTTGCTGTGTGGTCTAGCGTTGTCGTGATAAAAGACCACACCCTTTCTATTGATCAATTCCGGCCGCTTTCTCTCAACTTCTTGATTTAATCTCATCAGTTGTTGGCAGTAGAGTTCTTAATCGATGGTTCTGCCAGGCGGTAAAAGCTCATAATGAACAATACCCTTCCAAATCCACCATACACACAGCATCACTTTATTGCGAGTTAACCCGGGTTTTGGCACAGTCTGTGAAGCCTGACCGACCTTCGACTACGACTTTTTTCGCACGTTCTTGTCGTACTTGATCCACTTTTCATCACCAGTTATCAATCTCTTCAAAAACGGTTCGGTTTCAATACGTCTCAATAAAGAATCGCAAATGAGTACACGATTTATAGGGCTTCTTTCAGTGAGTTCGTGTGCCACCCAAATATCGAGCTTTTTTGTGTGCCCAGCTTTTTTCAAATGGGTCGATTCCCAGTTCTTCAGCTATGTCACAACTACCGATATGCCGATCTTGCTCCACTTTTTCAAAAAGGCGTCCATTTTATCAGCAACAGGACGACCAGAGTGTGGTGCATCTTTGACATCAAAATTTCCGGTTTCAAAACGCTTAAACGAACCTTGTGCTACTCCTGACACTGCATTTTTTTTCGCGGCATGCGTTGCATTTTTTCTTTTTTGTAATAAAATTTTAAAATGTATCGACAGAAAGAAAAACAAATGAAAAATAGGAAACAACATTTTCCAACTATTTTTTTTTTAATACAAATAAAAAAATAGTCCACTTAATGTGGACCCCATTGAAGTTTAGCATCTAGTTTGTCGAAAAGGTGTCAGTGTATGAATCGATAAAAACGAACATCGAATGCATCGATTTTGAATCGATGTTTGTTTAGGCAGCTGCTCCGATTCGATACTCGCTCGAGCATCGAACGGTTAGAAATGTGCCGTTTGATGTCCGATTACGAGGTAGCACTTAGCGTTTTATGTTGCGTCCGTGTTAAGTGACCGATTGTTCGATGCTTTCTAACGATAGCGGCGTTCTAATTCTTTTTATCCTCTTCTCGTAATATAAAATAGTGATGTGTGAAACATCGTCAGATTCCTCTACAAATATCACATTGTTATTTACCAGACGTCAATGAAAGAGAACTCTGTGCTGCCCTAACCTTATCCCTTTTGTATCCCCTAGTGTTGCTTGTGTTTTTATAATACGAGTCGATCGTCAGCCCATCTGCGCTCTATAAAACAAAAAATACCCTACTTGATACTTCTTAAATGTAATCTTAAAATGGGATTTAAATTAAACAAATACAGTAGCTAATCATGGGTACAAGTAAAATTCCTAAATGCGTAAAGTTGATCTAAATAACTTAAGTATATAACTTACTAGCGGCCCGCCCCCGGCTTCGCCCGGCGTGCAATTTTTATATACCCTAAAACATTCCCCGTTTATCCCTCTTTCCGTTAGCGAAAACCGAATTAAAATCGGTCTACCCGTTCACGCGTGATGCCGTGACCAGGAGAAATGGGGATTCATTTTTATATATAAGATTAATATACTTCGCATCGGTCAAATTATATGTATATAAGAATAAGAATCTACCTCTTTCTATTAGTGAAAACCGCGTCAAAATCGGTTCAGTAGTTTTTGAGGTCATTGCGAACATACATACAGGCGCAGCGGGGGCACATTGTTTTATAAAGTATAACTTGAGGATAACATATTTAATTTTCTCTATAAATACTTCGGTAGTCCCTAAATGTGAAAGGTCAATAAGACTTCTGGATATAGATTTTATTACCATGAGACCTCGTCTCCTACCAATCTAACAACAATTATATAATTCCTATCCTATTTCTTTTTTGTTTGTAACTATTATTAATTGTCTGTAGATTATTTTAATCATGATTGAGTTACCCCCCCTTTTTTTTTAAATTATATCTACTTATGATTTATATTTTGCACCAGAGCCCATTTTCCTATCCAATCCCTCATCCTTAATCCTATTGTAGTCGGCGGCGCACTTGCAGCAGCTGTGGCGTTGTTTGTGTTATAGGCGACGGTAGCCACCTACCATCAAGTGGACCGTTAGCCTGTCTACCGATCTTAACATTTAAAAACAAAACACCAAATGTGATAGCACATGCTGGGATGTTATCATACCTATTGTAAAATCTGGTTATACATACATCCATGTAACAAATATATGATTTGAATTTTAGTTGAATTTGGGTTGGGACGGTTGATTGAGAGCGATGACTATCCCACTCCTATCCGCGAGTCTGTTTTGACAGGAGTGTCATTTGTATCGGAAACTGAACGCTTCTGATAAACAAACAATATTTTAACACTTTCCACGAATAAATGGCGCGATCGCTTAGTGTACGATCAACAAGAGATAGCCGATACTGTAAACATTGTGTTATTAATCAACAATATTCAAAAGTAAACTTACCAACAACTCCCACTACACTAAAAATACAAGCGCACGCGGCGGCCATTATCGTCGCTTCGCGCGGATAGATTATAGCCAAAGTGGAGTTATGGAGTTCCATTTTTAAATATAACACTTTTCTTATCGATTAAAAAATTCACGGCAGCACTATCGCGTCACTGTGTCTGAATTTCGAAGATTTTCTTGGCATTGTCTTTTTAAAAAGAGAATTTTTCGTTAAGTCCTTTTACGTGTCATACGGGATTTCCGATGCTTGAACGAATCTGAAATAGAGAGAAAGATTAAATTAAGCCTCTAGGAATCTAATTTCTAATTACGTAGGATAGCCCATCGGATGAGTGGTTAAGGTGTACATTAAAAAGTTCATTTTTTTTGGTATGGCTAAAATTAACAGAGTTTTTTTAATGTTAAGATCGTTAGACAGGCTAACGGTCCACTTGATGGTAAGTGGCTACCGTCTCTATAACACAAGCAAAAAAATAATCTTTATTTGCGCGAACACATGTTTACAGGATTTTAATTTGTATACAGCAGTTACAGTACAAAGTACCCGCTAAGGGCATGCAAATATTTGTGTTTAATTGTTTGTAAACTATATTAATATTAATAAAGGAATTAATGTTTCTTATTATAAAATTCTTTAACATTACAGTATGATTAAGGATAAAGGATTTGATAGGAAAATGGGCTCTGGCATCGTTTACTCACTCACCGAAACACAACAGCACACATGCTGTTATTTCACGGTAGTCTTCTGTAAGGGGGTGGTTACTGCTGCCAGACGGGCTGCCCAAATGACTGCGAAACGCAGTGTGCCCTACACTACTTTCCTGATCCAAACCAGACCCAAATTTGAAAAGTTAAACCCCAGAACAGAACGTTAAGGCGAGCACCCTAACCACTCATCCAACAGGCTCGTCAATGTCTATGTCAATTAATTGTCAAAGCATTGGAGAAAGGAGATCAAACTCCAGGTTGATACTAATGACAAGATATATGATTGGTATATTTTATCAAATTCAATTAATTTTATCAAATTTCAAAATTTAAATATGCGAAGATATATTTGAACATTGCGAAATCAGTTTTTTTATCACGCTTGCATCAAGACCGTATGGTATCATCATACAGCCAACAGACTGACAAACATTTCAATCTCGTGATCGGTCTCTTTGTTTAGATGAAAAACTATGAAAGTGTTTTCTAGTTAGTTAAAATGGAACGTGGAGTCACGCAGTAAGCCAAGCCAACTTAGATTTCCATCATGAAACATCGCACATGGGTGAGCATGGAGAGCACTGCTTACCTACATTAAATGCATTTAACAAGTATGTAATCTAAATGTGGTTAAATTATGTCCCATTAAATCTTGCTCAGTAGCGGAATCCAAAATCAAACTTGGGTCCTGGTTGACGGGACTCTCATATGAATCCACTGAGGAACTCCTAACCAACGTACACTGACTCATTGTTTTGCAGGCACTAACTACGCACTCACACTAACACACTTAATCGAGCAATTGTACTTAGGTATAAGAACTGTTACTTGGATCACAAGTCCTTTGTTTTAAAATCGTAATTCTATAGTACGGGACCCCACGATACAGGCTTGCCTAGTGTGGGGACCGGGGTTTATTCTAGAAAGTGTAATGTGTTATGGTCTTTAATAAATTATTTGAATTATTTGAATTTGAATTGAATCTATAACAGTTTTAAAACAGGTTTTTGAACAGGTTAAATTTTTATAACAAAAATGTGACATCTAACTTATAATAAAACCTTAAACGAGCCGTAGTCTTAACATTAAATATTTTATCAAAAAACTATTAGTAAACATTGTACATACTTATGTTACATAGGTAAAAAAATGGTTTTTTAGAATTCCTGACTGTTTGTCGGTTTGACTGTTTGTTTGCGCGTTTTTGCACGCTAATCTCTGAAACGGCTTAATCGATTTGAATGCGATTTTCACTGATGTATTGCAGCAAGCTTCCCGTAACATTTAGTGTCTGTTTTATTCTAATCGGTTTACAAACAAAAAAGTTACGCGCTATACCGTATACCACGCGTTGCGGGCGGGCTCAGCTCCAAATTTTTTGGGTAATTTTTCCAATTTTTCTTTTCATAAAAACCTTCCATGGATTCCCATGGGATTGAATCATAAAAACCTTCAACAATGGTTCAGCTGTTCTCGAGTTTTGAACTTAGGAACACATTTAGCGATTTATAATAGATTAGCGACCCGCCCCCGGCTTCGCCCGTTTGTTCCTCTTTCCATTAGTGAAAACCGAATTAAAATCGGTCTGCCCGTTCACGCGTGATGCCGTGACCAAGGGAAATGGGGATTCATTTTTATATATAGAAGATATCAAAATATCCGACTATTTATGTGTACCTATATCCGACAAATATAAAAAAAAACAAGAAAAAGAAGCTATTTTCATTCTGTAAGCAAGTTGTTTAAACTGTCAAAATGGTAACGCAAAATAATACAACCTATAATTAAAATAACTTTCTATTGAGCCCTGTAAGATGCTGAGCATCAGATCAAGGTTACCATGTCATGGAAATACCACCGAAGTAACAGTACACCAGTTTTCACATCAATCGAATCTGTGAAAGTTAGTGAAATCCCTTCATCAACTAGGAAATGGGCTGATGATCTTCTAACGCCTGAACAGATCTTCGTAGACCATAGATCACGTCAGCTTTCAAGCAAAAGAAACTGGATTAAAATCGGTCCATCCGCTTGGGAGCTACGATGCCATAGACAGACACGCACAAATACAGGAAAAAATGTCTAAAAAAAACGTAAAAAAAAAAAAAAAAACCCGTAAACGTAAATTTTTCCTTTTCCCATCCAAAGTGATACAAACATTTCAATCAAATATTGACGTCAAACACATAAGCCTAAGAAAAAGGTTCGCGAAGTCGAGGGTAATATAACATTTGTAGGAGACTTTCTCATTTATAACAGGTATTAGTTGGGTTAATTTTTTTGTTTAAACAATTATGAAGCACTCTAGCCGAAGTGTCGGACACCCATCGCCTCCTCATCGAACATGTATCCCGAACTGAATACAAAGAGTTGTTAATAAAGCAGTTAATGAGTGTTGCCCTCTTAAGTATCGGACATGCCTGCATCCTTATTAACGATATTGCTTCTCAGAAGGTCGCCTCATAATGCATTTCATTTTAAAAACACCGCAAACAATTTATATTAGCCGCGATTTTGTCTGAATGTGCAATTTTTTTAATAAGGAACCGAAACTACTAGCTAAATTAGGTTTAAATGTGTATCGAACTATATATGTAATAAATAATAATTGCGATTTTTTTACAAAGATTTCACCGAGTTCGATTCCTGGTTGCGTATTTAAGAAAGTTTTCAATGCAGTTTTACTCAATTTAAAAATCGAAGCCTTAGTTCCTAAGAACAAAATCTCATATCTCTCATACATAAGGTCTAATTTGTCCTCACTGACCCATTTGATCACCTGTATTACCTAATTAATACGTGTGCGGCTGGGCCGATTGTGATGAAAAATTTTGTGTGTTTTTTTTTTGTTTGGTCAGGACAACTTCTATGAGTTCGCTATTATAAAGCTGAAGAGTTTGTTTGTTTGTTTGAACGCACTAATCTCAGGAACTACTGGTTCGAATTGAAAAATTCTTTTTGTTTTGAATATTCCATTTATCGAGGAAGGCTATAGGTTATATAACATCACGCTACGATAAATAGTATTATTTATATATAAGCAGTGACCAGTACCGCGCGCCCCATGCGCACGCCGCCGCCATATGGACCGCAGCGAAGCGTGCGGCCGAGTTCATCTAGTAACTTATAAAGATACGTGGACGAAGTCGCGAACAAATGGCAGTAATTGTTTAGTTATAATTAAGCGCTGATCAATTATTGAAGCAATTGTTTGTTAATTAACTAAGAGTGTTGACAAGAGAAGGAATGCCTGTACAGGTGAAACGCGAACACGTCACTGGAAACTCGACAAAATTGACAGCTTACGTCAGTAATTCGATAAAATGTTTGATGGACTAATTAGCTAATCTACACTTTGTGTGTCGCGCAATTAATCATATTAATTTTATTTTCTAACGGTTTCTATTTTAGGTGTCGCACCATTTTTTTTTTTTCAAAAATTAAAATCGTATAGGTGTAAAATAAAGCTAACAACCTGATTGAAAATTCAAAATTCAAAACTATAATTGTAATTAATTAATGAAGTATGGTGTGGTGTCTGTTAAAAAATTAAATGTATTATAATTTTATATAATAAACATTAAATTATTTTTATTGTTGTTAGAGTTTACCTCCTTAAGAATCGATTTTCATATAGGGCCCGCGGTATAGAAATTTTATGAGGAGTAAAATTAATACAAGCGTTAACTAAAAAGCGTTACGTTATCTGTCACTGTCACTTTGAAGTCCGTGCTACAGCTTACAAAACGTCGAAATCTTGTATGAAAAGTGTAGTCCGCGTTGAAAAACGAAGCGATAGCACATTATAACATCCCGGTGCAGCGACATATAAACTATTTGATGTACAAGCCGCGTCCCCTAATTTTATTGTAGTATAGATAAATATGGCGATATAATAATAATATTAGGCGCTTACAACCTTTTCATCGCGAGAAAATTATATCCTGGCAGCGTTCTAGCGTAGCATTGGTAGCATGTTGTGTCGTTTGATTAGACTTCATAATTTTTTAGCGCTGCAGCGAATTTAGTTATAACAATTATTATCAAAATGGAGCAAAACTTGAACTTAAAGATTGCGTACTTTAGTACCTACATTATACATCTAGGTATAATACTTATTTGTATAAATAGCAGTGAAAAATTCACAGAAAATACGTGTGTCTTCTAACATTATTAAGCGAGTATTTATTCCTTATAAATTACCACACACCATAAAGCCATAAAGATAGTGGTTACAATCATTCAGCTGTCGCAATGTACGATATAAATTCCTCCCCTCGGAATATAAGCTCGTCCTTTGTGCCTCAACTCACCCCTAGTTTGTAAATTGTAAATCATTTCTATTGAGACGTAAACTCCGGGCAAACAGAACGGACTGTTTTAGCCTTACACGTGTGGAACGTTACCAAGCTAAGTATGAAGGTTCTGACACAAAAATATCCTTGAAGAGATCTACTTTCAAAAATCGACTTAAAGGTAATCACCGTAAATGAGACCTTGGCCCGCCCCCAGATTTGCGCGGAAGCAATATTTTCGTGCAAATTATACACAAACATTTCTCGTTATCTCTCTTTCGATTAGTGAAAACCGTATCTAAATTTGTTAAAACAGAGGCGGACAGCGACTTCTTTTAGTAACTACCGTACCGACCCGCTCCCGGCTGAATAGGGTATTTTAGTCTATATGAAAAAAAAAAAACTAAAAGTATATTATTGAGATAGCTTAGGCAAAAAGCAGTCGGAAAATGTTAGTTTTAGTTCGTAAAATAACAAAATAAATTTTAAAATTAAATTCAAAGTTTTCAGAATTTTTAGTCTGTTCTTAAACACAATAAAATAGCAGCCGCCATGTTTACGTCATACGGTTGTGTAAACAAAAAAGTGTCAGTCAGTGTCATGTCAATTACCGGCGCTTTTGTTTACACAGCCAACTGACCTATGACCATCTATGACCACAGAGCAAAATGATTTCCAGCGTTTTCGTCAAATTACGCGCGAAATTTGAAAATGTAAAATTTAAATGCATTTTTATTAAACTTATCGATTGAATAAAAATTTGGTGTATTTTTAGTGGATCATTAGCACTACAGAATCTAATTGACACTTTTTAAAAATGGGTGTAATACCCTATTGAACCGTAGATAAAAGCAAAAAAAGACCTTTTGCTTCTAATGACGGTTTGAACAGATTTGGATGTAACTTCTGGCACACAGATAGTTCATGTGTTCGATTGAAAGTGTTGCATAACCACTATTATAGTGGCTTAAATATATGTAATCGGCATAGGAAAACTGAAGAAAAAAATTATTTTGGGCGCCAGCTAATTAGCTTAATAAATAAAACGTAATTAGCAACTCAAAAACATATTTAAAGTAAATGAAAAAAAAATACAGAAATAAATACCAACACTACCAACACATTACAAATAAGATGAAATATGTACCCATGAAATAAATTGGGGAAGAATTAAATAAAATATAATGAGAATTAGAAATGTGCACCAACACGGCCAAAAGCAGAATGGCTCTGTCCGCGACGGAGACAAAAATTTGTGACAAACGAAAATTTTATAATAGAATGTAGGTTTTCTCGGCCGGTATCCATATGAGTTGTGGGTTTCCGGGATGATGGCCCAGGTCTGTTGGAAATTATTCCATCAGACCTGGGCCATCATCCCGGAAACCCACAACTCAAACGAAAATTTTGAAATAATATTAGAACGAAGAATAGGGAATATGCGTCTAATTCAAAAAAGGCTTAAATATATTTTTTTATCAACATTTTTGCTTTATAATTATGTCTATGTAAATATTTTTTAATATTATTTCTTTTTCGTTAAGAAAATAATATTAAAAAGTACATAAAAATGTGGAAAATTCAAAATACTTGAAACGCTCAGATCGAATGTGAATGTGACGTCAACGTCTATGAAATGTCAACAAGCGTGTAGATGTTTGTGATTTTTAACATTTGATTGTATTGTAGACTCTGACGTCACGACAAGCGCGCCAAAAGGGCGGGTGTTTAAAGTGCCCGTAGCTGTTATTTAATTTTAACAGAAATTTGGTAACAAAAAGAATTTGTTACCAAATTTCTGTTTTTTTTGGCGCTGAATATTTTTTTACGGTTATATAACGATATAACTTATCGTATGAAAATATAAAAAAAAATGTGCATATTCCTTATTGTAAAAATTTTAAAAATTTTTATATATATATATAGAATAAATTTAAAACATTTATTGCAATAAAATAATAAAAGAAATACCACTACGGTACAAAAGATAGGATACTTTTTATCTCGTTAAAAAACTCTCACGGGATAAAATCACCGAGCACTAGGTGGATATAATAGGCACGATGACAGATTTTGAAATTACATAATGTAAATACATGTCTACCATATCCGAAAAAAACAATATTTCAGCAAAAAACTAAATTTCAACGCGAATTATTGAATGTTTTTAAATCTATTTTGAATTACGCGCGAAAAAGCTCTTAGGTGTCATAGCGTCGCGTCTGATGAACCGTGACGTCACGGACATCTCATCAGATTTTTCATTCTGTCAAAGCAAAGTCAAGCAACATGGTGGCACTTACCTGGACGTGACGTCATTCGCTCTGATTGGTGTTTCAGTTAACATGGCCGATTGCAGTTATTTATACTTCTATTTTATTGAAAATCTTATTAATCTCATTTTTAATACAAAAAATTAGTAATTTTTTAGACTCCTTTCAACATATATGTATTATTCTTTGATTCTTTAATACTGTCATCATGCCTATTATCGACAGTTCCCGAACTAGATGGTTAAAATTTAGTTATTTTGAAGACGTTACAGATATACCACTGTCTGTTACTGTCAAACTCTAGCATCCTAACTAATGCCTATTATAAATGTCGAGACAGTATGTTTGTTCACAAAAGAGACAATCCGATGTCACTATGCGGCTGAACCACGTGCAACAGTCGAAATCGCGGACAAAAGCACTAGCTTTACAATGTATTTCGAGGTTTTAGTAAATTGTCAATCTTTCATAAATAGTAAAAAAAAAATCTTGACTAGATTTAAAACCATTATAGGTATATTTAATACAAGAATACGGTTACATTTGACCCACTAAGTGGCGACGTGTTTACTTTACTTATTTGTAAGCCTAGTTAGATGAAAATGTCGTCTTATTCATAATAATTACGTGTTCGGTGACGCTAAAAACTATTTACTAAGGTCATTTGTATTATCCTCTGATTCATAAACCTCAACCGGGGCCTTTCCAAAACGCGACCAAAGAGTTATTAAGTATACTCGATTCAAAATTATGTTAAAAAACATTAATTATGTATATTTAAACGTATTATTAAAGGTTTTTTTATTATTATTATTATTATTTAATATATAAAATATTTTGTCCTGATTACCAACCTCAGCAAAAACTAATACTAAGTCTAGAAAGCTGAAATTTGGAACTTAGCTTTATTTTAAAACGTTGAAAGGATTTTTGAGAATTTAACTCCGTGCGAAGCCGGGTGCGGGTTGCTAAATTTTTTTTTAATGTTAAAGTCGGCAGACAGGCTGACGGTGCACTTGATGGTAGGTGGCTACCGTCGCAACAAAGCTAGGGATATTATAGGGAAATGAGCTCCCTTACTCACTCACCGGAACACAACAGCACACGTGCTGTTATTACACGGTGGTGTTCTGTAAGGAGGCGGTTATCGAGCTTTATGTCCAAAGTATTCATAGGTTGTCTTATATCCTCAATAAGTTTTATGATTTAATATTTTTATTTAAAGAGCCCGTTGGATGAGTGGTTGGGGTGATTGCCTTAACGCCCGCCCTGTTCTAGGGTTCCCGGGTTCGATTCCTGGCGGAGTCAATTTTAAAAATGAACTTTTCAAAGTTGGCTCTGGTTTGAATCTGGAAAGTAGTGGCAGGGCACACTCCGTTTCGCAGTCATTTGGGCAGCCCGTCTGGCGGCAGTAACCACCCCCTTACAGAAGACCACCTTGAAATAACAGCACGTGTGCTGTTGTGTTTCGGTGAGTGAGTAAGGGATGACAGAGCCCATTTCCCTATCCACTCCTAATCCCTTATCCTTAATCCTACTGCAGTCGGCAGCGCACTTGCAGCAGCTTTGGCGTTGCTTGTGTTATAGGCGACGGTAGCCCCCTATCATCAAGTGGACCGTCAGCCTGTCTGCCGACCTTAACATAAAAAAAGACTACCATAAAATAACAACACGTGTGCAATTGTCTTTCGGTGATTGAGTAAAGGTCCATTTCAACAAACTCTTATCCTTAATCCTACTGTAGTCGGCAGGGCACTTGCAGCAGCTGTGGCGTTGCTTCTGTTATAGGCAACGGTAGCTACCTAACACCATATGGACCGTCAGTCTGTGTGCTGATCTTAACATATAATAATAATAACAACATAAAATAATAATAATAATAAGCTGTTTATAAGGAATGACAGGTTGAATTTAAAAAAAGGGACAAGTCACCAACTATGGAATAATGACATGAGATTGCTGTTACTGAATTTAATGAATTTAAATGTAGCCAGACCAACAGAGTGGTTACATATCGACGAAATGTAGTCTACGACATGACGTATCTTTGAAATATTGACGTGTTAAGGGCTTCACTGAGGCAAATGACATTTACTATAGAACTCGCTGGCGGCGGATCCAATTCAACAGGCCTGGAAATGGTGTTTTTTTGTTTTTACCATTAGAACAATACACAAAATAAAAATTTTTATTAATACAATTTTTTAATCTGATATTAACTTATTAATAGGTACAGGATTCATATGCGTGCAATAAGCCGTTTTCGAGAGAATTTTCAATAAAGGTCAAATTCTTCTTGTGTTGTAACTTTTTTTGTGGAGTTTCTATTACTTTAACGAAAATTCTAATTAATACAATTGGTTCTTCACATGTTTAAGTATAATACATATTTTTTTCAAAGCAATTGTCTTGTCCATTTCTTGTAATATCTTCATTAAACAATGGATATTTTTAGTATTTAGGGTTTGTCTCCCCCTTAAAGGTAAATTTATGAAAGCACAATTGTGAAATGCTAATACTATGACGCAATCCATCAGACAGCTGGACGCTAAAGCCCTCTCGTGTACAAGTGGGCAACGTATTTTTGGATCGAGTAGATCAATACAATTATGTTATGATATCAATACTAACCTTATAAGTATCAGACAATATTAATGTGGAAGACAGTTCTGAGAAATTAATACCTCTTCTAAACAGAATACGTGGTAAGATGTCCTGAAGGCGTTCCTTATAGTACCACTATAATAAAGTATACTATAGAAAAGGTAAGTCAATTTAAAGTTTAAGTAAAGTTTGGTAAAAACATAAGATTTAATTACCGCGATTTATAATCAACGACACAATATCTGTATTTATACATATAAAATATAATCGTGAACGAGCCGTTCAAATTGTTTTTTTTTTTTTTTTTTTTTTTTTTTAAAAACAATTTGAACACGTACTTATGTTACCGAGGTCGAAAACATAGTTTTTAGAATTATTGTCAGTTTGCTGTACATTTGTGCACGCTAATCTCAAAAACAGCTTAACCGATTTGAATGCGGTTTTCGCTGATGTAGCAAGCTTCCCGTAACATAAAAAAGTTGCGTGCAATACCGAATACCACGCGTTGCGGGCTCGGCTAGTTAGAACTATAATATTGTCACCCCATGTAAAATGTTTAAATTTGTGTACAAATTTTAAGAAAGAAAGAAAGAAAAAACATGTTTCCATTAAACACTACGTTTTAGACAAGACAGTATCGACGGTGGATCCAGGCTGCTTATTCTGACCGATCTTATTGGAGAGTTATGGGGGATGCTTATGTCAGTCTATTGATTATATAGAACAATAAAAATTATAATATTTGATATACTTTATTTATTACATTCCACGTGGGCCCTTAGGACATAGTCACATGATATGGCTCTTTATATGGTAGAAAAATTTAAATGGTGTAGGTACGGTAAGACAATAGGCATGATGACGGTATTAAAGAATCAAAGAGAAAATGGTTTTGGAGAAAAATATATTTTGAAAGGAGTCTAAAAAATTACTCATTTTTTGTATTAAAATTGAGATTAATAAGATTTTCAATAAAATAGTAGTATAAATAAATGCAATCAGTCGTTTTAACTGAAACACCAATCAGAGCGAATGACGTCACGCCCAGGTAAGTGCCATCGTGTTGCTTGACTTTGCTTTGACAGAATGAAAATCCGATGAGATGTCGGTGACGTCACGTTTCATCAGACGCGACGCCATGACACCTAAGAGCGTTTTCGCGCGTAATTCAAAATAGATTGAAAAACATTCAATAATTCGCGTTGAAATTTAGTTTTTTTGCTGAAATATTGTTTTTTTCGGATATGGTAGACGTGTATCTACATATGGAAGGGAATTTCAAAATCTGTCATCATGCCTATTGTACCTAAACCATTACTTTGTTCCTAACGCTTCCGCAACCGATATTATGCGAATTGTCAGAAGAGATAAACTTAGTCATAACTAGCTGAGCCCGCAATTTCGTAAGCGTGGTATGGCGCGTAACTTTTTTGTTTGTAAAACCGATTGGAATGAAATTAATGTTCGAGGAAGCTTGCTTCATCAGTGGAAAACGAATTCAAATAGGTTAAGCTGTTTCTGAGATTAGCGTGCAATGACAAACAGACAAAAATTCTAAAAACTATTTTTTTTTACCACGGTAATATAAGTACAACGTGTACAAATTTGTTATTGTTATCTATTGTGTTTAGATCTAGATCAATGCTAAAACACTAAAATAAAAATACTAATTTACATATGAGAGATCAGAAAAAATAATAAGAAACACAGTGAACAAACTAATGTGTCATGAATAAAAGAAAATATTCAAAAATACGAAAAAGCTCAGTCAAATGTTGAATCAGTAAAATGACATTAATTAGATTACTGACTTTGTTTACTTTTTTTTGTATTTTTGTTTTGTATTTAGATGTTGCTTTGGACTTTTTATTGGTGGAAGCTGTGCCTCCTATAATTGCGGCGGCATTCGCCATGTGTTGCTTTTCTTTGTTCTTTGTTGTGTGTTTTTGATGCCTGCCTCGTTGGAAACCATGTTATAATAAATAAATAAATAAAAACAGCTTTTTTTGTTAAGATCGGCAGGCAGGCTGACGATTCACTTGATGGTAGGTGGCTAACGTCGCCTATAACACGAGCAACGCCAAAGCTGCTGCAAGTGCGCTGCCAACTACAATAGGATTAAAGATAAGGGATGGGAAAAGATAGGGAAATGGGCTCTGGCATCCCTTACTTCACTCACCGAAACACAACAGCACACGTGCTGTTATTTCACGGTGGTCTTCTGTATGGGGTACATTTAAACTTCTAAAAAAAATGATCACATATAATCTGGTATTTAGAAAAGCTATTTAGACGGACACAGCCATTAATCATTATCAAATTAAATACGTTATTTACCTTAAGCAGTTTATACACATTATATTATAGTCCGGTGGAAATTTAAAAAAAAAACCACGGTTAACGGCATTTAGTGATACTTTTTGCCATCGGGTCTTTTTAGACTAATTCGACCCTGCTAAACACGATTCTGCACCGGTGTCACCCCCCCCCCCCCCCCCCCCCCCCCCCCCAATGTATCAGAACACGATTCTGTCCGGATTCAGCTGACACCGGACAGAATCGTGTTCAGCAGGGTCGAGTTAGTCTAAAAAGACCCGGTGGCAAAAAGGTTTCACTATTTGCCGTTAACTGTTGAGAGCAGGCCCTTTTTGAGATTTTTCCGTCAGACTATTAGACCTTTACAATATCTTAGGAGTTATCGTATTTTGAAGGGACGAAAAAATTAGTAAAATAAATAAGAAATCCTTGATGATTGTAAAATGTATTACATGTTAAAGATCACTGTGGCAAGATACTAAATTGAATTATATCTACTCTTCGCTCCGAGTGTGATTACACTTAACTCATTTGGGTCATTTCACTACTCGATAATTAGCAAGATTCAAACGTTAGCGAAAATGATGTAATTAAACGTAACTGGTTCTTTTTATACAACACTGAACTTTATTGTAAAGGACGTAGGTCGAGAATAGTAAAGTGTGTTTTATTGCCACACGTAAAAGTCGATAATTTTCTGATACACACCTACTCTAGTAATTTCAATAATTTGTGTCAATTAAATATGGGTCAGTAATATATTATTTTACATAACATCGTACTACGGTACTAATGAACGAATTTGGATGAAATTTGGCACACAGATGTTTTACCTGGATTAATATATAGGACACTTTTTAGTTTTTATTCTCGAAAAATGTTAGGTTCCCGAGGGATCGTTTAAAGATATAAAAAATTCGACGCCACCGTCGTCACAGCGATAAAGATGTCGGGCGTTATATTTTTATATCTTATTATTATTATTATTTTAAAAAAATAGGTAAAAATTAGGTAAAATATAATTACGTCAAGTCGCGTATATACGCGAATTAATTGCCTGCGAGTTGACGTATAACCCCATTGAGGTAGGTATTTACATAACGTGTCTAACGTATTGAGACGCAATCTTAAATAAAAGTTTTGCTCCATTTTGATAACAGTTATAACCTAATTCGCTGCAGGCTAGTACTAAAATCTAATTAAGCTACACAACATGCTACGCTCGATAGCTTCTAGGATATAATGGACCACGAGCCAGGTACAAATTTCGTCAGTCATTTCCTCTCGGGCGAGAGTTCGTGTTATCAACTGACGTATAATCCACCACTTTCTATCCAGCTGTTTTTTTTTTTTGAGATATTAGGTTAACTATAATTTGATAATTTTTTCAATTGGGAGTAAATTTTTTTAAGTGTATGGGAGGGGTACCGCTACTCAACCCACCCACGGAGCCGCAGCTGACGATCAAAAGGCTTCATGATACAACTCTCACAAGCATTTTACGAGTTATCGCTTGAGAGGAACTTGGTCATGGAAATCTATTGATGGCTTGTGGACCATAATTTTCCCGCAATGAAAAGGTTGTAAGCGCCGTATTTTCTACGACGCTTACGCGTTTTGTAAATATTTCTTCTTTATTTCTTTGAATAACTTTTGTGTATCCTTTGCTGGGTGTTGCTCGTGTTTATAAGCTATCATAGAAATGCGTCAGACTGTCTGCCACTATTTATCAAGAAAAATTACATTTTTTTGTTATAATGTAAGTATGTTCTAGCTTTCGTTGTCGCAGTAAAGTGAGCACCAGATCTTGATTTTTGGTGGATAGATCTGATACTTCCCTCGAGAATAATTATCATAAAATATAGCCAATATTATTGTTGAAATCAATACAATTGTATTGCAGTATTTTATCAAATGGCGACTATTTGTGATCAGTAATAAACTGTGCGGCAGATTTACGACATGGAACTAATTGAATCGTTATCTGTCTCTGCCTTTGCTATTGTCCACAGTACACACAAATATTATAGCGTATAACATACTATATTAATAATATAATGGTGTTTTTAGGGTGGCGTAATTTTGAATTTAGAACGTTTGTAGGTATAATCATTTAAAACGTTGGGCATGCCTATCTAAGTCTAATAGAGAGATAATATACCAGTCGAATACCAGGGTCCAATATTTAAGCGAAACCACATAATTAAATCACAGTAAGAAAATGTTTTCGGCATACTACTAAATTCACGGAAACACTAGACAGAACAATTTGTAAAAGACTAGTAATCTAATCATACCGAGTAAAAGTTTTTTTATTTTATAAAACAAGTGCGAGTTGAACTCGCGTTGAAAAAAATACAGAAATTAGTTTTCTACTTATAGATTATAGGAAAACCTATAAGAAGTCCATGATATTATAATAACATTGTAAGTCACTCAATATTGTGCGGATAGGTAACATCGTACGGAACCCTCTTCACGCTCGAGTTCAGCTCGCACTTGTCCCGTTTTCTAGAAACGCCACGCGTTTTCGTAAAAATACGATTTACTGGATCCTATGTAGTTACTGATGCATGTAATTCGACACCAGAGCTACTCATAATACCTACATCCGCTCTTTATTTATTTGTTAGAAAGTACCTATTTGTAAAAAATTGAACAAGTTAAAACAATAGACAAACGACAGGTGGACGGACACGTGCATAGACATCTTTTACGAACTTTTTTTTTTTACAAGAGTGCACGGGTGCAAGCACAAGGGTCGTGTGTTACGTCTTGCATAAACATTTATTTATGTTTAGAATCCGTAACGACCTTCGTTTGTTGAATTGGTCTGGGTCCGTATGAAGGAGTTTCAACAAATCTAGTATAATTATCATAAAAGCAATTATTGCTAGACATATTTATTTATCAATATTCTTTTACGCTTACTCACTCCAACTAAAATATTTGCAATCTGGCCTTTATGATTTAATTTATAGCAAAATTATCATTTATTTTCAAGTTAAGTATTGAAGTATTTTTAGAATTTTGTAATTATTTAATATTATAATATAGAGTAAGGTATTTAAATGCAATTAATATTACTATTATATTCTTAACTAACTGAGCCAGCAACTTCGTACGCGTGGTGTTCAGTTATAGGGCGTAATTTTTTTATTTGTAAACCGATTGGAATGAGACAAACACTAAAATGTTATGAAAAGTTTGTAATAATACATCACTGAAAACTGCATTCAAATCGGTTAAGCCGTTTCCGAGATTAGTGTGCAGAAATACATAAACAGACAAACCGACATGAATTCTAAAAACTATTTTTTGACCTCGGGAATATAAGTACATACAACGGGTACAAAATTTTTTTTTTGGAAAATCTTTGATGTACAGGCACGGCTCCTTTACGGCTCGTTTACGATTATATGTATAGATATTAAATAATATTAAGAAATTCATATGCCATACGATACGGCACAACACAATTTTTATAAACGAAAATTAATTGGCTCGTTATAGCTATTAATGATCTCTATGTATAGTAGGTAAAGAATATACCTACAAAATAGACAATAGAAAACTAAGTATTTAATTTACATAGTTTCAGGGTTTCCTTTACTACAAAATAAAGAATTTGTTCAGTAAGTTTTCACGTTTAACGTTCTAATTACACGTATCATTTAATATAAAATCAAAATTAACAATAACAATATAATTATTTAATACGGTAAAAAACATGCACAGCAACAAATTAATAAATACTTACAGATAATTTGTGTAGTTAAAAAGCTAAATCATTAAATTTGAAAGTCCACTGCACGAAAGTTCATAAAAGAAAGAAAATAACGATAATTAAATAAACAACTCACAATACTCTAGCGCCGAGTAAAGTTACTGCAGGCAAGCTGAACGCAAATACTCACTCCGCGCGCATCCACAGTCCACACACAACTAAACAAAACTAAATAAAAAAAACGTCTTTGCTAAATAAATAAAATTGTTTTTGGTCGTAGTTTTTGGTTGGCTGATTCAAGGAACATAGTACTCTAGCGAGTTCGATGAAGAGTACTATATTCCTTGCTAGCGTAGTGGATGCGAGAATCTTAGCCGACGAGAGATTGTTGGAGTCAGTGTTGCCAACTACTATTTAGAAAAATGAGGTGGTGTATCTCAAAAATAGAGCCAAAAAAGAGCGTAGTTTGGAATTCTAAGAGCTGTATTATATGAAAATGAAACCAAGCATAATCTACTTAACCAATTTATTAAAAACAATTAAACAAACGTTTTATTTTCTTAAAAGTTAAAAAATAATTTCGATGATGTCCGTACGTATCAACAGGTAACAAAACATTGATGAATAAGGTGTACTTAGAGAAATGCCCTCAAGTCAGCTAAAAGTTATATGTAATGCGTGGAACTTGGGACCATTTAGCGTCTATAATAATAATAAAAACAAGTTATAATTTCATTGTCTTTAAAAAATACAATTTTATTTAGATGGTTTCGCAAAGTCATTTCAGACATTTTTTTAAAAGTTGTTTCATATAGTACACAAACCGTTAATTATGTTTCAATAGGGTATTTTAGTCTATATAAAAAAAACTAAAAGTATATTATTGAGATAGCTTAGGCAAAAAGCAGTCGGAAAATGTTAGTTTTAGTTCGTAAAATAACAAAATAAATTTTAAAATTAAATTCAAAGTTTTCAGGATTTTTAGTCTGTTCTTAAACACAATGAAATAGTAGCCGCCATGTTTACGTCATACGGTTGTGTAAACAAAAAAGTGTCAGTCAGTGTCATTACCGGCGCATTTGTTTACACAGCCAACTGACGTCATGACCACAGAGCAAAATGGTTTCCAGCGTTTTCGTCAAATTACGCGCGAAATTTGAAAATATAAATTTTAAATGCATTTTTATTAAACTTATCGATTGAATAAAAATTTTGTGTTTTTTTTAGTGGTTCATTAGCACTACAGAATCTAATTGAGACACTTTTTTAAAATGGGTGTAATACCCTATTGCACACATAGAATTTTGGTTTAGTCAATGAAATGGATGATCTTGTATGTTTTTGACAAAATTCCCAATTGTGGGTTGAGTGGAAGTTAGTGCAAAACGTATATTATATCATTAGCAAGTGTTTTATAGCTGTTACTGCCAAAAATGGTCGCGCGTAATTTGACGAAAACGCTGGCGTTTTCGTCAAATTACGCGCGAAATTTGAAAATATAAATTTTAAATGCATTTTTATTAAACTTATCGATTGAATAAAAATTTTGTGTTTTTTTTAGTGGTTCATTAGCACTACAGAATCTAATTGAGACACTTTTTTAAAATGGGTGTAATACCCTATTGTATATTTAATAAGATCTTTGGCTTTCAAAAGTGCATTGCTCCTAAGAATGTACTATCAATTCCTCAAAAAGATTGGTGTACCATACCAATAAAGTACCAAAAAGCCGTAAAAGTTCCGAAACTGAAATATTGTTCACACTGTTCACAAATAAAATATAACATCATTTGATATCATAAACTAATAAATATTCTTATTAGAAGAAACAAAAAAAACATATCGATAACTTATCAACCGATGAATTAGATTCAAATTTTCAATCACTACTTAAATTATTGAAATTTTTACGGACACAACATAATCTTGTCCTTTTTATTTATAAAAATTACAAAATTGTATAAAACACAAAAAATACATGATATCAAATTCAAATTATTTTATTTGCTGGATATGGCACACACAAGTGGTTATACGCGTGCGGCGTGACTTCGTGAATATATAACGCCTGACAAAATATATGAGGCATATAACAAATGAAATGTTTATTGTAGTTATGGTTTTGCCAGGCGTTGGATTTTTATTTTTAGATGATCCCTCAGTCTTTTTCTATATCCCTGATAATATGTATGAAAAATTTCTTAGTGATCGTTTGAGTAGTTGAGACGAGAAAAGGTAACAGACAGACAGAGTTACATTTAGATTTATAATAGATTTATATAACGGCGTCCTCTCTTGCACTCTCTGCGTATATTACACTAGTATATTAATGTCTATTATTGTCCCCTATCATAGTCGTAATCAAGTACTACACAATTATGTTCTCTGTAAATAGTGTTCTTTGGTTCTGTGGCCACTAGTTAATGTATATAGTCTTAGATAGTCTTAGTTTATAATATGTTACTCTATGGTTATGGTATTGGTATTCCATAAATAAAAAAATTAAAAAATGAAAATGAATGAAGCATTGTTTGTGAAGTGTGAAAATGCCAGGTGATTTTATTGAAATAATTGACGATATTGAAGATTTAATATCTTCCCAAGACATTACACCCAAAGAAAGATATGCGAGTAGAAAGAATGTGAACGTGAGATCTCGGAAAAAAGATAAGAAAATTAATAGCGAACCGGCCGAAAAGTTAATCTTTGAAAGTGTCGTCCCAGGTAACCTTAAAATTGTATTATTTATTAATATTTAGAATAAAGCGGCTAAATTTTATTACGACGAGTTTAGAGCTACCGATTTTTTTGTGAATAGTTTAACTAAATAACTCATTGTGGTGGTTAAATTCTGTAGAGTGCTTTTTGTTTTTGGTATAATATTTCACTTTTAATTCTTTGTATTGAAAATTCATAAAGAAAAAACAAAGCTATTTTATTTTAAAATTAAAATAATTTTTATGTATCTTTATTTTAAAATTATATTAATATTTTCAGCAATCTTTGATGAATTATTTATTTATTGGGAAAATTTACTAGTTTATTTAAGTTTATATTAATGGCGAAGTGCCAATATTTTCTAATTTCATTACAACATTAAAATTAATAATTCCATTTATATATAGAAAATATAAGAACATGGCAGTTAAAGAAAAAGATAATATAATTAGATCTGGTTTCATCAAAATTTCATTGACATAAAAAGTCGATAAAAAGTCTTTTCTTTATTAACCATGGGTTTGTATTTTTTTTTATTGTTTTTAGGTACCCAAACAATTTATGTTAAAACATGGGGATGTGCTCACAACAATTCGGACTCTGAGTACATGGCGGGATTGTTGGCAGCTCATGGCTACCCACTCACTGAGGACAAGTGGCAGGCACAGCTATGGTTGTTAAATTCTTGCACAGTTAAAAGTCCTGCCGAGGAACATTTTAAGTAAGTTTGATTCAGTTTCTCTTATATATTTTTCCTAGCTGGTGCCCGCGACTTCGTTCATGTTGAAATGAGAACTATATAATAATAATAATAAGCCTTTATTTCCGAATTTTACATAGAATTAAAGATAAATTTTAAACAAAGGAAAGGTAAAAGAGTAAAAAAAATACAGAGCATCATTTCCAGCTAGCTAACATAATTTAAGAAAAAAATCACGTTAGTATAATCACAAAAAGTCTCTTAATTCGGTGTGCCTTACGGCAAAGGCCTCCTCCAACTCTTTCCACTGCTTTCAGTCTTCCGCTACTCTCATCCAAAGCGGTCCTAAGGTGAGTTTCAATTCGTCTTCCCATCTTCTTGCTTTGCGACCTATTCGCCGATACTTGATAGTTAGGGATGGCGCCAGGAGAACTATATAACACCTGAGAAAATATTTGACATCTTTATCGCTGTGAAGACGGTGGCAGCGGCACTCAATTTTTTATATTTTTTGACGATCCCTCGGGAACCTAACAGATTGTCCAGGATAATAATAAACTATCTGTGTGCCAAATTTCATCCAAATCCATTAAGCCAGTTCTGTATGAAAGACATTCAAACATCCACACATACATCCATCCTCCTCATAAACTTCCGACCTCCAAACCACGAATAAATCGGAACATGTATAACTGATCGGCTTGCCGCAGTCCTGCAAAATCAATACTTCTGGAACCTTCGTTCCGACCAAATGCCTCTCAATTGCATTCGAGAGACGTTAAGATGAACGAGGGAGTGAATGTGATCAGTGAATGAGAATATATTAGAACTTTATAAGGAAATATTTATATTATTATAACACATAACGATTTTTTTAAAACAAAGATGTCAATCAATTCAATCAAGCATATTCAATTATGTTTGTAAAAAGTTACACGGTGTGGCTACAATGAAGAATAAAAAATAAACTACATAATAAAGTTCTAGAATTTCGCCCGTTTGCGTTAAGTAGAATTTCGCCCATTCTTTTCGATTCCTTCTTTTTTTTCAAGGCTCTAATGTAGTTGCAACGATTATAGCAGATTTTGAAAAACAGACGGCACTATGTCCATACACTTCAGTAGCAATATGCAACTGGCGGTTGGATTGTCAACCTTCAGAACTTTTATAGCAATTCAGATATGGTTTCCACGTCGGCCCTGATCTGACTGTTAATAGTTTTAAAAATGATGTATACCTTTGTTCATTCAAGGTCTGCAGAGTACACTTACATCACAACTGGCATTGGTTGTGCCATTAGCCAACTTTTAAAAATGAACAAAGATGTTTATGAACCCTACATATTGTGCCAAATTTCAGGCCCATGTAGCCAAGGGTTCCATATCTAATTTACATATATGGTCAGGCATTAAAGCATAATGCAAAATGCATGTTTTTTCCAGGAATGAGATTGAGTTGGGCCGCAGTCGGGGTATACACATGGTGGTAGCTGGATGTGTGCCACAGGGTGCACCGCGTGCAGACTATCTGTACGGCTTGAGCGTCGTTGGAGTGCAACAGATTGACAGGATTGTTGAGATTGTAGAAGAAACTCTTAAAGGTGTGAGACTGCATCACCATAGTGTTTTTATCTTGAGAGCTTGCAATGTATATTGGTCCCAGTCTTGATTTAGTGATTTAGTCCCATCTTAAGGGGCCATTAATTAATTACGTAAGGACGATTTTGGCCATTTTTGACCCCCCTTACCCTCATTTAAGAGCACATAAGATTTTTCAGACTCCCCTTTTTCTCTGGTTTTAGAAAATAATCCATTGCTAAAACTTGATAATTTGATGTAAATCAAAGATTTTTATTTTTAAATTATAATTTAAGTTATAACATTATATTATTAATAAAATTTAGATTACAATTTTCATTATCTTATGGAGTTGTATTGTGATGTGCGTAAGAGACTTGCATTCCGTTGCACATTCCTATCGTTATTGACAATTTGGGCTTCTTCGAGCGAGCAGTAAGCAAATTCCTGCAAGGTCGGCAGCGCACACGTACCCCCTCTGGTGTTGCTTGTGTCCTTAGGCGATGGTAGCCACTACCATTAAGTGGACCGTCAGCCTGTCTGCCACCTTTAATAATATAAAAAAAAAGTTTATTGCTCCAATGCTCGACGACTATATAGGTATACATTATAATATTTCTTTTCTTTCAAGGTCACACAGTTCGCCTGTTTGGACAGAAGAAGACAGAAGAAGGTCGGAAAGCAGGTGGGGCATCACTTCTTCTGCCGAAAGTGAGAAAGAATCCTCTAATAGAGATAATCCCCATTAACACTGGGTGTTTGAATCAGTGCACCTATTGTAAGACGAAACACGCCCGCGGGGAACTGGGGAGTTACCCGCCCGAGGAGATTGTGGAGAGGGCGAGGCAATCATTCAGGGAAGGTGTTTGTGAAATATGGCTCACTAGCGAGGACACAGGTTAGTTAACAACTTTTTTACGGCAGCTCGTCTGGCGACAGTAACCAACCCCTTATAGATTACTGGCAAACCTTATAGACTTCGCACGGAGTTGAAATTTTCCAAAATCCTTTCTCAACGGTTTCAAAGTTCAGCTTTCTAGACATAGTAGTTTTGGCTGTGCATTGATAGAGTCAGCCAGGCCAAACAATTTTATAAGTAGGCATAGATAACTGTGGGATAATAGAATTTGTGTTATTGTGTTTTGGTCCGTGAGTAGATTGTGTTTTTGTCCGTGACTAGATTGTGTTTTGGTCCGTGAGTAGATTGTGTTTTGGTCCGTGAGTAGAGGATACATGCCTCACAATGGCAAACATGTCATTTCACGGTAATCCGTGAATACTATAAATTTACATTGATCTATACTAATACAATAAACCTGAAGAGTTTGTTTGTTACGTTTTCAAGCCATAGCTTCTGAACCGATCACCATGAAGTCTTACATACACCTTGTCTGAGGTACAGGAAAGGACGTAGGGTACCCTTCATCTAGAAAAAATGCTGTTTCCGAGAGAACACCTAAAAATTTAATATTGAGCAAAAAGATTAAATAAATGTTTCAACGTCTTAGATATAGGATTGCAGACGAAGTCGAGGATATTTTCATAGTTGCGTAAAATTTTAAAATGGAAATGTCATTTTGTAGGTTTCTTTTTGAAAATTCTAAACTACATTAAGGCGTTTGGTTTTTGAACAAGACACATCTTGTTCACTAGGTTTGTTGCAATATTTTCAATCATTGCATGACTTTGCAAATGCAATTTTCATATATATTAACATGATCAAAATAATTAGGCAAAAGACCTTGCAAAAGATCACCGTGAAAAGACAGCACTCGTGCTTTTATGTTTCAGTGTGAGATCGAGGAATTCCAAAACATAATTATCCTATCCTCGCATTATCCCTCACGCTGTATCGGGGTCGACACTTGACAGCGCACTGGCATTGATTGTGTTTGTAGGCGACTGTTAACTATCAAGTATCGGCGAATAATCGTTGGCATAACTTTCCTTTTGTCATGAGAAAAGCATATACCATTTAAGTGGAATTTCCTGTTTCATAATCAACTTGACTTTATCGCATCTGACATTTAATCAGTCTTTTTGCTCCTATATTTTAGTCGGGCGTTAATTTTTTTTGTTTTTAAGTGATCACTTAGTACTTTTTTTCTGAATGAAAGATACCCTATGTCTTTCTGTATGCAAAAATTTATGATCGGTTGAGTAGTTAAGGCGTGAAAGCGCAACAAACAAACAAACTCACTTTTCGCATTTATAATTTAAATTAGGATGTTGTTATGAGAGATGCAATGCCTTGTAACTGATATCCATAGATACAATAACTGGAGTAGCTTTGAAGGAATGTTTATGATTAATTAAATTAGAAAATGTAACATCTTATAAGAAATCATTATATTGTATGCTTGCAATGAATATATTCGGTTACTATTCAGTATTCGATTCGGCTGCTTTTATTATATTCGGCCGAATGCCGAATGTCTACATATTATCCGGCCGAATACCGAATACTTAAGTAATATATTTTGTTACAGGGATAATTGGTAAAATGAAAAAAAAAAAAAAAAATTCATTACATAATATATATTCATCTTTTCATTTCTCTTATAATCATTTAAGTAGTCATTGGTACATAAAACAGGTACATAATCATCTTCTATATTAGAAAAGTTAAGAATTTTTCTATTCATTTGAATTATTTTCACAATCAAAATTTATAAGGGGAAGGTTATGGTGGAGAAAGACTAATTTTTTTGCATTTTTGGGAAGTAGTTTATTTCTTTTTTCTCATAGACGATATACGATTTCCACGAAATAAACTTGTAATATACCGCGCAGAGCAACTGCGGGCGCGCAGGCGGTGAGTACATTAGAACAAATGAGCGCGAAACAATCACGTCTGTACAAGTTTTGCGCTAAAATCTGGCCGAATACTTTTGCCTAATATTCGGCTATTCGGTCAGGGGGCTCGCCGAATATTCGTTATTCGGTATACTGCCGAATATACTATTCGTTGCAAGCCTATTTATATTGCCAAATTTTATTTTTGTAAAAAACATTATATGGAATTGACATAGGTACATACGGTCGAGATATAGGCAGTTCGCTGCCGGAGCTGCTGTGGCAGCTGGTAGAGGTTATCCCGGAGGGATGTCGTCTCCGACTGGGGATGACCAATCCCCCATACATATTGGAACACCTTGAGGAAGTCGCTCGAATTATGCAACATGCCAGAGTGTACAAGTGAGTGAAAATTAACTTCTTCCACTTAATTACACTATTTCTTAATTCTTGAGGCTTGTGTTAACAATTATTTCACATAAACTACTGCTCGTTAAAAGAACATCCTTAAATTTTCGATGGGCCTTTCTCAGTATCGTGCCTTCTACAGGTCGACCGAAAACAACGGTGCCACCTGAAAACTTCGCTGCTGTATAAAAATTATAAAAGATTATAGACATGTGACACATGAGCAGCTCCGGGCAGCCATGCAGGAATGACTGCAATCCGTACTATTTTGCATAGCGAGTTGGGTGTCAGAAAATTAGTTTCCCAACAAGTACCTCATATAATTTGTCAGAATAGCATTAAATTACTATTGCCGTTTACAATAAGTTACTAAAACCGTGTATAATATCGTCTCAGGTGATGAATTGTGGATTTATTCGTATGAGCCTGAAAGAAATAGACAAAGTCAAGCCAATGAAAGTGGTGCATTCCCATAGCATATCCAAGAAAGTATCGGTTCATTTGTTTCAAAAAAAGACCTGTTACAAGAACTGAGAACAGTTATTGCTGATTGGCACACTTCGGTTTGTTTACCAGATGACGGCCAAACTTTGCAAAGACAACCCTAAACGTGACGTCATTTTAATTATAATAATGCGAGCTCCGACTCCTCCCGTAACACATAAGATATTTTGGACCAGGAAATTCATGAATATCCTTTTTTTTCTTCCGGCAGGGAGTTCCAATCCTTAGCAGTGCGCATCACAAAAGATCTTATTGATATTTGCCGAGTAATCACCGTTTTTATCAAAGAAGGCGGGCGGCTTGCAGTGAAACGTGGCCGGGTTCAGATAGTTAATCAATAAACTGTTAGCAGGAACCTGTGGGCTATCATTACATGAAATGTTTGTTTTAAGGTTCCTGCACGTCCCGGTGCAATCCGGCAGTGATCAGGTGCTAGCTGATATGAAACGCGAGTATACGAGGGCCGACTTCCAGACCGTTGTGGACTTCCTCCGGGGACGGTATGTATATTATCTATCAAATATGAAACTCATTGTTACAATCAATATAGTTTCAATATTAGGCGGTACTGCTACCATAAATTTAACCATTTAATAATATGCTTGTTGTGTTTTGGTGATGTTTCTATGACCGAAGATTGTAAGGTGCAGTCTTGCACATTACAATCTTCTTCCTGAACTCTGTCAATAAACAATCAAATGCATCAAATACTTTGTTTTATTTATACTGTCAATTCTTTTTGAATTAATAAATATTTTGAACATTTTTACATACAAAAGTTATATTAACATAAAATGAGTTGGAAGAAATGGATTATACCTGGAAAAAGTGTTCAGCTATCGTTGTCAAATTGTAATATAACTTTTAACATAAAAAATTTTTTTTTTCTTGCACGTTTTTGAAATTTATTGTAAGTACCGTATTTAGAGAAAAGTACCGTATTCTCAGCTGAAGTAGTAATTAACAGCCTCGTGGCTTTAAAAGGGTCTCGGCCTTTTAAATTCACCTCAATACTATTCAACCAACAACATTATTTCCAGCCTCGGCAGTGTACTGTTATTATATGGCTATTTTATGGTTACCCTCCAGAGTCCCCGGAATGACGATAGCCACCGACATAATCTGCGGGTTCCCGACGGAAAGTGAGAAGGACTTTGAAGAGACCGTGACCCTCTGTCAAAAGAACAAGTTTCCTTCTCTCTTCATTAACCAGTTCTTCCCGAGACCTGGAACGCCGGCTGCCAAAATGCTGAGGGTGAGTACACCAAAACGTAAATTTTGATTCATGACTTTATTATCTAAATCAGGGCTATCCAAAGTTACAATAAAAATTATTAAGGTCCAAATAATTTAAAGTTTCGAAGAAAAGTTAAAGAACATATTATTATGTTTAATATTGTTAGCAGTACTTTCTATTAATTTATCTTTTAGAATTGTATTGATATTATCGTTAAAGTTTTGAAAAAAAAAGAAGAAAAAAAAATAGTGTTTTCGCTTAATATACATAAATATTTTAAGCCCACTCGATGTGGAAGGTGGTTATCGTCACCTATAGCACAAGCAACATTATAGGTGTTAAGTGCTGTGTTCTGACCTTAATAGGATTAAGGATTAAGGATAAGGGATTAGGATAAAATAGGGAAATGGGCTCTGGGATCACTAACCAAAACACAACAGCTAAACGCAGTGTGCCCACCATTACTGCCAGATCCAGACCAGAGCCAACTATGAAAAGTTTATTTCCAAAGTTGGCCCTGTTGGGAATCGAACCCAGAACCTCTGAGAAAAAGCTTTAATAAAGCAAGCACCTTAACTGCTTGACTAAGGGGGTCCTCAATTTTTAATTTTTTTATTATTAAGGTCGAGAGAAAGGCTGATGGTCCACTTGATGGTAGGTGCCTACTGGCGCCCATAACACCAGCAACGCCACAGGTGCTGTGCTGCCGACCATAGTTGGATTAAAGATAAGGGATTAGGAAGGGATAGAAAAATGGGTTCTGATTTGATCCAAGAATAATATGAATTTGGTTTTTTTAAATCTCAGGTACCAGGCCAAGAGGTGAAGAGGAGAACGAAAATTCTGTCGGAATTGTTCAGATCGTACGAGCCGTACGGCCATAAAGTGGGCGAAATACAAGAGGTGCTCGTCACCGACTTGTCCCACGACAAGAAGTACTTCGTGGCCCACAACGTCTATTACGAACAAGTGTTGGTGCCAAAAGAAGATCGGTATATGGGGAAAATGGTCACAGTCAAGATCACCAGTGCCTCCAAGTTCTCTATGATGGGAGAGCCCATAGACAAACCGAGGAGGCCCGGTTTGACAGAGCCACTGAAGAAAGGTCAAGTGTCCGGCGTTGCTACAAAGTCTGGTGTTACAATACCATTCTCAATAATAGTGTTAATGCTTGCTGTGTTCCTTAGGATAATTTGGATGTTTTTATAGTTATATATACATATAATAAATATATTTTAGAATTTATTTCTTGTTTTCTTAACATTTGTACAGAAATAATTAGATTTAGTGTTCTGTAGTCTAATTCTAATCTAATCTTAAAAGTTTTGAGGCATTTTGGAAATTAATTGAAATTGCCAGTTCTATTGTTAATGTGCAAGTAACAACCTAACGAATAGTAATAGAGAAATCCAGGGAAAAATCCATGGATGGACCAAGGGTAATTAAAATTACCCATGGACCCGGTAATGGGTCGATCCGCCGGGACAACGGGTAACGGTGGAATTCTTAAGGCTAAATAATCTAGTTTGATCAGTCTGCGTTAATAAATTGCACTCAAAATCGATAAGAGGTTTTCTCGAAGGGAAGCTATGATTTTTTTAGCGCAATCTCTAGCTTTATTTTTAGCCCTACATTTAATTCACTGTTCATAGCCTATGAATAGTATGTTTAATTCTAGAAAGCCTGGTAGGAATGCCAGAGTTGATTCCACTATCGTCTCCATATCCTACCAAAAGTTGTACAGCTTGATAATGCCTACAAAAAAGTCTCTTAAGTTTCATATTTGAGCCACAAAAACGACTTCTTTATATAAAAAATTAAATAAAACAGGTGATGCTTATTGGTCATATTATCAACAAAATTATGAATCCTTATCAAAATTAGCAAGTTTATTGTCACAAGTATTTAATGCACGTGATTTTTTCTTTTACTGTATATGTCTTGGGCGTATGGTTAAAGAGATATTATATCTCTTTAACGATCCATGTAAAGGCGCGACCGCGCCGTGAAACCACGTGACTGGGAGGTAGGTTGAATTGATTTTTACTGAGACCGCGAACCAATCTGAGTTCCACGCGGGCGAAGCCACGGGCATAACTAGTCTACATTTAAATTAGTAAAAACATTTACATTTAAATTAGTAAATATCTACTTGTATATCAATTAAGTAAAAAAATTAGGAAAATATGTTTTTTTCTCCAACATGGTCGTAATTCGCCCAGTGGGCGAACACTTGTGAATATTATGTAGTTTAAAAGTATATGTAGTAATAACCTAGTTAATATTTAATACGAGTTAGTTACAATACAAACCAGTTTTACAAACAAAGAGTAACAAATACAGTGGCTTCACTTCACGCTACAGTAAGCCTTTTCATCTTATATTATATAAGATTAGTGCACACACTAAAAAAACGGTTATTGTATGCGTTGCAGTCGTAGGACTCTGTTCTTTTTTCTTTATTCAAAATTTAAAAAGTTAAAATGGCGGCGACTCACTCTCAGCCTGGCACCAAAAGACAAAAAACGCGGGAAGGACGAGGCGATGCAATCGATTATTTTCAAGGTGAGATTCAATTTTATAGTCATTTTAATTCCAATTTTTTTTAATTCTACATATAAAGGAAAGTAGTGTTAGTTACATCATTTATAACTCGAACTTTGATTTGTTGAATTTGTGTCCGCACCGAATAGCAGAATAACTATTTTTTAAAACATCTGAAATATTCACGAAAAAAAATTGTGAATAAAATTTTTTTTTTTTAATGTTAAGGTCGGCAGACAGGCTGACGGTCCACTTGATGGTAGATGGCTACCGTCGCCTATAACACAAGCAACGCCTAAGATGCTGCAAGTGCGCTGCCGACTGCAGTAGGATTAAGGATAAGGGATTAGGAGTGGATAGAGAAATGGGCTCTGGCATCCCTTACTCACTCACCGAAACACAACAGCACACATGCTGTTATTTCACGGTGGTCTTCTGTATGGGGGTGGTTACTGCCGCCAGACGGGCTGCCCAAAATGACTGCGAAACGCAGTGTGCCCTGCCACTACTTATATATTTTGCAAGCAACAGTTTTTTTTGTTGGATTGACAGCATTCGATGCTTTTTTTTTTGTTAGTCTCGGCCTCGAGAAGTTTCCTCGCGCATTGGAAAGTTTTTTATGTTAAGATTGTCAGACAGGCTGACGGTCTATGATACAAGTAACTCCACAGGTGCTCCAAGTGCGCCGCGAAACATAGCAGGATTAAAGATAAAGTGATTAGGAAAGGGATAGGGCAATGGATCCTGGCATCCCTTACTCACCGAAAACAGCAGCACACGTGCTGTTATTTCACGAAGGGGGTGCTTACAGCCGCCAGACGGGTCGCCCAAAATATGTAGGTAACTGCGAAACGCATTGTGGTCTTTTTTTTGCGTAGGATAATCAGACCCCCACCGATCTCCCCATGGTTATCTTGATCCAGTATTTGAGATTTATACTCACTAAAAAACCACGGTGTTTCCTTGCACCGTCTATGGGTCAAGGATCGTTAAGACACGCAACCTTAACCCCCTGCCAAACGCAGTATGCCCTGTCACTACTTGGAGAATAAGATCGCACTCGACTTACTCAACAACTTACTACTTAACTCGCTTTTGGTGTTCAAACGACAATACCAACTTAACTCGCCGATGAGGCAACTTAACTCGCTTTTTTTTTTTTTTACGAGGGGAGAAATCTTCAAAAGATACCTTATGAACCCATGCCGCATGCAATGCAAGTGTCCATAGAGGTTATGTGGGACTTTTACCGCACTAAAACTACCCTCGAGATGGGTGTGGTTCAGTCCATAGGGGACTTTGGAACCGTCACCGGGCGTCGGGGGGGCGAGAAGCGCCCGGCCCTTACAAACCCGGCCCTCTGTAAACCGGGCATAAGTAAATCACAAAAAAAAAATAGTTGTCTGTAAAGTCGGTTTACGGACGATAGTTTAATTTAATGTGACAACGTCATAAACAAACATTGATGAAATGATTGCATACTTTTATGATGAGTGTAACGTCACGATACAAAAATAATGATACACGAATTATTTCGATTCGCTTCATAAGAGAAAATTACATTCATTATTGATACATTTATGGAATTTAATTCATTTTGACTATTCATTTATTAAGGAATTTAATTTAATTCAGCTAATAAGTTAAAATACAACATTTATTGATTCTGAGGCGGTACGAAGTTTGCCGGGTCGGCTAGTTATAAATAAATGTCACCAACACAGCACACCAATAGGGGATCGGACAAATTTTCAGAAAGTATTTTAAATTAATCTTCATGGATATTTATTCCCATAAAAAATACTATTTTATTTATTTATAGCCTTTTAGGTACTCAAAATCATGTTTTAATATTGTTTGTTTGAAAATGCCGCCAAAACGCCACGATAGTTCATCTGAGAGCGCGTAACGTCATTTGTGGTCATATCATAACAAAACAGCTGCATTGGCATAAGACAACGATTGCCCACAAATGACGTCGCTCACTGTGATTGGTGTTTCAGTATAGATTAAAAATATTGTAAATAATAAAATTTTATTTCTTCATTTAAAAATATAATTATAATAAATTATTATTCGATAAATAATCGTAAAAAATTATATATTTTCTTTCTAAGTACATTTTAGATTTTAATCTGATTATTGTCCGATCCCCTATTATTTTCTCCCAAAGTAAGCACTTTTTGGCTTGTATAATGTGATAACCGTACAACGGACAGGGGCGAAACCTTACACACCTAGACTACAGAGCTCTTTATAGAGCGTCAGGATCAGGAATCCAAAATCCTGAGTCAGAGCACTTGCACCTCAATCACCCGTCCAGTGGGCATATTTTAATGATACATATGATAAAATCGTAAACGTCTAAAACAAATTCAAAAACATGTTTTTTGACCTCGGTAACATAAGCACAACGTGTACAAATTATTTTTTTGAAAAAATAAATAATGTACAGACACGGCTCATTTAATTTGTATATTTATTTATTTATTTATTTGATAGAAATACCAACAGCACAGCAAAAATTCATCAAGTCACACAGAAAAAAATATATATAGACACATTTACATTTACTTGCCATTTATACATTTATGCCATTTATACCATTTATGCCATTTATACCATTTATATGTATCTACAGCTGAATATGTTGCATATTATCTATGTTAAAAGTTTAAAAATTATACAATTGTCAACCATTTCATGCAAATACCAATTAAAAATACATATTAATATTAAAAACAATTTGGAAGAGAAGAGTGTGCACTCAAAATCTAATCAATTACAAAAGTCAAGCAATGTCAAATAATATAAACATATAATATGTAGGTAGTACCTATATATATAGATAGAAGAACTAAATAATAATATTACTCTTGTTCAATTTCTGTTTATTTTCTATACGAATTAAAGAAAAGTTTGTGACCCGATTCTTGTCTCCCATTTTAAATTTAGTTTCCTTTTAAATACCTAACAAATTTTTTATTGTCCACTTTTTTCAGGCATAGACAAAGTGGAGTACAACAACATGGCGTTACCAACTGACACCAATTGCTACCGTTACTATAATAACGCAGAACGCGTTAACAACCGACCCATGGAGGAGTGGCTGAAATTCAGCGTGTCCTTTACTCAATTTAAAAATAATGGTAAAACATAAACAAAAAGCACCTACTTTACCATATATTTTATCAGTTTTATGTCACCTTATATGCACAGTCACAAGGATGAAATTACTTCTAAAAACCGTAAATTTAAACCGTAAAGTAACTCTGTCTGTCTGTCTGTTACCTTTACACGCCTAAACCGCTGAAGCGATCATCATGAAATTTTGCCTACACGTTGTCAGGGATGCAGGAAAGGACATAGGGTACCTTTCATCCAGAAAAAAAGTACTGCTCCCGAGGGATCATCTAATGCATAGCAATTAAGGCGTGCCGCGGGCAGCAGCTAGTGGATTTATTGTCAATTTTTTTTTCGTTTGACTAATTTAGTTCAAGACTCATAAAAAGGGTTTTTAAACAATAAGCAAAATTACGTTTATAAACGGACTGTACTAAAAAGTAGGCTTTGGCATTTTAGAATTTTCAGATTTAGATCTTACTTTGTAATTGTGACTTTACTATTTGAGCGAAACACAACCCAAGTATTTGATATCACAGATACTAAATTTGTATTGTAGGTTGTGATAATTCCGATCGTCTAACTGTGACCCGTCCGTGGGACGACAACACGAACTCAATTGAGAACTTTAAGCGCTGCATTAAAGCGCTTTTCGATTTCTGTTCGAAACTGGGCGTAAAATACTGGACCGCTTTCGATACCGATCTGATACCGTACTCCGATAACTGGGAAGAGAGCAAGGGACATTTGGACGAAATGACGGAATACATCGTGGAGCTATCGCAGAGATTCTCAATTAAATTGTTATGGATTGCACCGGATTTACAATCACATCCAAGGTAAAGACATAGATCAGTTCTCGTCATAAGATACGAATAAAAAAATCGTAAATAATTTTCCAAAAATAAAATAATATTTGTACACGTTGTACTTATAGTATGTTACCGAGGTAAAAAAAAATAGTTCTTAGAATTTTTATCCATTTATCAAGAAACTCTTATGATCGTCATTAAAATTTACCAGGGTTTCGGAAAAAAAGCCAAGATTACGATCCTGAGAAGAAACCCCGAAAGAAACTCAGGATACTGTCCTTTTTGTCATCTTTAAAATATAAAATTACAAGAATTATATACGATATGTGCGTTTGTGCACGCTAATCTCTGAAACGGCTTAACCGATTTGAATGCGGTTTACACTGATGTATTGATGTAGCAAACTTCCCGTAACTTATAGTGTTTATTTCATTCGAATCGGTTTACAAACAAAAAAGTTACGAGCTATACCGAATACCGAAAAGCTATACCGAAAAGAAAAAAAATATCTTATCTTTTTTTAAGTTGTCTCGGGGCAAATACTGTGCATAATATTATAAAGCTTCGAGCAATAATGGCAATTTTTTTAGCACTTATGAACAGTCAGACAGTTTTGCATTTACCTATACCAATTAAAAATCATAATTGTCATCTGTCTCCAAGAGCCAATTGTTGGAGATAGACTTTTTGAATCAAACGCCACCACAAACAAACCAACGAGCAAGTGGTTGACGGCATGCACTCCAAGAACTTGGTCTACCCAAGGCCCATCCGCTGCACGGCAGCTATATTCCACCCATTCCTACTATACTTGACTGATTCTTTGGGTTATGTCGGCTACTTTATAGAAACAAAAACATTTTTTTAATGTCTACAGACAGGCTGACGGTCCACTTGATGGTATGTGGCTACCCTCGCCTATAACACAAGCAACGCCAAGTGCGCTGCCGAAATTAAAGATAAGGGACTAGGAAGGGATAGAAAAATGGGTTCTGATTTGATTTAAGAATAATTGAATTCGTTTGTAACACTAATATGTCATAGGATTAGGAAAGGATAGGGACAATGGGCTCCCTTACTAACTCACTAAAATACAACAGCAAACATGCTGTTATTTCACGGTAGTCTTCTGTAAGAGGTTGGTTACTGCCGCCAGATGGGCTGCCCAAACGACTGCGAAACGCAGTGTGCCCTGCCACTACTTTCAAACCTTCAGTAACATTGAATTTTTCCCCCAGATATGCATCGGGTGCAATGACTAATAATGACGCCATAACATTCTTACAAGCGGCCTCGCAAATAAAAAAATGCATGGAAATATCGCAGCGGTTAAACGCTGAATGTTTTCTGCTGTGGCCACACAGAGAGGGCTACGACGCCATCTTTCAAACCGACGTCCCTCGCGAAATGAAATTGTTCGCGAAACTTTTGAAAACCACAGCAGAATACAAGGAGAGGTTAAACGCAAAGTGTCACTTATTAATCATGCCCTACAACGGCTTCGGTAACTTTGGTAATGTGGGATGGCAACACTGCTTTTGGCGGGAAAACGAAATGATACATACTTACATGTGGGATGTGACCAGTTGTCTATATTTTTTGAAGTTCAACAATTTGGATCGTCATTACAAAGTTTGTTCCTTGCTTGGACATCACCTGTATATGGCTAATGTGTAAGTGTTTTTTATGATAAAGTTTGGCGGGTAAGCGGACGGTCCACTTGTTGGACCTGTTAATGATAAGTAGTTAGAAACCAGGGCCGGCTTTATCTATAGTGCAGGGTGTGCCATGCACACGGGCGCAGGGTCTTAAAGGCCGCCGAGCAAAGAGCTAGTGTCGCTCGCAGTAACGGCGTTCTCAAAGACTCTGCGCCCATGTTATGGTCAACGCCGAGCGTGGTAGCAAAGAATGGTGCGTCACGAGTGAATCATCCTTAAAACAGATAAAGAACTTAACCTAAAATAAACAACTAAGAATATCTCATATTTGGCTTTCAAACCTCGTACAAGCATTTAAAATGTTATAAAACCAAAAATAAGAATATTAAATGAGTTTCAACGGGTTGATGGAGAGGGCGCCAGGGTACTGATTGCACACGGACGTTACCATGGTCTAGAGACGCCTCTGTTAGAAACCACTAGGGAAGCAATTGCTAGAAGTATATTTTTAATGAAAATACTTCTTAAATTGATATACTCACTGCAGGAGGTTCTCTAATTGAAGTCTGAAATTAAATAACAGCACTTTAACTGTTATAACAATTAATGTCATTTTGATTGATTTAAAAATATTTATTGTAGTCATAAACTGATGGGCAACCTGTCCATAATATCTAATAACTACCCATAGTTATTTTAGCACGTATAAGGACGTGTTAAAATAAATACCTTTCAAAATAGCTCTTAGAATCGTGAAATAAGCAAGGTTTGCCATGATTCCTCTGTCCCTATCCTTTATCTTATCTTATTAAGGTTTCAGCAAACATTAAAGGTTCTATTAAAGGTCACACACTATCGAGTAGACAGTCAGCCTGCTTGCCAGACGATCACGAGCAAAAACTGAACGATGCTTTTACAGGGTTGGCAAATTAAGGTGAAGTGAAACGCAACAGCACAAGTGCTGTTATTTGTTTTCTTCTGCGAGAAAGTGATACCTCCGTCAATACGGCCTATTCAGTTTGTGATTGCCGAACGCAGTTGGCGTCGACACCATTAGTTATTTTTTTAATTAGCTCAAATGAAATGAAGTTTCTACTGGCAAAATTACATACCTAACTTTTATTTTACATCTTTTGTAAAGTTTGGCATGCAGGCTGACGGTCGCCTTAATGGTATGTGGCTACCGTCACCTGTTATACAAGCAACGCCACAGGTGCTGCAATTGAGCTTTCAACCATATTAGGATTAAGGATAAGGGATTAGAAAGAGATAGGAAATGGGCTCTCTTACTCACTCACCGAAACCCAAGAGAACATAATTTAACATAATTACTTTTTTGCAAATTCTAAGAAAAATGTGTAACTATATGACAACAAATCAATTTGCTGCTTTTTGTACAAAAGTGATGTTGCTAGTTTTGCAATTAATTATTTGTGTTCTATGATCTTCTGTAAGGGGGCGATTACTGCCGGCAGTTGGCCCGCTCAATTTATGACTACGACTGACATTACAACATTTTTATTTCAGATATAACATGCTAGGCGCAGTCACTATAACAAACGCTGTTGATCAATTTGACAATAGATCTTTGACTGCTATGATGAAGAGCATAATAGACCAGGTTGGTCACGTAAACGTCAAATTCATTGCACCCTTACTTGAACTCGATTGTAAATGATTAAAAATTACTGTTTCAGAACTCGATACCGCCTGGTGGAATAAATTTAAAATTAATATCGCACAGAGAAAGCGATCTGCGGGAACTTGTCACCTTACACGTCAAATATATCGACGCAATTGCGAAAGGTTTGCGTTTCGCCTGCGGAATTGTTAATGAACAAGTCTTTGCTAAACACATACAGGTCATTTATAGACTTGATAATATTTTTTTAGGGTTCCGTATGTCCGAATAAAAAAACGGAACCCTTATAGGATCACTCGTGTGTAGGGTTGCCAGGTGTCCGGCTTTAGCTGGACATGTCCGGCTTTGTAAAGTCGTGTCCGGCCAAATACATACAAGTCCGGTCCGTCCGGCTTTTGGTCAACCCCGCAGCGGCCAGAATCACGCGGACATGCATAATTCGCGATCTTAAAATTACTTTAAGAAAACAATATGTGATTCATAATAAAGAGTAGAGCAAGTCTTAAAGTAATGAATACAGAAATAAAAAGAACTGTTTCTTTTAAAAACCAGTGCGTCAGGCTTTTATGGCGAAATGTCCGGCTAAATATGAGTCTGTGTGTCCGGATTTTCGATTTTGAGGCCTGGCAACCCTACTCGTGTCCGTCTGTCCGACCATTCCCCCCCCCCCCCCCCCTATTATTTCCGAAACAATTGAACCTAAAATTTAAAAAAAAATTACAGAAATTAGTTTTCTACTTACAGATTATAGGAAAACCTATAAGAAGTCCATGACATTAAAATAACATGGTAAATCACTCAATATCAGTGTTGTGGTCCGCACCACAACTGTATACTGAGTCAGGGTTCCTTTTCTTCTTCTTACTTGTTCATATATTTGTTTGTTTGTAATTATTATTTGTTCATATATGTATATTGTGTTTATTAGAGGAATAAAAGATGCTTTCTTCTTTTTTTCAATATTGTGCGGATAGGTAACATCGTACGGAACCCTCTTCACGCGAGTTCAACTCGCACTTGTCCCGTTTTTTTTTAAGAAACACACATTACAATATTTTACCTTTACAGAACCGTTACTCGACGTATTACAGCGGTTTCGGATCCAGAATTCTAAATACAGACGTTACAATGGAGGAGTGTGAAGATTATTACAAGTAAGATTACATATTTCTATAACTATACACGTTGTACTTATGTTACCGAGGTCAAAAAAATAGTTTTTAGAAGTTTTGTCTATCTGTTTGTCTGTGCGTTTGTGCACGTTAATCTCAGAAACGGCTTAACCGGTTTGAATGCGATTTTGACTGATGTATTGATGTAGCAAGCTTCCCGTAACTTTTTTGTGTTCGATCCAATCGGTTTACAAATGAAAAAGTTACGCGCTATACCGAATACTAGTTGCGGGCTCAGCTAGTTATTTAATAAATAAGTGAAATATTAAATTTCAGAAAGAATCACGGCCAGCACAATGAGGCAGTTGCATACAACAAATCCGAACACTTCGACGTAGTTCTGCAAAGATACTTGGACACCTGTGACCACGTTTAACTCCTCCTGCTATGGAAGTGTTAAAAAAAACACCATCTATCTTATTGATTTTATTAGCGTAATAATGTCATATTTTATTTTTTTTCCTCATATTCACAGCAACTTACAAATCAATGTACAATAATGTACAGAATTGTGCATTCCTTGTATGCGTTTCATGCATACATTGATTCATAATGAATTCAGTATAAAAATACTAAGTTTAAGTATTGTAGTCAAATAAGTAGACATTAATCACAAAACAAAATTAATAATTTTAAATTTGGTTCTACCACGGAGCATATACAAAGAGGAGATGGCCTAAACAACTGTGCACTGATTTCAAAATAGGGCCCTGACGTCATTTTTTGTGGGCGTGTTCTTGGTTACGGGTTGGCGGCGCTTGTTTGTTGTAGAACACAGTCAAATTTCAGTAAAATTGGGCGGGGTCTAACTTTCTCCTTGCCCCCCTATAGGAAAATCCGATAACAACACCTCCTCTTTGTATATGCTCCTTGGGTTCTGCATAGCTAAAGTAGTGCAATGAATTTTGAACCATATTGAAATGCAATGTAGGTGCAATTTCCGGTGACAAGAAGTTTCACAACAAATTCTTTTTTTTTTATTGAATTCATTATAAAAAAATAATAAGTACAAATACAATTTTATGTGCAAATTAAGTCTTTATATCGTCAGCTGTAGGGATCGTGTTACAATGACAACTTCGCATCGCCTACATAAGAATAAAGCATGAACAAAATTAAGCACAAACTCTAAGCACTAAATAAATGTGTATCAATTTAAAACAACACAAAATTATACAGACGAGAAACTAAAATTAAATTTTAAATAATATCAATTACTTACTCGTTTTCCTAATAGTTGAACTTAACAAGTTACACGTGAATTTTCTAGAGACCAATTTTCACACTTATATACATATATACTATACTCACTAACACATATATAGATTTTAAAGTAAATAAATAAAAATTGCCTTAAAAATTAACAAAACGCATGTATCTCCTAATACTGAAAGTATTTTTTTTTAATGGCAGCACTTTAGGAATGAACGAAAAGTTTGTATAAGCTGTATTTTAAACTACATTTTGAACACTTTATTTATAGCTATAATTTAATATATATTATAAAACCTTCGTATTATAAAAGCACCATGGTTATTTTTGTATAATGTGTATATAAAAATATACACATTATACAAATATTAGTTGTGTATATAAAAAAAAATCAAATTCTACTTTTTATTACAAGGATATTATTTTTTTTGTAAGTGGGTGGCTTTTTTTATAAATCGTACGTTTCACATTATATTTGAGCTTCCTAAAGACTGATTAGAGATGACGCCATTGAAGCCTCAAATAAAATTGCTGAAAATTATTAACTTTTTTTCCTTAATTTTAATAAATTGATGTGAATTTATTGTATTTTTAATTAAAATTTAACGATATTTTGCATTTAATAAAAATAAGCAACAATGTAAGAAAAAATTAAGTCTGCAAGTCTGGAATTTCAGTATGTATGTATTTAGGTAAAGACAAAACGATCCAGTACTCTTTTCTCTTTTTAATTAGTAGTTATTGACGAGGATTAGTATTATAAATTAAAAAAAAAATAGGTTTTTTTTTTCCACCTTTGAAATAATTATGGTTGCGTGCGAACTAGTGAGCGAACACTAGTATATTTAATTGGTGTTCGTTCTTTATATTAAAATAATAATATTTAATAGAACACCTGGGACATACGTAGGTACTGTATTATAAAATATACCTTACACGTTGACTCTGGGGTATTTGTATACAACTTTTTCCTTCTAATAAGACGTTTTCGGCTCCAAAAACTAATGAAAACTCACCCTATACACAATTACACATATAAAATGACATATAAAATTTATGACATATAAAATTGTCAGAACATAATAAGTAGAATTAAAAACATGAGATAATACTTGTATTTTTTTAAATATATATGTTAAATTGAAAAATTAATTCTATAACAACCTAAGAGAATAAAATCACAATATATAAGTCTAGAATATTTTCGTGTGAGCCATCTTACACACATATTCACGGAAATAATGTACTTTGCGGATCCACCTTGAAATTATTTGAAAAAAAAAAAAAAAATTAATACAAGAGTTTAAAAAAAACACATTGGTTTTTATAATAACCAAATGCATTCCTGCAATTTTTATACAGAACATTTTCTTTATTAAATTGAAATTATTAATTATTATTATTATGATGAATTTTAATAATTAATTTAGTATTAATAAACTACAAAGCGTTTTATTATGACTATAGTATAATTGTATAGCATCATTTGCTCGTGTATAACATATACATGTATAACTATTATTATGGGATATAATTTTAAATAGCAAGGCGTGCGTATTTGTTTTTTTTTTTAACATGTGTGTTCATTTAATTTAAATAAAAAATAATAGTCATAATTTTAAGGCAACTTTTGTCAGTGGGGGGCATCTTTTAAAAATTTCGTTTCCATTCGTATTCTTTGCATGCTAATTATAGATAGACCGTTTAAACAAGCCCTCGCCCGCGCGGTACAGGGGCGCGGGGGTATGACAAGTATCCTCTCTCGGTCCCCTCTGTCGTCATACCCCCGCGCCCCTGTACCGCGCGGGCGAGGACTCATTTAAACGGTCTATCTATATAACTCTTATAATAATAGATTATACACATTCAGTATTAAATTATATTCGATTACATCAATTAATATTCATAATCACAATTATGAATTAAATTCAATTTGTCGTAAATTATTATAATAAAAATATTTTACTAGGTAGTTTTCTAAATTGCAATCGCCACAGCAGCAGTCGTTGATTGTTTACTATAGAAGGATGATGAGAAATTATTATTGTAATTTTATTCCAAAGTCTGTCATTGAAAATTATATCAAAACACCTTTACAATAGAAGTCATCACTGGCTGTGTGAAGAAATCTATATACAAATATATACTAATATATAAAGCTGAAGAGTTTGTTTGTTTGTTTGGTTGAACGGTTCAGAGATTACTCTGAACTACTGGTTCGAATTGAAAAATTCTTTTTGTATTGAATAGTCCATTTATCGAGGAAGGCTATAGGGTATATAACATCACGCTACGATCATAATATTATTATGTACCAGTGTCCAGTACCGCAGGCCCCACGTGCACGCCGCCGCCGTATGGGCCGCAGCGAAGCGTCATTTATAAAAGAAATGTTAAAGTTTTAAACGAACTTTTTCGGTATTATCTATTTGCTAGGAACACATTCTTTGGTTTGTGACTAAATTTTCTGTTAGTAAAATACTTTATGATTTAATTACTTAGTTTTTTTTTAGACAAAATAAAAATTACAGTTACTTGGAACCGGACATTATTACATTGATATCCTTTGAATATAAATAACGTATATGAAGTGTTAGTTTCGACTAGATCTTCAAAGAAAACAATATTAAATTAATATAGAATATTTCATTTGAAAATTAACTTTCCTTTTATGAACGTCTCATTTAAAATACAATATATAATTTCTTATCAAAATCCTATAGGAAATAGTCACAAATATGGCATTTATTTAACATAAAATAACAAAATAATTTTATTTAAGTAATTTTTTTTGGATTCATAAACATTTTTAGTTGATACTATCATGGTATTAATTCATCACATTCATGGTGTTTATAGACTTCTATAAAAAATAAATAAACTATTCATAAAGAAAATAATATGATAAGATAAAATAAAATTTCAGTAAACATCATTTATTTGTACCGCAAACAATGTTATTATAAATTATTATAATTATTATGTTATTATAAATAATAATATTTAAGTATTATTTTACTGTGACTTCATAATTTGATGAATTATTATTTTTATTCAAATATCGAAACAGTTCTTGTTTTTTTTTTTTAGCAAAACACAGTTTCAAAATAAGTATTATTTTTAAAACTAAAATATGATGTACTGGGAATTGGAATAAAAACTTCGAAACTGAGCCTTGTAATTTTCAAAATGATTAAAAAAAAAAGTCGATACGTTTTGATTTAATATTTCCTGTTATTCAATACAAGCGCGTCAAAATGTTTGAACATATATAAAAAAATAATTAAACTTGTATTGATTAACTTCAAGTTGGCCTCAAGAAGCCAAGTAAGATCTCGCAAGACTACACAACGACGTTGTAAGGAACTTAAGCACTTAAACACTAAAGTTTCTCTATAAATATACCTGTCCCGCTCAATCGTCAGGCTCAGTGCCGAAGTAGCGATCGCCGAAATTCCCGATTCCGGGCAAGACGTAGAATTTCTCGTTTATTTCTGGGTCTAACGCTGACGTCACAATTTTCACCTGAAAATCATTTTTCATTATGTAATAATTTGTCAGATTAATGAGTTTTTTTAGTTTAAAAGTAATCAGACAGCCTGACGGTCCATTTGGTGGTAGGTGGCAACCGTCGTCAAGTATCACACAAGCAACGTCGCTACAAATGTAGTGCAGTGTGCTGCAGGCTGCAGACTATAGTAAGATTAAGGATAAGGGATTAGAAAGGGATAGGGAAATGGGCTCTGGTATTCTTCACTCGCAGCACCGAAACACAACAACACACATGCTGTTACTTCACAGTGGTCTTCTAAAAGGGGGTGGTTACTGGCGTCAGACGGGCTGCCCGAATAACTGCGAAGCGCTGTGTGCCCTGACACTACTTGCCAGATCCAGACCACAGCCGATTTTGAAAAGTTCATTTATAAAGCGTGCCCGGGAATCGACTCCGGAACCCCAAAGACTCTAAAAAAAAAAACTACAAAAAAATTGATTCCTAACCGTGTTTACATAAACACCTCAACACTGTCTAGGAATTTTATATGAAAAACTATATCTTATATCCTCCCCTGTTCTTTCAATTTAAAATTTTTCACGATGATCGGTTGAGTAGTTAAGGCGTGAAAAAGTAACAGACAGAGCTACTTTCACATTTATGATGGTAATCAGAGGGTAGATTTGTCCCTCACCTTCGGGAAGGCGTACGCTATCGAGTGCACACCGATCTCGGCCATGAGCAACGATACGAGACTGATGTTCTCCTCTGGCACGTCGTGATCCAGCAGCACCCTGATGGCCATAATGGCGGCCGCCCCGGTGGCAACCGTGGCGTCCATGAGCACCACTCGGTAGTCTTTGATGTCCTTGGGCAGCCGAAGGTAGTACAGCTCCGGCTCGTCTGTCTGTTGGTTGGTTTGGATGAGGATCTTGCCGATCCTTATGTCCTTGCATACGTCGCAGACGGCCTGCTCCATAGTCTCCCCGGCTCGGAGTATTGACACGCCGCACGTCTTTTCCACGTCGCATTTACGCCCTGACAATTCACAATAAAAGTGTGGACCAAGTTGTAACAAATTTTCTCAACATTTTTTTATCACAGTCTCTACGGCCTAAAATAAACGTTCAAAAAAAATGCTAGTAGGCTTGCAGCAAGTCCATAAATTAACCTTCAATCAATTATTTTATTTCACTAAAATTTTAATAGGGTATTTTAGTCCATATGAAAAAAAATCTAAAAGTATATTATTGGAGATAGCTTAGGCAAAAAGCAGTCGGAAAATGTTAGTTTTAGTTCGTAAAATAACAAAATAAATTTAAAATTAAATTCAAAGTTTTCAGAATTTTTAGTCTGTTCTTAAACACAATGAAATAGTAGCCGCCATGTTTACGTCATACGGTTGTGTAAACAAAAAAGTGGCAGTCAGTGTCATGTCAATTACCGGCGCATTTGTTTACACAGCCAACTGATCTCATGACCACAGAGTAAAATGGTTTCCAGCGTTTTCGTCAAATTACGCGCGAAATTTGAAAATGTAAATTTTAAATGCATTTTTATTAAACTTATCGATTGAATAAAAATTTGGTGTTTTTTTTTAGTGGTTCATTAGCACTACAGAATCTAATTGAGACACTTTTTAAAAATGGATATAATACCCTATTGCACACATAGAATTTTGGTTTAGTCAATGAAATGGATGAGCTTGCATGTTTTTGACAAAATTCCCAATTGTGGGTTGAGTGGAAGTTAGTGCAAAACGTATATTATATCATTAGCAAGTGTTTTATAGCTGTTACTGCCAAAAATGGTTTTTTCGCCCAAATAACTACCAGAAAATGGTAAAAACAGTTTTAGTGCTTCTTTTGCTATGCCGGGATAAACTTTGAGATTTTTTATTCAAAATAATGGCCCATCCATCTTCTCAAAATCGTATCATACTCGCACCCCCCTTTACGTGTTATCGCTTGAAAATGAAGGTGTTATAAAAATAGTGTTATAAAACTTAAGTGGAAATGGACTAGGCACAACAATGTACTAAAAATATTGTATAGTATAACCAAGGAATGAAAAAAGAAGGGGGGGGGATAGACAGGTGAAGAGATGATTTACCAAAAATATCGAGCAGAAAAGCTGGCGATAAGGATAATACGTTTCACATAATATTAGCTGGAGGATAAAGTGATCTCAAGGAGTCTTATATCAGAGTCCTAATTAAGGTATGTATATGGAGAAATTAAAGGTTATTTTTATTAATTAATTCACAACTTAATATTATAACTTATATGCTTCTCTCTCAACTTCATCCCCTCAAAGCTTTCATTATTAACGTTCTCCTAACTGTGTACCTGTGTAAGTGAATCCCTGAGGAGTGTCGACGCAGTGGTCGGAGTAGGGAAGCAGGGAGAGCGCGAACTCTATGACGAGCCTCATCAGCCGCTTCGAGTAAAATATGAACTCGTCCCGCGGAGTGTCCTTGTTGCGGATGAACGTATGAAGACCTTGCACCTGCACATACCGTACATTATTTATATTCCGATATGGCGGTGCGCCAGTTTACACAGCCGTCCCTCCGGATGATCCGCATCCTATGTACCAATACTATACTAGGTTTAGTTATCTAATCAAATATCAATAAATAGCTAAGGAAGCAGCAACCTAACTCGGGGACCACTCGCTTTGCCCGACGGCAGCGCCGGCCGGCGGCACTGTGCGTGATAAGTTGAAAAGTTCTATTTTAAGCATTACGCCATCTAGTTCCCTGAAAGATACCCCACGCCCTCTTTTGTATCCCTGACAACGTGTATGCAAAATTTCATGATGATCGGTTGAGCAGTTAAGGCGTGAAAGCATAACAAACAAAAAGTATTTAGCGGTTTATTCCGTGATTGAAAAACATACTAAAACAGATGTTCTTAAACAAGTTCTTAACAAGAAGATGTCTTCCATTGTAGAGATCAATAAGCCTATCGTCAGTTCATAGATGACATGAAATCCTACTATTAGACACATACTATTCGTCCTCTGGGAGAGGAGGTGCTCAAAGTTTAATTTGTATGTCTCAATAGTTTGTCAGTCTTCTTGACCGTTGTCACCGTTAGAGCAAGTCATCATTTTTTTGTAATCCACACGCGATATTAAAAAAAAATCCTTTATTTGAACAGCATAAAGTTCTTTAACTGACCTGAGGCGTGTCCTTAAGGAGGTAGAGGGAGTCTGGAACCGGTTGACCGATGTGCGCTATCGCCAGCTTCTCGCGCACCTTAAACCCGCGCTATTGACCAAACATAAATAGTTTATTTATTTATTCCAGTAACAGCTTAACATTCTCAACTTTAAAGGGTCCAATGTGCAAGCCAATTTTCACAAAAATTCCAATTTGGTATACAAACTATATAAATCAACCTTTTAGTAGCATATTATAATTCAGAAAAATGGAGAAAAACAATCTATACATACAATAAAATCGTAAACAAGCCTAAACAATTTGTATGTGCATTAAAAAACAATTTGTAGATTTTGTACTGATGTTACCGCGGTCAAAAAATACTTTTTTAGAATTCACGTTTGTCTATTTGTCTTTGCGTCTATTTGCGTTTGTGCACGCTAATCTCAGAAACGGCTTAACCAATTTGAATGCGGTTTTCAGTTATGTATTGTAGCAAGCTTTCCGTAACATTTAGTGTTTGTATCATTCCAATCGGTTTACATACAAAAAAGTTACATGCTGTACCGATACCACGCGTACGAAGTTGCAGGCTCAGCTAGTTACAAATAAATATAGGTCACGATACACAAACTTAATAGCCAATATAAAATTCATATAAATAAAGTCAAACATTTAAAAACGGGACAAGTGCGAGTTGAACTCGCGTGACGAGGGTTCCGTACCTATCCGCACAATATTGAGTGATTTACTATGTTATTTTAATATCATGGACATTGTATGAGAAAACTAATTTCTGTATTTTTTTCAAAATTTTAGGTTCAGTAGTTTCGGAGATGGGGGGGGGGGGGGATGGTCGGACAGACGGACCCACAAGGGTACCCTTTTTTTATTCGGACGTACGGAACCCTAAAAATCAGAATTAGTACGCAGTAATGTCAAAAAGCACTAACAGTCAAAAACAAACCAGTAAACAAATGTGTTTGACGAAATTGCAGCGTGAATCTTATTGTGACGATTTAAACGTTCGAAATGTACAGATTTGCGCTACAAAATATGTTATTGTAGCTCTGAAGCATTCTAGGGACCGACGAGTGCCTCATTAGATTTGTTTTAAATACGTGCACTTATAAGGGGCTATAAAACTTCCTTCTCGAATTAATGATAGAAACACACTTGATCGCACCGCGTCCGCGCCGTGAGACGGCCGAGGGTTGGCCGTCATACGGCCAGTGTGTTCCTAGTATAAGACGTGGCGTTGAGTAGGATACGCTCGACATTAAATTCGGACTGTCAAAGTTTATTTCTTTTCTAATTTTTCAGTTTAACAAAATGATCGTTTTAGTTTGTCATTTCGGCAGCCCGTTTGGCGGAAGTGACCACCCTCTTACAAAAGACCACGTTGAAATAAAAGCATGTGTGCTGTTGTGTTTCGATGAGTCAGTAAGGGATCCAAGAGCTCGTTTCCCTAGCCCTAACCTTAAATTCTACTATGCATCGCACTTCCAACACCTGTGGCGTTGCTAGTAATATAGGCGACGGTAGCCACATACCAACAAGTGGACCGTGACCCTTTTCTAAACGAACTATCCATTAAATTATTGACATCCAAATAAGCTTTTATTATAATTAATTAGTAATTATTAGAACACTATTGTTGAGGACATATTTTTTCAAATCTAGATTTAATTTAATTTAGGATATTAAAACATTTCATTTGCACTCACTGGATACAAGGACAACCAAAGGTTGTCTTTATATTCGGTACATACTGCAACATTATATGGCCTATATTTTTTAAGATAAAGGGCAGTTTGACAGTCTACTTGTAACCAGTTGACTTCAGTTGTTTATGAACACAGGAAAACACTAGGAGACAACTGGGTGTCTTACTAAAAGCTAAGAGACAAGGCGGAGCTGAGGCAATGGGTTATGGCATGACTGGCACTAAGAGAAGGTTGTTGCTCACCCTCTGCAGCTGGTTGTGGACGTGCTGCACGATGAGGTGTATGGCCACCTTGTTCTCTCCCCCGCGGGGCACGATGATGTCGGCGTGGGCCATGCAGGGCGCGATGTAGCTCTGGTACGAGGGCTTCACGTAAGTCATGTACTGCTTCAGCACACCCTCTAAATCTCGTCCCCTTTGCACTATGTCTCTAAGAAATCGAACCAATTACAAGGAAAATGTAAACAAGCACATCGCACGACACACTGCGTGAAAATTTCAACACTCATTTTCAATTTTTTATGTAAATGTGGATTTTGGTAATTTTTAAACCCGGGTCGAAATCTCGCTGCAGGTAAAGTAATAAATTATATTTTGCACAGTAATGTGCGCGTGCAGAGTGACGCGCAGCGAGTTACCAGCGGAGCAGGGCGGGTAACAGCGATCATACAAATGTATGTATGGGATATTATCCCGCCGTGTTCGAAACCACCAAGCATAAGTTCCGGACATTTGTATGATCACTATAGTCCGCCATTCTCTCCCCCCCCCCCCCGCCCCGCTTCGCTGGTTTCGTAACTTAAACCTAATAAATAAAGAAGGCTCTGGTTTCCCTTACAAACTCAAGGGCACACTTGCTTTTAATTCTCAGTGGTCTTATTAAATTAGTTAGAGAGTCTATATTGTACTGATAGCAGACCCGCTTAGTTACTCAACAAATATTTAGTTTACTTAACAAATAGTTGAAACAGTGTAAACAAAACTCAATTTTCAACAGTTTCCTTCGGATTGACGGATTTTATTAAGGCTCTAAGAACGAAACGTTGGTCCTTCGTGCCCCTAATCACAGAGTAACTCACCTCCGCAATCTCCTCGCAAGTCGAATGTCCGCGTCGGTGTCTACGAACACTTTCATGTCTAGCATCTTGAGCACTTCTGCGTTGTAGAACGCGAGGATGCCCTCGAATATTATCACGTTTGCGCCATACATTGTTTTCTGAAAATTTTTCAGACAAAAACGTTAATTTAAAAAAAATATAGGACACTTTGGTGTCCATTTGTGAGGGCATGGATTTCCAAAGGTATTTCTGTTACTCTATTCTAATATCATGTTTTATACAACACCTTTCGAGCAGCAGTATTAAAGAAGAAATCAGATTACAGTCTAGCAATTTTTTGAAATAGAAAACTGATGCAGAAAAAATCAATAGATACACCATTCACAGGATGGATGCACGGCCTGTCAAACAAGCTCATCTGTTTTGAACCCTACTCGCATCTATTAAGTTTACTAAAAAGAAACTACTTTCCTCTGTAAAATTTGATATACACTATTAATTAATTGTGCAAGGGAGATGGCCTGAGTAACAAAACTTTTTCGCAAAAGTAAGTACTTCAAAATGGAATTTATTACATGAATATTCTTCTTAAGTGCTTCTCTAAGAAGATTGGCGATCATCATGACTATCTTAACCTTGGAAGCAGGTTCACTCTCTAAAATTCTTAAATCAGTATATTTTTCTGTTGTCTATGCTAAATTTGCCCAGTATTTTCCCTTGCATCACTAGTTGAAAGATACCCCATCTTTTACTCTTATTGTCTTATAATTTGTCTCTCTTGCATATTATTTTCTGCTGTATTCCTGTAGGGTTTTTGTTGAGAATAAAATAAATAAATAAATAAATAAATACGGCATCTTTCGCCCCTCATCACGTGCCCGAAATACTGTAGCTTCTACTTTATCGTTCTTAAGATTTTCACTCTCTTTTAATTATTGAAGTACAGATCGCGCGGCGAGAGTTTGGCTTTGACCGTTATTGCGCAGAAATCAGAAATTGGGTATCAACGGGCAATTAGCGGGGTGCGGGGCGGGTGTGTAGGCGCACGCGGTGCTCTGATTGGCGCTCCAGTCGTTCCCTGCCTCTCGCATCGATACGACGTACCGCGCACTCCTGTTGTACAATCACGTTCACAAGTGAATTGCTATTTTCGTTAATTGTTTATTGTTGTCGATTGTTATTATTTGTTGAGTTTGTTTGTTTAAGTTTGTCAGTTAAGAAGTTTATCTATTTCGTATTATTTTCTAGCATTATTACCACTGTACATGAATTTTGACCCACTCAAATATCCAACCTGGTACATAAAAAAGGAAAAGTATTGTGTGCGTGACAGTACCCATGCGCAGTAATCCCCTCCACCCGAAGGTCAAAGCCAAACTCTCGCCGCGCGATCTGTAACACGTATATTTTAATTGTTCGGTAGGTACATAGACAAACTTAGTGTAGTTTATAATGTACCGCATACCTGGTTTCCTCTTTATGTATTTTTTTTTTTAGTAAATAATAAATGAAATGAATGAAATTATATCCCAAGCATGCGCCTGTAATCCACATTACGAATGCTTTCAATTTCCTGCACAACGCTGAAGTTAGCGTCAAATTCTCCACTCCCAAAAACAAAACACTGAAGACATAATAGCGGACTCGTGCGAACCTCCATACAATTTGGTACCAAGGAAGTTGAAAATTAATGTGATTCATGTCAATCAGGCATGCGTGCATTTTTTAAAATGGCAACTGTTGGACTCGTGCAGAAGTTTTATGAGAATCAAATTCAGAAACTAACTGTCGCTGGAGATAGAACTTAGGATGTTCAGATATCTTATATATAAAAATGAAAATCCCCATTTCTCCTGGTCACGGCATCGCGCGTGAACGGGTAGACCGATTTTAATTCGGTTTTCGCTAATGGAAAGAGGGATAAACGGGGAATGTTTTAGGGTATATAAAAATTGCACGCCGGGCGAAGCCAGGGGCGGGCCGCTAGTTTACAATAAATATCAAAATATCTGATAAGTGATATTATATCAAGAATAATAAAAATATTGAAGTTTCATTCTGTAAAATTGTCACAATGGTAAAATATGAGCTCGATCATTTGATGTTTGATTTTATATTATAAAAAAAAAAGTAACGCGAAATGGTGTATTTTTTGGGATCCCGATTAACCGAATATCGATTATCCGGACTCGTTCATCTCGGCTTTCAAGACTGATTTTCATCGATCCAGTAGCTGGATCCAGCTTCACTGAATACCAGCGTTGGATTGCCACTGGTACTGGATCGCGCCGTTTACATTTAATCCAGTAGACATTCTTACTTTGTCGACGTGACAACAAGTTTGTAGGGAAAATGAGTGGTTCGCGACAGGCGGCGACTGGTGCCAGCGGGTTTACACGAATCCAGTGCCGCTGGCACGGGGGCCCCGCGGCGTGCGGGGGGGCGGACACTGGATTGAAAAGTAGGAACGTGGTCTATTCCGATCCAGTGCTGTACTGGATTGAAATATGTTTACACTAATCCAACAGTGGCAATCCAGCGCTGGAATCCAGTGACGCTGGATCCAGCTACTGGATCAATGAAAATCAGCCTTAATTGTTAATTTTAAAAATTTTGACGGCGCAAAGAGACATGTTACGACTCCCGCTTTCATTTGTTTGCGGTATAGTGTTTTGTTATTAGTTTCATTTTCTTAGATAGCGTTTAACTGAAAGGTTGTCTTTTATTTTGGTCTACATTTTGTGTTGCAAATTTGCAAATTGGTAATTGTTTGATTTTTTTTTTTTCTCTAAATTCATTGGCGGGACGCTACTTTAACTTTTATTGGCGTAGGCTGTGCCTCCTATAATTGCGGCGGCATCTGCCATGTTATTTTTTTTCCGTCCCTTGCTGTATGTTTTTTTTTTGGTGCCTGCCTCGTTGGAGGCCATGTAACAATAAATAAATAAATAAATTTAAAATGTCCAAGCGAAAAAGAGTAGTGTTGTCTCTTAATGTCTTTATTAAAATTTAAATATTTATTTGATTTGCTTTGCAATCGATTATCCGGATTTTCGATTATACGGAAAACCCCTGATTTTATTTGTTCCGGATAATCGGGATTTTACTGTACTGACACATAAAAATGAATATTTTTACATTTCTCCGTGCTATGGTGTTAATCAACGGATGGTCACGGCGTTTGAATGTCAATTTTTAATTTAAGTATCTCTATAATGCTTTTTTTATTTTAACTAAACTTTCTAAATTAAATTAAATTAAATGCAAGTTCTCCATTGTAGTTTTTAGTTAAATGTTGCCAGTAAACATTCAGTCTAGTTCAGCAGACAGTAAAATATCAATTGATATATAAATATATCCGCTTAAATATTAAATGATATATCTATCGCAGATATCAATGTCTCGTGATTTATCAATGTCAAGGCTTGATAATAAAAAATATGAAAAATAAGGAATATTTGCAACTCATTATTTATGCTGGCAAGGCCTGTAGGCCACGGTAGTCATTTGCAATTCAGTAGTATATGAGACTATAAAAGAAATGCTGACCGTTCTGTTCTCCCGGGAGTGAGTAACGTAGTTATAGATGGGCACTTCAACCTTCTTGCCCTCGCGAAGACGTTGAAGAGTTTCCACTAGCAGTTCCATGTCGAACGCATCCGGATGATCGAAGTTGTATTCGTTGCGCATCGACTGCTGATGTTGTTTCTCGTTCAAGACCTGAAAGTCACAAATCACTTCATCGTTTAGATAATCGCTACAAAAACACGAATCGAGGGGGTAACTAAGTGAGCCTTAGGATTAGACCACGTGGAAGTATTGAGGAAGGTAAAAATCTGGTCGACCATAAAAGCCAACGTTTATTGACAGCATATGTGCTGTTTGTGGTTTGGTGTGTACAGTTAGAAATGCTGTGTTTATAGATGACTGCAGCCATCTACATCAAGTGGACTTTCAGTCATCCGCATATTTTTATTTGCGGATATTACATTATAAGGTATCTTTAACAAATATTAATGTTTCAAATTAAAATTAAATTTCTTTAGCAATCGTATTTTGTTCTAAAGGTATTTTTGAGAAAGAGACGATTTGATTTGATTTGCAAGCTTCTGTAAGAGGTCACACAGAAGATGAATAAGTATGTAAATATTGTTTAATTTGAATGGTTGATTTAATGAAGTAGAAATGAGTTCTCACCTTATAAAAGGAGTCCATACTGACTATGGTGACCCATGGTATATTGAGGGCTTCTATAATTTTGGCAGCCACTGTCGTCTTGCCTGATGCGCTCGCACCGCATATACCTACACATTAACATTATGACTTAACACTATTCATTGGTGATTTTTTTTTTTTTTCTAAAATTCAATCTAGAAATTATAGCGTAAAATCCATACTAATAATTTAAAATGTGGAAGTACTTTTTTACGACTTAACTACTCAACCGATCATCATTAAATTTTGGATACATGACTGGACATAGCGTACCTTTCATCCAGAAAAAAGGTCCTGTTCTCTAGGGATCATCTATAAATATAAAAAAATTGTAGCGACGACGCCACCGCCGTCACAGCAATAAAGATGTCTGCGACTTCGCCTGTGTTTAAAATATCTGACATCTTTATCGCTGTGACAACGGTGGCGCCGCCTTGGCGACAGTAACTCCCAATTTCTTATATTTTTAGACGATCTCTCGGACACCTTACATTTTTCCGGAATAAAAAGTAACCTACATTTTTTTTATTAAAGATGAGTTTGCTTTTGGCCAACATCTATCCATGTAGGTAAGAAGAGGCTGACGATGAAGCGAGCTCACCCAGAAAATCCAGGTAATAAACTGTCTGTATGCCAAATTTAACCTCACCAACTCTCGCATCTATAATATCAGTAAGATTTTTTTAACGCAGTAAGATATAAAACATTACAATTAACAGTTTTTTTATTATTATTTCAAAGTCGATATGCAAAATTGATAGTGGCAAGTTCAAGTTGATAGGCAAAATTGATATCATAATACAAACTCTAGTAATTTATTAATTTTAGAATAATTTTAGTAGTAGCAGGATACACTGCGTTACGCAGTCATGAATTGGTCAGTCAGTCGGCTGGCAGCAGTAATCACCCCCTTACACAAAACAATATCCTGTGTTCTTTTGTGTCTGTGCCAATAACCCTTATTGCTAGAGCCCATTTGCTAATCCCTTATACTGCTAAGGTCATCAGCGCACTTGCAGCACCTATGACGTTGCTAGTGACAATAATAGCTACCAGCCACTTACCATCAAGTGGACCGACTTTACATAAGAGTAAAAATATATGTCCGCCTTTGCTATGGCGTGGCTGACTTACATTGAGTGCGGCAGTTAATTCTTAAAAGCCATTTCACCAGATTTCTCGATGCAATTGCAAAATGATAATTGACACACCTATGAGGAAGGGTTCGACCTCCTGACCGCCCGTACAGTTGTACCAAGGCGGCCTGCCCGCCGTGTAAATGGTGCGTCTGTCCGCGTGCAGGATGCTCTCAGCAGTTGTGCGTTTGTTCGACTGGGACATTGACGTGGTGCGCACGCGACGCGCCCGCGGCGACTTCAATATGTTCGAGCCTGGTTACGACACATTTTCATATTAAAAAAACAAAGCTAAAAGGAAAAAAAACTTTATTCATTTCAACCGTAAGACCTCCATAATTTTGCAATAGCAAAAACCATCAAAGGGTGAGGGGTAGCGTCCTTTGCTAATACTAAAAACTCCCATACCAATTCTTCCTTATCATCATCATCTCGGCCATAGGACATCTACTGCTGGACATAAGCCTCGCTATAATGTTCTAGTTAGATCCAGCTTCAACCTGCGGTTCTTATTAGGTTGTCTGTCCATATTGTGGAAGTTCTGGCTGCGGATGCTAGTCCATAGTTTTTACTAGAAAACTGCTCAATGGAAGATATGTCAGTTTAAAACTCTTCGAGTTTTTTTTGTCAAATCAGTGAGTCATCTACTCGAATACAATCATACTCAGCCTTAAAACTTTAAAAAATAAAAATGAATATATTTTTAATCTTAGTGATCTAAATAGTCAGACTCATATTCGAATACTATATGGTTTGGCACGTCATTATAAGGGCTTTATAAGGATTATAAGGGCACGTCTAAGTATATCATAAACAGGGCAGCACAATTGATAGCAATAACCACCCGCATACAGAAGACCACCGTGAAACAGCACGTGTGCTGTTGCGTTAGGAAGGAATGCAAGAGCCCATTATCGTGTCCTCGAACTTGTCCCTTATCTTTTTTCCTATAGATCAGCAACATACTTGCATTTTCCCTTCCGAAAGTAACCAACTACCATCAACTGGTTTGCTGACTTAAATGAAAAAATATTAAAAAATTACCTTCGATACATAATGAAGTGAATAATTTTAAGTAAAAAAGTGGACACCGTTTTTTTTTTAATTAAAAAAAAAATAGATATTTTCAAAAAATAGGTATTTTAGATATTTTCACTTTAAACCAATTATATTTTATTCAACAAAAAAAATTTTTAAATGAATTATAGGTTAGTACCTACATAAAAACAGAAAATCTTATATTGTTGTACACATAAAGAAGTATGTGATTTGTAGGTGATTATAATGCGTTATTCACAGTTAAACAACAACGAACTTTATTACCGGTAATTAAAGACTTCTATTCGGACGACACCTCAGCGATTTACGGAATACCTACATAATCGCTAAACACATAAGCACTTTGCAAATGTTTTCAACTGAATGAGTACCGTTTGAATGTTGAATTAAAAGCCGAGATGAAGCGAGGTCAAATAACATTTTAGCCATTCAATGTCGCTTCGTAAACTAGATGAAGTAGAACATTAATTGTTAAAAAAATTAATCGGTTTCAATTATTTGCGACTATAATCACGCGTTTTATACTAAAATGGACCATAGGTCAATTGGAATAAAGTTGAAAATAGCATCAGATTGATGATGGTCAAATATTTTTTTGTCTGCTACATTTATATACTTATTTTTGGCAGCTCAGTGGTAAGTATAAGGAGTTGAACTGCAGACCTTGATGATAAAACGATTAAGATAGGCCCTAGGATTGCTATTCTCACACCAAAACACAACAATGCATTTTCTGTTATTTCACTGTGATTTTCTACAAGAGGGTGGTGTGTAACAAGAGCTGTTTGACGAGAGGTGTGTAACGTATGACAAGAGGTGCGTGATGTGTGACAAGTGGTAATGACTACAGATGTGTGACAAGGGGTGTATGACAAGAGCTGTTTGACAAGTGGTATGTAACGTATGACAAGAGGTGCGTGATGTGTGACAAGCGGTAATGACTACAGATGTGTGACAAGGGGTGTATGACAAGGGGTGTATGACAAGAGCTGTTTGACAAGTGGTATGTAACGTATGACAAGAGGTGCGTGATGTGTGACAAGCGGTAATGACTACAGATGTGTGACAAGGAGTATATGACAAGTGGTATGTAACGTATGACAAGAGGTGCGTGATGTGTGACAAGTGGTAATGACTACACATGTGTGACAAGGGGTGTATGACAAGAGCTGTTTGACAAGTGGTATGTAACGTATGACAAGAGGTGCGTGATGTGTGACAAGCGGTAATGACTACAGATGTGTGACAAGGGGTATATGACAAGTGGTATGTAACGTATGACAAGAGGTGCGTGATGTGTGACAAGTGGTAATGACTAGAGGTGTGTGATAAGGGGTGTATGCCAACTGGTGTGTAATGTATGACAAGAGGTGCGTGATGTGTGACAAGAGGTAATGGCTAGAGGTGTGTGATAAGGGGTGTATGACAAGTGGTGCGTAATGTATGACAAGAGGTGTGTGATGTGTGTGAAAAGAGATAGAACCTTTGGAGACCAACCTTCATACATAGGTAGCTACATATTTGTCTTGGGAGTGATATGTAAGAGAGACAGGCTTCATTGACACACATAAAAAAAGGTATAGAACAGGTGCTATACTTTGATATTTATTTAAACTAGTAACTTACTAGTTAACTAATTAATGATAGAGAAAGGTAGTTTGATTTTTCAATGAACTTAATGCATTGAATATGCTTTCAAAGCATGAGTGATTACCCGTGGACGGAGGTCTGTAGGGCCTCACGTTGGGAACTGTCGTTGGCGAGGCGGGTGCTCTATTTGCGAAGTCATCGTCTTCCAGAAATACTTGTTCGTTTAACTCAAGCGCCAGCTCTGTGTCACTGGAAAATATTTCACAGGAAACTTTAAAAAACGATAAAAAAAATCAAATTAACAACCCAATTCTCGCCGAGTGCTACCGTAAAATAACAGCTCGTGTGCTATCGTTTTTCAGTGCGTTAGGAATGCGAAAATACATTTTCTTTTAGTAGATCAAAAGAGTTTAGTTTAGCTTGAAATGTGAATGAATATAAAAAATACCTCCTACAAACATGTTAAAACATTTAGTCAATCATTATTGCTCGTATATATTTGTCAGGTGCTGAATTTATTTTTATTTTTAAATGATCCTTCGGGAACATTACATTTTTCTGGATGAAAGGTACCCTATGCCATTTTCTGTATCCTTGACAATGACAACGCATAGTTTCATCATTTTCGGTTGAGTAGTTAAGGCGTGAAAGCGAAACAAATAAACAAACTCACTTCCGCATTTATTATAGTTAGGAGTAATTTAAATTATAGCATAGTGGGTGTGACAACTCAGTGGGTTGTACACACGGTTTTATCTGGTCGCGTCTTTGATTATGTGTGTTGATTACATGACTGTGTGATATTAGAAAGAATCACTTACTCTAACCGCCTGTAGCGGAAAACTGTCTGCTTATAAATAAGTATTATTTACAACATCATTCTAAGAAACCAGTGTGTCCTAAAGTGATTGCCTAGCTCACCGCTCATTGAGCAGAAGACCTTAGAGAGAATAGATTTTGTAAGTTTCTTATGTGAAGGGTAATCTCAAGAAACTAAATAATAATAATAATTCATTTATTTGCTCAAAACATGGTAGTGAAGGAGTTGCAAAAGAGTTAGAAAAAGAACATCATGTTTCGCCGTTTTACAAATTTATGCAAAAATTAACAAGAATTAGCATTATCAAATTTAACAGCAAGCATAACAATTACCCATAGGCTTTGAGCCTAGAGCGCAAGCGCTGAGCAAGCATCACTTATTTACAGAATAATACGCGCGTAAATGCTAACTTGAGTTTAAAACATTGACGCGCTCTTCGTTCTTCGTTGACCGATTGTGATTCGAAGATTTTAAATTACTTAAGCTCTCTTCTCAACCTCTAATTGAATTAGAGCTTAGAGTTCACCAGACAAACACTGCCCTTTGCCCATTTGTACCTAGGTCATGGATGTCTATCTGTATCTGTTTCCTTTTTACATCTGCTAAACAAATTAAGGTTACACTTTTACAGTTCCGCTTCTATCAGCCGCGTTTTATTATTTTAATCTATATATATAAAAATGAATCCCCATTTCCCTTGGTCACGGCATCACGCGTGAACGGGTAGACCGATTTTAATTCGGTTTTCATTAATGGAAAGAGGGATAAACGGGGAATGTTCATATAAAAAAAAATTGCACCACGGGCGAAGCCGGGGTCGGGTCGCTAATATTATATAAATATGACATTTATTTACAAGAGTTTATTTTTATTTATAATAAGACACAAAGCATATTTGTATTATGTGCTTTGCGCTTTATTAAATGCAGTTACTCCCTTACACGTCTTATATTTATATTAAAATAAATATACGCAGAACAGTATAAGTTGAATAAAGCGCATCACACACTGAAGCGGTACCGGAAGCGTTCCGGGGGCGGGAATATTCGAGTTGTAATGCGCCATGACACGCAGATACCGACAGCGGTAGCGAGGCGGCCCGACTCGGTGCGGTTTCACCAAGATTTACCTTTGGGTTTCACCGGACCGGAACCGGAGCGGGAGCGGTGCGGTTTGCGGGCCTATTTGTGAGCAATACCGCGCCGCTTTCCCGCGATGGTATTGCGGTATTGCGTGAATTTGCTTCCCGCTCCGCTTACCGCCCAGTGTGCTTTACGCTTTATTGTAGTTACTCCTTAATCTGTTACGAGGAGACCAGTAGTCACCGATAGCAAAAGGTTAACACAGTGATAGTATATTGTACGGTCATTAGCCTTTCAGATACGAATCTCGGCGCCGGTTGGCCTTCAAGCGGGTTCAATGTAGACAACTATCAGCTAACGCTACATGACCGTCACTGGGGAAGCTGTCTGACCAATCTCATCCGGCATTACTTTATTGCCAAATATAACATTATTTTTTAATGTTAAGTTGGATTCAATCTCATGTTTAAGTAATGTTTTTGAAACCTTACTTCAATTTTAATTACAGTTTTAGTAAGTAAATTTAATTGAGTCTTTTTTTTTTGCCAAATAGAGAAATATTTTTTTTTTAGTAAATTTAACAGAACTATTTAATAACTAGCTGACCCAGCAGACGTTGTCCTGCCCGAACCCGAAACAATTCCGTAACCAGATTGTGGCGCCACCTATCGGGTCCAATATGTCAAATTTGGCGATTCTTTATTGAGATGTAGTGAAATCGTTTTTGAAGAGTTTGATAACTGGTGATGAAAAGTGGATCAAGCACAATAAGAACGTGCGAAAAAGGTCGTGGTCACCTTCACAAAATGTGTCAATACCGGGTTAACTCGCAATAAAGTGATGCTGTGTGTATGGTGGGATTGGAAGGGCATTGTTCATTATGAGCTTTTACCACCAGGCAGAACCATCAATTCAGATCTGTACTGCCAACAACTGATAAGATTAAAGTAAGAAAGTGGCTGGAATTGACCAATAGAAGGGGTGTAGTCCACTTTGGTGTAGTCTTACATAACAACAATGTTAGACCACACACACCTTTAGTAGCCACTCAGCAGTAATTAAGAGTTTGGTAGAGAGGTGTTGATGCATCCGCCATATAGCCCTGACCTTGTACTTTCAGATTTCCACCTGCTTCGGTCTCTTCAGAATTCTTTAGGCAGTGTCAGGTTAACATCAAGAGAGGACTGTCAAAACTACTTATCGCGTTTTTTTGATCAGAAGTCCCAAAATCTCTACAGCAATGGGATCATGTCACTATTTATAAAATGGAAAAAAGTCATTGAACAAAATGGCACATACGTCATACTGTAATTAAATGTAAATAAGCTTTAAAAAAAAATGTCTTGAGTTGCGAAGAAACTTTTTCCCCAACCCATTATAAACTCGAAAGTTTGTATTGGATGTTTGTTCCTCAATAACGCAAAAACGGCTGAACGGATTTGGATGAAATTTGGCACACAGATAGTTTATTACCTGGACTGACATATATAATATAGGTAACTTTTATCCTGGAAAAATGTTAGGTTCCTGAGGAAACTTCAAAAAAATATAAAAAATTCAACACCACCGTCGTCACAATGGTAAAGATATCAGACGTTTCATTTTTCAACATACGAAGTCGCAGGTACAGCTGGTATATAAATGGAATTTAGTTAAATGCAAGCAAAAGCTAGTTAAATAATTAATGTGAAAGTGAGTTTGTTTATAATGCTTTCATGCCTTTACTCCACATCATTATGAACCATCATCATGAATTTTTGCATACACATCAGGAATACATCAGGGTGTGTAGGATACATCAGGGATACAGGAAAATACATAGGGTACTTCTCATTCAGAAAAAAGTATTGTTCTCAAGGGAAAATGATCCCTTGAGAACATACTTTTTTTTTAAATAAAAAATAAATATTTGAGCAATAAAGATTGAATCAATGTTTCAATAACAAAGAAAAAGGGGTATGGATGAAGCCGTGGGCGAAAACTAGTACTATATAAATTATAAAGACAATCATCAAAAATAATTTTCCTATTATCTATATACAAAAAACACTTCACAATGAAAAAGAATGTTGATTACATAATATTGATATTAGTTTTATCTATTTCAGTTTCCATATCAATATTTTATCAGAAATTATTGTAAATTATATAAAACCAGTGTTTAAATTATAATTTACAACTATTTGTTTGTACTATCAAGGTCATTGAATTGTTTACATTTTTTGTTACCTCTAATAGCTTTAGTCATAATTACACTACCAATTATTCCAACAGCTCATAATTACATTGAATCCCAAATATAACATGCGTTAACTACAGTATTCAATCATCTATGGCCCTTCAACCTTTGTATAAAAAGATATTTTATTAAAAAAAAGTGTTTTTTATTTAATTTGATTAAACAGGCAGATAGATTAAGTGATGTCGGCCATACACTTGTGCAACCCATATTCACCCATGAAGCAGTGGTGAGGAACTAATGCCGAAGTGTCAGTAGTACCATTGATGGTACACGTGACACAACTTTGTATCCTTAGTACCATCAATGGCACTAGTGATACTAATTTAGGATCAGTAGTAACTAATGACGATAGGAAATGGGCACTGACATGTTTTACTGTAAAAAAAAACATTGACATTCTTACATGTGCCCTAGAACTCATAACATAATTATTAACTTACATTGAAACTGTAGCTCAGTCTAGTTTTAGACTTGTGTTATAAGAAAAACCAAACTCTTAATAAAATTTGAATTTCAGTACAAAAAAGTTCAAATCTATATATATAAAAATGAATCCCCATTTCCCTTGGTCACGGCATCACGCGTGAACGGGTAGAGCGATTTTAATTCGGTTTTCACTAATGGAAAGAGGGATAAACGGGGAATGTTTTAGGGTATATAAAAATTGCACGCCGGGTGAAGCCGGGGGCGGGTAGTGTATAATAAATACCAAAGTTATTGCCTCTGAGAACTGTTCTTTTAATTAGTCTTGGAATGACTCTGTGAGAATGTAACCAAGTTACCTAGTCAGTTAGAAGTAAAGGTGTTGTGGATATTCATATCAATGAAAATCTTTTGGAGCTAGTCCAAAATCTCACAGATATCCCCAGGATGAACTATGGAATTGTTTCAGATTTTTTAAATTGAAATTTTCTACTAAAAGTTTGGTTACTTAATAAAAATTTATTAAATTATCAATTATTTTTGCATCTCAAAAACAATTTAGATTTGTACTTAAAAATCAAATATATTAAAAAGTCTTGAAATCCATGTTGTGTGTGATCCTAAAATCTGCATCTGTTTTATGTTAAAAATTCTGTCTCCACAAGAACCCTGGTTAGTAGGACCAATCATCCAAATGAAGATTGCTAGACTTCTTGGACACTCAGGTTCCCTAAGAATACTTCCATTCATTGTTAGAGCAAGTGATCCTTATTCCTAACTGAAGACTTGCAGGTGCATGCCTGACCAGGAATATAATCTGCATCTACCGAGTTGGCAGCCAAGAGTTTGTCTCATAAGGCTATGACTCCCTTATGAGTTCAAAATTTAAAAGCAATAAGTTTTATATAACCACTACCTGTGACCCTCAAAGGTTTATGTCATTAATTTATTAAGTAATTAAAGTTAACTCAAAACATGCAAAGTTAATCATAAGAAGCAACATGTTAGCACAGATATTTTATTATTTAGACTACCGAAAGCCTGATTATATTGTGATGTTTTTGGCATGTCATATTAGTTACAAAGAAGTGGATGTGCATTGTGTAATTTCTTTTTTATTTCAATGAAATTTAAATCTCTTGTAAAATAAAAAAGAACACTTAAATGTTCTCTAAGTAGAGATTTCTTTATGTGTCGAAATGGTAATGCAAATTATAAATATTACTTAGGTTTAAAAATATCTGCATTTTCGTAGTATTTATTTATATTATAAAATACAATCACAAATAGAACATTTGTTAAATAAAAGATTGAGATTTCTATAAGCATAAATAACATAGACAAAAAGCTGGTATTAAAGCAAAAAAAAAAAAAAACTATAAAACAACTGACCACATCACATAACAGACGTTCACGTGGACGATCTAACAATTTTGATATCTTACGGATTTTTGAAGATCAAAGACCCTGCCTCCATTCCCTCCTGAATTGTGTATTTTCTCATGCGAAATACAATGTAACAAACGCTATAAGTCCCAATGGGCACGTGTCTGACTCACACCACGAAGGTAGGTGCCAATGTACTTAATTTAGATCTAAAAATAAGTCACAATGCGCGAAGAGGTTATAAAATAGGTGAGAATAATTTAGCCAATTTTTGAAAAACTATAAAGTAAATGTTCAAACGTTACGCGCAAAATTAATATACGGTTGCGATTAAGACCGGTCCATCGACGCAAACTCAACATAAACACACGGCAAATACTTCGACGCCTAAGGACAGCTGTTCAAACAAACAATTCAGCATGTTAGTCACACTATTTTACCTATCGGAGCTGGCGGAACTTGGCGTTTCGAATTTATTCAGCTTCCCGGCCATTATTTGTGTTTGCGGTAATAAATAATAATAAGAAGAAATTCAATTTTTAAATAAAATCACGTCACAATCACAATGTTCCAAATTGCCAATAAGCACACGCAGTACTTATTGACGTTTTTGATGTTTGTTTTGAAATTTCATTCTGCGCAACAAACGTCAAATTTATCATTGACGTCACGTATTTATAATGATTTGATTTATTGAAAAAAAATACTATTTTTAAGCTCTTGAAATAGCAAAAATTGTATTTATAGCTTAAATTGCAATGTGGATATTATTCATATTAAGCATATAATAAAAAAGTGTTTTAATATTTGTAGGATAAAAATGATATGAAAATCTAGTTTCTGAACGTACTTTCACGTTTCGTTCCACGCTTATTTTGCGTAATTTCATATTGAGGAATACAAATGATAATATAAATCTATACTAGTACTAGTACTAATAACTAATATAATATTATAAAGAGAAAAGATTTGTATGTATGTATGTTTATAATGAATAAACTCAAATACTATAGGACCGATTTAAAAAATTCTTTCACCTTTAGAAAGCTACATTATCAGCGAGTAACATAATGTATTATAAAGATACGCGAAGTCACGCGCAACAGCTAGTCTAGTTATTTACAAAAAATCTAGATTATTTACAAAAAATATTTACAAGTTAAAAATCATATTCCTGTATTTTGGATTTTTTAGGGTTTCGACATGCTGGCTGCATAATCATGATTATAGTACAGCTAATTTGTTCTTCGAGGTAGCGGCCAGCATAGAGTCTCCAAGCTCAGTGAATGCGTTTTGAAAAAATTAATTGCGTTTGGACCCAATCGATCCAGAGATTCGACATCAATGGGAATAAAAATGTAGCCGTAGTATACAGTACCTACCGGACTACTACTACGTGCGTGTTCGAGCCTGTGACAAGGGGCTGCAACATATACCTTTTATTAAAAAAGAAATACTGTTCCCGAGGTAGCTTCCAAAAATGAAATTTAAAAATCATTGCCTAACAAAATATACGAGCAATGAGGCTTGAATAAATTTAATATTGTAAGAAAAAGGGGCGCGGACGAAGCTAGTACTTTGATAATCATTAAAATAAATAAACTTATACGAATATCTGATGTATAATGGTAATAAAGTTCATCCCTTCCTCACTATAATAATATAATATCAAGATAGTAAAGAAAAGAAAAATATCTTTCAAGTAAATCTTCAATTTAGGAAGGATTTTCAGTAATCTCCTGTGATGGACTGTGGTGATGCAGATGCTCACTGAGGAGAAAAATGGATTCCATTACCTACTTGTTTCATAGGAAAACATGCTTTGGACATCTTTTATTCACGAGCGAGATGTTGAAACGTATTTATTTTAATTTAGATACCTATATATTTCATGAAAGTGTAATTTTTTCGTCCATTTACATATGTTCTCGTTTCTATACAGAATATTAGTATCTACATAATATATTTTTTAACGAACAGAAGTAATTTTTTTTTTAATTTTTTTTTATGTTAAGTCGATAGACAGGCTGACGGTCCACTTGATGGTAGGTGGCTACCGTCGCCTATAACACAAGCAACGTACAGGTGCTGCAAGTGCGCTGCCGACTACAGTAGGATTAAGGATAAGGGATTAGGAGGGGATATGGAAATGGGCTCTGGTCTTCTGTAAGGGGGTGGTCACTGCCGCCAGGCGGGCTGCCCAAATGACTGCGAAACGCAGTGTGCCCTACCACTACTTTTCAAATCCAGACCAGAGTCAATTTTGAAAATTACATTAAAATTTCCAAACTTGACCCCGCCGGGAATCGAACCCGGGGCCCCTGAGACGTTAGGCAAGCATCCTTGCCACTACGTCTGCGTCTGTGTCTGTGTATCTACATTTATATCTTCTGTCTTATAAAATACATAATAATATAATAAAATCTAAAAGAGCCGTGTTTGCACTTTTTACTTATGTTACAAGTAACGAGGTTAAAAAATTTGTTTTTAGATGTTTTTGTCTGTTTTTGTGTAAATAAATATAATGTTTATATATAGGTGTGTATATATTTTGAAATTACAATCAGCCACTGTAGTTATGTTCATTAGTATCTATAGATTAGGAAAAAGATGAAGAAGGACGGGCTGGTAACATAATACTACAGCATTCAGTGCTATTTTAAACACAGTGTGTGTGCTCCGACCTAAGACTAATTTTTACTTTGTAAAAGAATTACAAACGAACCGACTTCATTAAGTCAACTCAATAAAATAGAGATCGGATTCTGAGATTTAATTAACTCTGTCCGAGAGAGGCTCAGGGCGGCTGCGACAGTCTTGCACGCAATTAGACCAAACTTTAGCCATTTGCATGTTATGGGGAAAGTTTCCGAGCGCTCCACCGGCCAGCCCAGCGTAGACGCTCTATAATCAATTTAACATTTCAATCAAATTCTTTTACTAATTCAATCTTAGATTTTTAATTTCCCGAGCTAGGGGGCTAACTAATATTACAAATGGGAAAGTGAGTTTGTTTGTTTATTTATTATTTTGATACATGTTGTTACAGGGACGCAGAAAAAGACATAGGGACATATCGTCCAGAAAAATAGTACTGTTCCCGAGAGATCATCTAAAAATAAACTACATAAAAAAAGTTGGTATGTCAGTTCCGACGCATGACTGGACTTTATCTAACTCCTTAAGTATACAATTGTCTTTGACTATGCAATAGGAAAGAGGGAAGTAAACGCGCCATCTAATACTAAAATAGAATTAGATGAAGCGGCGACATCTATCGGATTTGATCAGAACTGCTTAGAAGACATAACGCTTTTTAGTTAACGCATGTATTTTCTTTTACTCCTCATAAAATTACCATCGATATCTTATATGAAATTCGATTTTTAAGAAGTCCATTTGCGTTAAAAGAATAAAGCATTTAACGAGCCTGTTGTATGAGTGGTTAGGGTGCTTGGCTTAACGCTCTGTTCTAGGGTTCCCGGGTTTGATTCCCGGCAGGGCCAACTTTAAAAAATGAACTTTTCAAATTCTGGCGGCTGGCGGCAGTAACCACCCCCTTACAAAAGACCACCGTGAAATAACAGCACGTGTGCTGTTGTGTTTCGGTGAGTGAGTAAGGGATGCCAGAGCCCATTTCCCTATCTCCTTTCCCTTAATCCTACTGTAGTCGGCAGCGCACTTGCAGCAGCTTTGGCGTTACTTGTGTTATAGGCGACGGTAGCCACCTACCATCAAGTGGACCGTCAGCCTGTCTGCCGTTCTTAACATAAAAAATAAAATAAATATTGAATAAATGTTTTAACACCTAAGAAAAAGGAACGCGGATGAGTAGCGAGAAAATTTCAACGCCCCACAAAAATAATCGCTTTAGCAAACTTGATAGTTAATCTGCTTTAACTTTTCAGTGCCGTTTTCAAATAAATTGAAACTAAATCCGAGTTTGCTTTTTCAGCGGACCGCCGAGTTCCCTTCTTACGCTTCTTATATTTCTCTATTTACTTTTTCATTGAACACAGATAGTGGTTTCGTTTAGTAATATTTGACGGCGATTTTGATTAACGAGAGTAAACAGCAATGACAACTGTCAGTTGTCAACTTGACAGCTGGATCGGAATGTCATTGTCATGGACTCTGACATAACACCGAGCGCTAGCGCAGAGGCATGGCGGCCGAGCAGTACCTTACGGGAAGGCAATCGGATTACATCAAGTGAATTGTGCTACGTGTTTGGTGGAGTGTTATCTGATTTGGTGTGATTGGCTGGTGGACAATGCGATCGAGGACTTATTTTGTGCCGATTATAGCGTTTTGTTTAGAATTACAAAGCATGACGTAACGTTGGGTTTTATTCTCCGCGCCCGACTATTCGCGCCTATCTGTGATCAAATGTGGAGACAAATGATACGGAGAACCCTAATCATGTCCCTTCAAGACCAATGATACCGAGGACCCTAATCATGTCCCTTCATATTCGACTTATGTTGTGTACTTTGTCGAAGTGGTGGAAGAAAATAAATGGTTTTCTTGAGTCGGCAGGCACACTGATGGTCACCTATTAATACAAGCAATGCTATAGGTGCTGCAAGTGCTAAAGGGATGGCGAAATAGGCTCATGCAAAAATAATAATTAATTAAAAAATATTTGTTAAAGTCGACAGACACGCTGATAGTCCACTTGAAGGTAGGTCGCTACCGTCACATGCAACACACGCATGCACTGCTGACCATAGTAAGATTAAGATTAAATTAAGGATAAGGAAGGAGTAGATAAATGAGTTCTGGCATCCCTTACTCACCGAAACAACAGAACAGATGCGGTTATTCAAGGTAGTTTTATATCTTCTGTAACACGGTAGGGAGTGCTTATTGCTGCCAGACCCGTCTGGCGACAGTAACCATTTCCTTACAGAGGATCATTGTGAAATAACATCTATGCTTTTGTGTTTCGGTGAGTGAGTAAGGAATGCCAAAGCCCATTTCTCATCCCCTCCTAATCACTTATCCTTATTCCTACTAAGGTCGACATCGCAATTGCAGCACTTGTGGCGTTGCTTGTGTTGCGTTACTATCGAGTGGATCATCAGCCTATCTGACAACCTTTATTTTATTTTTTTATTTTTTTTATGTTAAGGTTAGCAGACGCTGACGGTCCACTTGATGGTAGGTGGCTACCGCCACCCATAACACAAGCAACGCCAAAGCTGCTGCAAGTGCGCTGCCGACTGCTGTAGGATTAAGGATAAAGGATTAGGAGTGGATAGGGAAATGGGCCCTGGCATCCCTTACTCACTCACCGAAACACAACAGCACACGTGCTGTTATTTCACGGTGGTCTTCTGCAAGGGGGGTGGTTACTGCCGCCAGACGGGCTGCCCAAATGACTGCGAAAACGCAGTGTGCCCTGCCACTAGGAAAAAAAAGAAAAGGTAAATAAGTAACATCTTTAACAAGTAGGTATATAAATGGCTAACCTGAATAATTAGAGTAAATATGAAATGAATGCCGTCTCCCTGCGAGACCCTGTTTGTTTTCATTCCTGGATTCATAAATGACAAAAGCAAGCTTTGTAACTGAGTTTTTTCAGGTCCAACCACCGCAATGGAGTCTCCTTTTCATCGCGGTTCTCAGACAGGAAAAGTCACATTAAATTTGTGCAGATATACCTGCGCTCTTTTATACTTTTACAGTCGAGTTCGTTTCAATTTGACGTAATTTTGTAGGTTCTTTTTACGTCGAAAGTTTGATTGGGTGTGCCTTTGCAAGTCGAATAAAACGAACGCACCAAGAATGTTTAAATAAAAGAACCTTTATCCGAGCTTTATCCTCCCCGTCAAACGACATTTTATGGCTCGTGTAGATTTGAGTATTTTATAGGCGCTTTTTTTTTTTAAAGATACTGGATGAAAACGCGGCTTCGCTCGGGTGTAATGTGACTCATAATATGTACACATGTAGATACAAAATGTAGGTAGATATTTCTGTAGTTATCGGTTCTCAAGGAATATTAAAGGCAAAGCGGCATAGATTTCGCTCAATGTTTGCGGCAAGACGTTTCGTTTTACACAGTCATATGAGTCACAGTTCTTTGTAATGGACACTTTGTTTTTAAAATGAATGGTGCGACGACGCATTGAGTGGCGAGGCGTATTTGCGCTAGTATGAATGAAACGGAACGTTTATTAACCACTCAAGATGTCACAGAGACACAGGTGTCAGTGAGTGACGTTTCGCTAAAGTGGCCAATATGGCGACTGCGATTTGTCTGTCAGCACCATTAGAATTTAACAAAATACTTGACAATCCGAATTTTGCGGATATATTTTGTCGACTCGAAATCTTTATTTTTTTATGTTTTATTATTCAGGTAAGGTTTCAATCGAGTCTACCGTACCCCTTGACGAAATTATTAATATAGAAGATTAGGTGTTACATGTAGGTACCCAGTGATCTGGATCATTTTATGGGGTTGATACGGTAGTAGTTTTGCCTGCTGTGCCAGAAGACTGTTCGTCAGATATATGTATCTGTTCGTCTGGGTGTTTTCTAGATAGTCTCCGTATATATTAAAGTGTTATAAAAATATTTATCGATTGTCCAGCACCCATTACAAGCTCTGCTTAGTTTGGGGCTAGATGTATGACATGTTCTAATAAAAATAAATAAACGGTATGCTCTGCCTGTCGTATGAGACGACTGAAAGTGGTTCCTCCGATGGTTTTCTGATAGCCCTTAGGAATAACAGGCAACTGGGAAAATTAGTAGCCCCGAGGTATTCGGAGAGGATGGGCACACAGGAACCGGAGAGTTGTACAGATGGATTACCGTGGCCTTCGACTAGGCGCACCTGTCGAATGTAGCACCTTGCTCCCAATGTAGCAGCATTTACGAAACGCACTTATAGGCAAACATCTTGAGAAGAGGTTTCCTCATAATCGAGAAAGTCATCGAGCATTTTCCACCGCAAACATTACCAATGCACTACAGATGAACAACAGCCTATTATAATGTCCCCACCGCAAGGGGAGACTACCGCCCGTTATGAGGTCCCCGAAATGGCCGGCGTACCTCCGCTTTCGGGTACGCCGAGGTTCCGACAGGGAGCGTAGTCCTCCCCGCGCTGAACAGCCGTGGCGGGTCGCCGAAGTTGTGCTACAACGTTCCTGCGACCCCGCCCATCTACGGCCGCGCTAGAAAGTTGGGTTTTAGCCGGTAGGAGTCACAGCGTCCACTTTCGCTGCTGGGTATCCATGATGGATTTCCCAACGTAAAAGAAAAGGGGGCACATGCCTATACTCTCAATAACAACAATAATATAACAAGGGCGTATGGGCTATTTTGATCATGGTGGACTTCACATCTACCTTAGAATTTCCTTGTTGGTGTATGCAGGTTCCTTCACGATGTCAGTCAGCAAATGCACTTAAGTTTTTAGAGAAAATCCATTGGTGCATCGCATGACCGGGGATCGAACTCGAACCTCTCGACATGATAGGCCGCGTCTTTCACACTACGCCACCGACTCTCTAAATGTTATCATTAAACATTATCACTATAATGTTCTACAATTATTCGCAACTAGCTTTTATCTCGTCCCGCGTCCCTCTGGAACAGTAGGTACTTGTTTTTGAATGAAAGTTTACCTACGATCTTTTTGTACTCCTGACAACGTTTACGATAGTCGTAACAAACAGACAACACCGAAACACAACAGCACACGTGCTGTTATTTTACGATGGTCTTCTGTAAGGGAGTAGTTACTGCTGCCAGACGGGCTGCCCAAATGACTGCGAAACGCAGTGTGCCCTACTGCTACTAAATACTAAATACTTACAAAGGAGCCTCAAATCACATCTTTAAATCACAGTTTGTCTATTTCTCTTCACATGATCAATAACAAAACTCAGTGTGTAACTAATGTAAAACATAGAGTAATTTCCATTTATAAGCGCAGTAAGTATACCTACTTAAATTTGTTACAAACTTTGCGGAGCGACTATATGAGATGGAATTGCAGACAGACGTATATCCAAGACGCCGGAAACGGATACTGAGTTGTATGGTCATGAAAAAGGCGATTTAGTGCTCAAAGTATAATTGTCTAATTTATCGTCTTTAGCGAATTAACGAATTATACAGAACTAACTGGTTTCCGCGGCTTCGCCCTCGATGAAAAATAAAAAATAACGACTAAATAAATATATGTGCAATGTAACGCCTAACATCTTTATTGCAGTTAGAGCTTTTGTCAAGCGTTAGATGATCCCTCTGGAAAATGACCCCTGGATGAAAGGTAGCCTATGTCCTTTCTTGCATCCCTGACAACGTGTATGCAAAATTTCATGATGATCGGTTCAGCGTGAAAAGGTAACAGACAGACAGAGTTACTTTCACATTTATAATATTAGTGTGGATTTAAGACATGGCTAATTTTTAATATATATTATTTTACCTAAGTATTATTAAAAATAGTAATGTGTTTAAATTTTTTAAAGAAATATTTAACTAGTTTCTAGTTTTCATTGACGAATATCTTTAAATAGAAATCATGTACTTAATCCTAAGGAAACTTTGAACACTTTTTAGGGTTCCTACGTCCGAATAAAAAAACGGAACCCTTATAGGATCCCTAGTGTGTCCGTCTGTCCGACCATCCCCCCCCCCCTTATCTCCGAAACTACTGAACCTAAAATTTTGAAAAACAGAAATTAGTTTTCTACTTATAGATTATAGGAAAACCTATAAGAAGTCCATGATATTAAAATAATATGGTAAATCACGCAATATATTGCGGATAGGTAACATCATACGGAACCCTCTTCACGCGAGTTCAACTCGCACTTGTCCGTTTTTTTTATCTTAACGTAGACAGTCAGGCTGACAATCCACTTGATGGTAGGTGGCTACCGTCGCCTGTAACACAATCAACGCCACAGGTCCTTAACCATAGTAGGATTAAGGATAAGGGATTTGGAAGTTATAGCGAAATGGGCACTGGCATTCTTTGCTCACTCACCGAAACATAACAGCACACAAATGCTATTATTTCACGGCGGTCTTTTGTAAGGGGGTGGTAACTGCCGTCAAACGGGATGCCCAAATGACTGCGAAACGAAATCACTACTAGAATAATATACTAGGTTTTTAAAATAAAGTCAAAATCATCAATGCCACTTTTAAACAAAAACAAATAATCCCTTAAGTGTATATCTACTGAATACTTAAATGTTCGTTTAGTGGCCCAACATAAATCGGGAAATTCATTGCGATCGAAAAGGATGTATTCTTTAGATCCGTCTCCTCCTTAACGGCTCTTCACTCGAACAGGAAATAAGGCACTCGTTTTTTTAAACTTATTTTATTCTTAAAATGAATCTTTTAACACGATTTATGTGTTGCCAGCTAGAAAACGTATTTTTAAAAATTTTTAAAGCTAAAGCCGGAGATATACATCGTCTCGAAGATGTGCTTACTTATATAAAAATTTGAAAATAACTAAATAAGACCTCGGAATGTCTGTATCTATATATATCTGTATGGTACATCAAATCCCAGTCCTGGGCAAAGGTCTTTACTCTGTGTATGGACTGCTATTTCACCATGCTCACCTTATGGGGATTGGGAGAACATGTGTATCTAATATTCAATAATAAAAAAAATCATTCATAAATTAATAATTAAATATCTACCGAATTAATTTTACCTTAAAAAAAAAACATTTCCTGGAAATGTTTACCTTCGCGCTATCATTTTTTAATTTTAATATTGAGAAATTTATGATAATCTATAATATTATAAAGAAGTAATGCTTGTATGTTTGTTTATTTGTTTATTGTTACTAATATTTTTTGTTTGTACGATTGCCTCCTGTAGGTGGCAATCTTATTTGATATAAAAAAAAATCTTTCAATCTTCAACGCGGATGAAGCCGTGGGCACGAGTTATCTAAATAAATATAAAGATTATATCAAATCTTAATGTCCCAATATTAAGATTTTTCAGCTGAATATAAACTCTTGGTAAAAGTATAATGTCAGGCGTCATATCTTTTACTAGCTGGTGCTTCGCCCGCGTTGAAAAATGAAAAAATAACTCCTGACTAAATATATGAGCAATGTAACGCACATCGAAATATAATATAACCTTCTAGCATAACATCTTTACTGCAGTTATAGCTTTGCCAGGGGTTGAATGATCCCTTGGGAACAGTACTTTTTTCTGGATGAAAGGTACCCTATCTCCTTTCCTGCGTCCCTGACAACGTGTATGCAAAATTTCAGGATAATCAGTTCAGCGGTTTAAGCGTGAAAAGGTAACAGACAGACGTACAGAGTTACATTCATATTTATAATATTAGTATGAGTTTTTCAACGCGGAAGTACTCTCGGGCACCGCGCGCACGCTGCAGTGATGCGTGGCCGCTGTTTTTAATATTTTGCTTTGCATATGATCATTTTTAATTTTAAATTCATATTTCGAATACACACATGATTCTTTCCCTGAGCGTCACTGTATATAGTCTGTGCTCATCATTAGGATGTAATTATGTACGTAAAATATTAATATATGTGAGCTTAAACATATAAACAAGAAATAGTAATTCTAAGCTAAAAACAATTAGATAATCTCGCCGCCATTTTGATGAGAGTGCGTTGAAAGGACATTGGATCAACGCCGACACCGTTTCGAGATTGGAACGCGTGCTCTGAATACGCATACGCCTCTAGTCGTTCGAAAACCGTTTTATATAAGAATGCGAATTCACGAACCACTGATTCGAATAATAGTGGGTGTTGGAGTGAATTTTGTAGGATCACTTGGGCTGTATATCTATTCGATTTCAGTGCCGTTGCGTCAACTTTAAAAATGAAACGGCCGGAAAATCGATTTGGCGAAGTCACGACAGCCGAATTTAGGTGTTACGTCAAAAGGTTTTTACGCAGGTATCATTTGTCAAAGGGATATCTGCAATACCTTTATAGTGTAATACATTTAGACATATAAAATGCTATGGCAACATGTTAACATATTTTTGGTGTATATTATAAAGCACTAGCGGCCCGCCCCCGGCTTCGCCCGGGGTGCAATTTTTATATATAAGAACATTCCCCGTTTATCTCTTTTTCCGAGTTTTTCCATTGGTGAAAACCGAATTAAAATCGGTCTATCCGTTCACGCGTGATGCCGTGACCAAGGGAAATGGGAATTCATTTTTATATATAAGATAGATTATTCCCTCGATGTAAAACTTTATTCTAACTAATAAGTATTATATGCGAAATAAATTTTGTTTGTTACGCTTTAACTGCTCAATCTATACTTAATCTTTTTTTTTCAGGGGTACAGAAACAGAAATAAGGTACCTTTTATCCAGATAAAAGTGCTGTTCCCGGGGGATCACCTAAAAATAAATATTCAACGCCTAATAAAAATATATGAGCAATAAAGTTTGAACAGATCTTTTATCGCTTAAGAAAAAGGAGTTCGGACGAAGTCCGTCTGAATTTTTATAACATAATATGGGATACTTTAAAAATATTAAAATTTATCTTATATATATAAAAATGAATCCCCATTTCCCTTGGTCACGGCATCACGCGTGAACGGGTAGACCGATTTTAATTCGATTTTCACTAATGGAAAGAGGGATAAACGGGGAATTTTCTTATATATAAAAATTGCATCCCGAGCGAAGCCGGAGGCGGAACGCTAGTATTTTATAAATAAGCATGTAAACCTTTGTTTTTTAATTTAAAATTTTATTTTTAAATTCTATTCTTCAGTGTTCTTGGGGATTCATTTTTATATATAGAAATGACCATTTTTACATATTACCTTTTTTGTGGGTATGAACGAGCAACCCGCCCCTAGTTTCGCAGGATCCATTTTTTCTGCAAATTACAAGCACAAACATTCTTCGCTTATCGAACTTTTCATTAGTGTTATTTCACAGTATGTTTCGGTGATTGTATTATAGTCGGTAGAAATAAAAAAAAATCGGAACAAGTGCGAGGTGAACGATGTTACCTATCCGCACAATATTGAGTGATTTACCATGTTATTTTAATATCATGGACTTCTTATAGCTTTTCCTATAATCTATAAGTAAAAAAATATTTTTTGGATTTTTTTCAAAATTTCAGGTCAAATTTTCGTCTATTTTCTTGAATAGGTAACTTGGAAACTATTTATTTTAAAGTTACAAAAAAGATTTTCACAACAAGACCTTCCATTTGATATGTCACACGATGCAGTTTTCAATTTTTTTTTTTAATTTGCCACTTTCCCCCCCAAAAATGACCTCCCATTTACAGATTTCATCTATTCACGTCACACCTCTGCGTTTGGGTCACAGAAATTGATATGTGTACCAAATTTCAACTTAATCGGTCTAGTAGATTCCGAGATAATTGACTGTGAGCGACGGACAGACGGACATACGAATGATCCTATAAGGGTTCCGTTTTTTATTCGGACGTACGGAACCCTAAAAAGTATTGATGCAAATAAATACTTTTACTTTATAAATAAATACCAATTAAAACAGTTTTCTAAAAAAGATCAAACACGTGATTATAAGGGAAATTTTTAAATCAAAGCTTTTATATTATAATGAGTTATGAGTAAAGCTATGGGAGCTTTCTTACACGAAAATACATTTAAGTTCTCAAAGTTGTCTAGTCAGGAGCCTCAGGGAGAGCGGGATAAAAGAGAATTTCATGTAAGTAACGTGGGAAGTGCTAGGGCAAAAAACACTTAACTCAAAACAAGTTACATTTTTCTGAATTCAATGCCCTAAGTTTGTTATTAATTTAATTTTTCAAAGAAATATGACGGTGTAGAATTTTTATACGAAAATTTAAATGTAAATTTAAATGTAAAAATCCATCAATGGTTTTTTTTAATGGATTAAAGTGGACATGGGAATTTTTTTTTTGCAAGGAATTGTGAATTTATAACAATAATAGTAACTTTTTATTTCAGATAATGTATCCGTAGGTTATGCTAACTTAAAAAAACTCTCTTTATAATTTATAACAAAAACAAAAAATCCTCGCTGTGCATTTGGTAGGTACCATTTCTTTACACATAATAGGGTATTTTAGTCTATATGAAAAAAAAAACTAAAAGTATATTATTGAGATAGCTTAGGCAAAAAGCAGTCGGAAAATGTTAGTTTTAGTTCGTAAAATAGCAAAATAAATTTTAAAATTAAATTCAAAGTTTTCAGAATTTTTAGTCTGTTCAACACAATGAAATAGTAGCCGCCATGTTTACGTCATACGGTTGTGTAAACAAAAAAGTGTCAGTCAGTGTCATGTCAATTACCGGCGCATTTGTTTACACAGCCAACTGACGTCATGACCACAGAGCAAAATGGTTACCAGCATTTTCGTCAAATTACGCGCGAAATTTGAAAATGTAAATTTTAAATGCATTTTTATTAAACTTATTGATTGAATAAAAATTTGGTGTTTTTTTAGGGATTCATTAGCACTACAGAATCTAATTGAGACACTTTTTGAAAAGTTTACAAATTGTCTTTTAAAAGAAGAAATATTAATTAGTTTTCGGCAGACAGGCTGATGGTCCACTTGTTGGTAGGTGGCTACCGTCGCCTATAATACAAGCAACGTCAAAGTTGCTTGTGCTGCAAGTGCGCTGCCGACTACAGTAGGATTAAAGATAAGGGATTAAATCAGTAAAAGTTTAAGTATTAAAAAAAAATCAAAAAATGGTCAAATAAAAATTATGTAAAACGTTGTTATAAATAAATAAATCTTTATTTACATAAACACATATTTAATGGATCTTACTTCATATACAGAAGTGAACCCGCAAGAGCGTGAAAATATAGTAGGCATTTTAAAATTATAAAATTATAAAATCTATAAAATTCTTTAGTTAAAATTATAATAGTCTAGTAATCATTCTTTTAAAGTTCTTGTAAAGATAGGCAATTTCTTTGTATTGTTAGGTGGTTTATTGTACGTTTTAATTGCATATATATGTTTTCTAAAGAAAATATACATATAACATATATAGGATTAACACAAGCACAGTTTCTTTCAGTGGTCTTCCTAATGAAATCAGCATTTAGCCAACTTTTCTAACTTTTCTACGAAGTTGGCGATCATCATCGCAATCTTAACCTTGGCAGCTGCTGCACGAAAGAGGGAGCGAGTGCTCAATCATTCTCTTAAACTCTTCAATCAGGATGTCTTTCTCCTGCTTCTGCTACATTTGCCCTGCATTTTCCCTCACTTTTCTAGTTGGGGAATAAGATATCTTTCACCTCTTATTAAGTGCCCGAAAGATAGCTTTTCTCTTCTTTAAGTTGCTAAACCTTCCATTCCTTTTTTCATTCGACGTCAAACTTCAACATTTGTTATCCTCTGCCCCCATGTTATGCCCAGCATGTGCCTAATAGGCGCTTCGGTCTCGTGCTCCTATTAAATTCTCCTACTGATGGGAGCACAAAGACACACATGTATTTTGATGAGGAGTAATCCGCTTACAGATTTCCTGCCGCTGGCTAGACGGCAGAAGTATGTGGGGGTCGCCCAAGCGCCTGATCATAGCGGCACTGGCAATACCCACTAAAACTCCCCGGTGTCTCCTTGCCCTTTGAGCGGGTTGGACCGCGCTCTGCCGAGGCAACAACTCCGATCCTCCCCAGGGATGTCCTGATGTTCCTACTGAACATAAACTCAAAGGAGAATAATTCTAAACTTTATTCCTTCTGCTCCTATTACAAACATTATGTACAGTCAGAAACAAATTACGCTTCAATTATTTAATAACAAAAGGGAAAATATAGGTGAATTTCAAAAAAATGATACACAGTTATGTTGTCACGTAAAAGAGATATCTCTTTTACGAACTAGTAAAAATATTACCAAAATAAATAACATAAAGAACAATGGCGAACTCCCATACAAATTTTTGTTGACTTAATTTTTTTGCGTCTATGTATGAAATATATTGAAAAGTGTAGAGTTTTGATTCCTGAACTGATTGGTCTTCGGTTTAATACTAAATAAAGTATGCAATTAAAGATATCCTCGTTTGATGTTTTTGAGGTTAACGTATTTTTAGATTAAATTGGTACAGAAATAAATATTTTTACGTATATATAACATATGACATTTAGTTGTGTGTTCGATTTTTATTATTTTAAAAGGTAAATACATTTCCAAAATAAACTAATGTTGTGAAAAAGTATTTGCTTAAAAGTTGTGAAGTTAAGCCACAGAGTGCACAAAGAAAAACTAAGTCATTACAAATACTAGACTAATGACGATTTATTCATTGTTTAATTTAATCTTTATAATAATTTCCAGACTTAGACATGGCATTAATGTAACTTGAAAAAACTGTAAAAATATTTTTCTTCTATTTATATTAATGACATTTAAAGACGCTTGAAAATTCTTTCAACAATTATTTCGCCATTGTTCTTTGACTTTAACAAACCATAAATACTATTTCAATAATTTTTGAAAAGAATGGAATTCTTTTAAATCAGAGTTGCAGCTGAATGGTAGCCCGTTTCTGTGGCAACAAGAATATGTAGCCGAACACGTAAGTCTGTAATAATGCAGGGTTAAACGTAAATGCAATTATTTTAAGTAGACAAACAGTGCCCGCAGGCAAGGGTGCAAAGTCAGCTCGATGAGTGGATTAATAGATGTCCCTTACTAAGAATTTCTTCTCGTCAGCGTATGAGGCATACCAGATAATCTATACTATATATATTATTATAAAGCTGAAGAGTTTGTTTGTTTGTTTGAACGCGCTAATCTCAGGAACAACTGGTTCGAATTGAAAAATTATATTTGTTTTGAATAGTCCATTTATCGAGGAAGTCTATATGCTATATAACATCACGCTACGATAACAGTATTATATATAAGCAGTGTCCAGTACCGCGCGCCCCATGCGCACGCCGCCGCCGTATGGGCCGCAGTACATAGTTTGTGTCGCGGTGTTATCCGATTTTTTTAGAAGAGGCATTGAAACGTTTATTCAAATGTTTATTGCTATATTATTGTTCCAAGGCGTTCAATTTAAAAAAAATATTTTTATTAAAAATATTCATTTTTTTTTTCGGGAACAGCACTATCCTTTGTCCTTTTTCTATACACCTGACCCCTGAAGACGTGTTATGCAAAATTTCATATCAGTTGAGTAGTTAAAGCGTAAAAGCATAACAGACAAACAAACTCACTTCATTTTCCATTAAATTCGGTACAAATATAAAAAGTTATTAAATACCACGTCTTTGCTAGCACAATTTTCAAAATTCCCGGAGTATAGATAGAAGCCGTGAAGAGTAGATATAAAGAGGACCAACTCTATACACGAGAGTATGTCGGTCGGCCACCAATAGATGGCGTTGTAGAAGTATTTTTTTACGGTAGTTTCATGAACTACGCAACCAACCAATCATATTGTTACATACGGGGTGAGTCAAACTGCTGTGTAAGGGCGAAAATGAACTATTTATTTCCACAAACTAAGATGACTTCCAAAAGAGCTAAACTTGTCCGATAAAACCGTTAAACTTGCCAAAAGTCGACAATGATTCCCTTCCCGAGTCGCTGGTTTACTGTCGCTTTCGAATCGCAGGCTATAGCTCAACAGTTATCGCAGAACTATGTCTGCCGCCCGCCACTCTCCTATTTATATTTGCCGCCAAACGTCTCGATCTATTTCGAATTTACTAGAAATAAACAAGTATTATAAACACGGATTTTTTTCCTACTCCGTAATTGTAAACAAGTCCATTGTAAGTTCGAGAATGCACTTTTTTATGTTTAAGTCGGCAGACAGGCTGACGGTCCGCTATCGCCGCCTATAACACAAGCAACGCCAAAGCTGCTGCAAGTACGCTGCCGACTGCTGTAGGATCAAGGATAAAGGATTAGGAGTGGATAGGGAAATGGGCTCTGGCATCCCTTACTCACTCACCGAAACACAACAGCACACGTGCTGTTATTCCACGGTGGGGTGGTTCTTCTGTAAGGGGTGGTTACTCATCCAACGGCTTCATCATTTCTGTTGAATGCGAACTCTATGTTGTGAACATAAGGACCAATTTCCTTTGAAACTAACCGGGAAGGGGCGTGATTAGTATCGATAGTGGGGAGCCTTCGAGATTTTCGACCGGCGCGAGTGCTTTTACCAAAATGTTCCGTGGTTAGTCGTAACAATATCAAACACCGTAACAATATCAAAACAAGCGCCGTTCTAGCCAATTTTGGTTGTAGCTTGCCAGGATTTCAGTTTAAACACTCAAATAAGTTAATCCTCTTTAACTCTATCCGCCACGATAAAAGCAAAAAAAGGAAGATACAATCAATTGTCGAGTTGCAAAGGTATAATTTGATAGAACCGTCTAAGCCGCCTGAACCCCACGTAGTGTTGACGTAGGCTGTACGTGAGCCAAATTACAGGATACCGGAGCCAGCAGGGTGTGACTCTCACCAGGACTTTGTTGTCGTCCAATAAATGGATTAATTGCGAACAATCTTACAGAAAATGTCTGTTGGTTTTGTAACGTGATTTCGAAAATAAATTTTGTAGTTTGATGGAAGAGTTAAAAGGTCGCATTTCACGATTTTTACACCATTTTGAGAATTCCCATTTCCCTTGGTCACGGCATCACGCGTGAACGGGTAGACCGATTTTAATTCGGTTTTCACTGATGGAAAGAGGGATAAACGGGGAATGTTCTTATATATAAAAATTGCATCCCGGGCGAAGCCGGGGGCGGAACGCTAGTATTTCATAGAAAGAAATCGCAGTTTAGCCATTACGTATACAATATCTATAATACATTTCACTAGGCATCCTAACTATGTCATATTGGATAGTGGATAATAGAAATTACCTAACAAAGCCTAGGAATTTATCGGAAATATCTCGAGCCTTCATACCACTCCTAGCAAACACGCCTTTTACAACGTTCAATGTAGAGGGCGCTTCAAGTGCCATACAAAAGACCAGGACGTTTAGAACTTCCCAACCCCCCCTTGAGCGTTAAAAATATACAACATTTTGAGGAAACGAGATATGCGACAAGGGGTCAAGTGAAAATTGTTTAGTTAAATGACAAAAGACGAAGGAAAACAATGGCGGCTACGCGTTAGAAGCAAAGTTTTTTTTTAATACCTACCTACATTTTTTTCTGACTAGGAAATGTCATTGGAAGCGAAGACCAGCAGTAAATCACACAATCTCCTTGTGAGTTTATAGTGTCCTGTGTACACAATTAGATGCTGTTAATTATTAATTAAATTTAATTGCAAATTAATTATTAATTTCGCAGTCATTTGGGAAGCCCCCTTACAGAACCACCCCCTTACACTGTTCCTTACTTGTCTGGCGGCAATAACCACCCCCTTACAGTAGAATGTAACCCCCACCGTGAAATAATAGTACGTGTGCTGTTGTGTTTCGGTAATTGAGTAAGGGATGCCAGAGCCCATTTCCTTAATCCTTCCCAATTCCTTATCCTTAATCCTACTGTAGTAGGCACTACACTTGCAGCAGCTTTGGCGTTGCTTGTTTATAGGCGACGGTAGCCACCTACCATCAAGTGGACCGTCAGCCTGTCTGCCGATGTTAACAAAAAAAAAATTGCACATGAATTTCAGAGAATAAGTCGAAATAATTTAATTTATAATATATAATTATTATATGACTACAAAAAACTACTGTTTTACAAGCTGTGCCCCGTGGTTATATCTTCTTTAAAATAGGAAAGCATAAAATCATTCTCCCTTTAAAAAATTGACAATTTTCATAGTGTTCAATCAAACGGTTTTCGCATTTATCTGAAATAGGTACCAAAATCCATTATGTGTATAAAGTAGGTACCTACGTAAAGTTTGGTAGGTTAAAGGTTAAGTATAATTATAACTAAAACTAATTAATGTTATTATACTCTTATTTAATAACTCTCTATAAAAGGGTAATACCCATCAAGTGTAGAAATATATTTACTGTAAAAATTACTTTAGGTATTTGTTATACTGCCAAAGATAAGCGAGTAGGAATTATCATCTTCAGCTATAATATCTAACCCCATATAATTTATTGCCCTATAGTATATCAATTCCTGTTATTTCCTTTAACACAAAAATATAACCACAAAAGAAAAATGTAAGTTAACAGATAGAAAAGTCACATGATTCAGTTTTATTGAGACTATATCCTTACATATCATAGCAGAAACTCCCGCCGCGACTGTCTGTCTGTATGTTCGCGATAATCTCAAAAACTACTGAACGGATTTTCATGCGGTTTTCATCTATGAACAGAGTGATTCCCGAGAAAGCTTCAGATGTATAATTCGTTAAGGTTTTGTGTAAATTGGTTGAAATATGACGATAATTGTTGTATGTTGTGTCCACTTGTAGTAGGTTACATTCCGACGTAAATGTTATTTTGTATATTATTATCATCTTACTTGTATATGGAATTGTATACCAGTTAGGTGGACCTGTAAAAAAAAAAAAGATTGTTGAATTGTTGAAGTAGGGGCAGGGCACACTGCGTTTCGCAGTCATTTGGGCAGCCCCGTCTAGCGGCAGTAAGCACCCCCTTACAGAATACCACCGTGAAATAACAGCATGTGTGCTGTTGTGTTTCGGTGAGTGAGTAAGGGATGCCAGAGCCCATTTCCCTATCCCGTCCTAATCCCTTATCTTTAATGTCGGCAGCGCACTTGCAGCAGCTTTGGACGCTAGCCACCTACCATCAAGTGGACCGTCAGCCTGTCTGCCGATTTTAACATTTAAAAAAAAGATATCGGAAAAATCTGGGAGCTTTCATAGAAAACGCTGCGATAATCCGATTGAGATATAACAAAACATGGTGTTTGGTGGGATTGTTGATAGCCATTTTAACTTTTAAAAAAAATATCACATACATATAATATCGTATTTAAAAAGCTATTTAGATTTTTACAAATTTAAAGAGAGACAAAAAACAAAAATATTTTGAGGGGTCCAATAGTTAAGGGTCAATAGTTAATGCGATACCTTCTTTAATGTTAAGGTCGATAGACCGGCTGACGGTCCATTTGATGGTAGGTGGCTACCGTCTTCTGTAACTCTACAACGCCACAGGTGGGATTAAGGATAAGGGATTGGGAAGGGATAGGGAAATGGGCACTGGCATCCCTTACTCACTCACCGAAACAACACAGTATAGTATGCTGTTATTTCACGGGTAAGGGGGTGGTTGGCAAAACACAGTGTATCCGATCTCTACTAAAGTTAATTGAATCTAACCCAGGAAAAAGTGGAAAAGTAGTAACCAGATATAATCATTCAATGGATATTAAAATAATTTATTAAATATTAGAGTGAATGAATAATTCGCTTGCTATTTTATCGCTAGCAGTGAACATAGCTCTTAAATCATATTAGAGCAGATCAATCAAGTGGCACGTGTGTGTGAGGGGCGATATGTCAGTCTTATTAATACGTTGGGAAGGCTCGTATTGTTCATAATATAAAATTAACTCAGACTATTGTCTATGGTGGCTTCCCCATTCAAATAAGGAACAAATAAGTATTCAATATTGGAATGTTTTCAATATTTGTTTTATTAATAATTTTCTTTTAAATTGAATCTAATAATAAAATACAAGTTGATTGATAACACATAAGAATTTGTATTTGACTATGGTTTTAATAAAAAAGTGAAATAAGTAGTGGTGCGTTTCGCAGTCATAAATTAGGCAACCCGTCTAGTGGCAGTAACCATCCATCATCGTTAAATAACAGCATGTGTGCTTTTGTGTTCTTTACGGTCCACTTAATGGTAGTTGTGGGCAAAAGCTACAAATTTACTAATACAAGCTACTACACACACACACACACACACACAGTAGGATTAAGGATAAGGGATTAGGAGGGGATAGGGAAATGGGCTCTGGCATCCCTTACTCACTCACCGAAACACAACAGCACAAGTGCTGTTATATAACGTAAAATAAAGTATTTATATATTTATAACCAGCTGTTGCCCGCGTCTTCGTCCGCGTTGATTAAATGAAAAATATAACACCTGAGAAAACATAACATAACATACATATCTATACTAATATTATAAAGCTGAAGAGTTTGTTTGTTTGTTTGTACGCGCTGATCTCAGGAACTACTGGTTCGAATTGAAAAATTCTTTTTGTTTTGAATAGTCTATTTATCGAAGAAGGCTATAGGCTATATAACCTCACGCTACGATAAATAGTATTATATATAAGCAGTGTCCAGTACCGCGCGCCCCATGCGCACGCCGCGCCGCCCGCCGCGCCGCGCCGCCCGTATGGGCCGCAGCGAAGCGTGGCCGAATTCATCTAGTCTTAATATATAAAACACAGTCGGGTTCGTTCGAACACTTATAACTCGAGAACGGCTGGACCGATTTTCATGGTTTTTGATTTGGTGAATTCGTCTCCGCTCCGAATAGCAGAATAACTATTAGAACATCGGAGAAATATTCACGACAAAAAAAATTTGGAGAAAATTCATTTTCGCATACATTTTGTATGATATGGATATTTTGTTGATATCTCGAGAACGGATTGAATGATTTCGCTGATTTTTTTTATTGGTCTCACCCTTGAGAAGTTTTCTCGCATATTGGAAAAGTTTTTTTTAATGTTAAGGGCATCAGACAGGCTGTCGGTCCACCTATGAAACAGGTAACACAACAGGTGCTCCAAGTACGCTGCCGATCATAGTGGGATTAAGGATAAAGGGATTAGGATAGGACAATGGGCTCTGGCAGCCATTACTCGGTCACCGTAACATGCTGTCATTTCTTCATAGTCATGTAAGGCGGTGGTTACTGCCGCCAGACGGGCTCCTTATGTATATATGTAGCGTCACTTCTTTATTACCTTGCAAGTTACAGAGTTAAATTTAACACACATCTGCAATTTGCAGTCTGTGTTTACAGGTGTAGGTCAACTAAAGAAATGGATTGAAAATGGTGTCGCTTTGAATTTTCTGTCGTCTCTTTATATTGGACAATTAGATTGAACGCTCAGATTATCTTTTATTAGAAAATCGTTTCTCACTGATTGACCTTTGTACTAGGCACAGCCAAATTACTAAGTTTAGAAAGAGAATTAGTACTGTCAGATCTCTGCTTCCCCATAACAACACAGTAAAACTATAACTATTTGTTAACCCCAATTGTCAATTTTAATTAATTATTAATAGTTCGCTATGGTATGTGCTGTCTCACTCTCACCATTAATCTGTCACTACCGCAAGTCGTGCGACCGGCCATTTTCATGAAACTGCGTTAGTCTAAAAAAACATCGCAACCATAACACGCTTAGACTCATCCGCCGATCTCGACCCGATCTCGAGATTTGAATTTGTTTCATCCGTTAATGTTATCAGGCAATGTGCTCCACGAGTGTAACATTGAAGTGGTGAAGTGCTGGAGCTTCTGGAGCCATTGAAGTGGTGTTTGACGAGCCCGTTGCAGTCTTCGCCACTGGAGGACCAAGGAAGAGGTAAGTGACAGACTTCCTTCGTTTCCTCGTCCTTAGATTACATGTGCCACCAACGAAAAATACAGTCCACTTTTATGTACCTAATTGCCCTACGTGACCACTGTTCAAGGACATTGATAGATTCTTCATAAATGTAATCTTCTTTTCTATATATAAAAAATGAATCCCTATTTCCCTTGATCACGGCATCACGCGTGAACGGGTTGACCGATTTTAAATCGGTTTTCACTCATGGAAAGAGGGATAAACGGGGAATGTTCATATATATAAAAATTGCATCCCGGGCGAAGCCGCCGGCGGAACGCTAGTGTAATATAAAAAGACTCTAAATTCCTAAAAATTGAATATAATTTTTGCACCGACTCTCTCCCACGGGCACTTCATTGGAACCTGTTTCGAAAATGACCAGCAAGCTTACGACGCTGGATAATTACAATTACAGCTCCTTACATGCAATTATACGCATAATTGTAATTTATTGCGCGCCATTAAACGCACGCACTAAAATTTATATATCTCTCACATTTCTTGTAGTATCTTCCGAATACTCAAACGCTTCCAGAAAATAATCAAGAATTTTTTCATTATAAGTTTGACAGTAAGGTTGGCAGTCCACTTGATGGTAAATGGTTACCGTCGCCTAAGAACATAAGCAATGTCCAGGGTATGCAGGTGGGATGTCGACCCTGATGGAATTTGTTTAATGCTCGCTTGAAGAAGCTTATATTGTAGACTAGCGGCACGCCCCCGGCTTCGCCCGTGGTGCAATTTTTATATACCCTAAAACATTCCCCGTTTATCCCTCTTTCCATTAGCGAAAACCGAATTAAAATCGGTCTACCCGTTCACGCGTGATGCCGTGACCAGGGGAAATGGGGATTCATTTTTATATATAACATTAGCTGAGCCTGCAACTTCGTTATAGCGCGTAACTTTTTTTTGTAAACCGATTGCAATGAAACAAACACTATGTTACGGGAAGGTTACTATAACACCTCAGTGAAAACCGCATTCAAATCGGTTAAGCCGTTTCTGAGATTAGCGTGCACAAACGCATAGACAAACAGGCAAAAATTCTAAAACCTATTTTTTTTACCTCTGTAACCTCTTTTCAAAATTGTTTTTTTGAAAAGATATTTAATGTGCAGACATTTGTTATATGTATAGAATAGATAGGTGGAAACACCTCAGAAGAGAAAATTTGCCGAAGTTCGTGCGTCCGCGGGATAAAGTTTCCACTTATCTGGAGTTTAAACTGTGCGCAGCGGACTTTATCCAAGTAATGCGGATGAACTCAGTACGGTGGTAAAATAGGGGTGGGCATTATTTGGAACAATTCATCTGAGCAGGGGGTCCTACGTTCTTGTGTGTGCATTGAATTGTCAACAATTCGTAGAAGTCGACGCTGCAAGGTGTCAAATGGATCTAGATGATATTTTGTTGCGCTAGCCCTGAGATGAGAGCAGTACCTAATTCCATATGGGAGATTACTTGTCCTTGTGTCAACATTACTTATTTAACACACACACACACATTAACATTAGTAAATCGCTCACACACACATGCAATCACCCATATATGTTTATATTCGTATGTATGTATGTATATATGTATGTTTGTATATATATATATATATATATATATATATATATATATATATATATATATATATATATTTATATTTATTTGTACTTTGAATTGTAATTTGTCAGACCTAGTAATAGGCTTTGTAAAAAATTTTTTTTTTAAAATGTATTTGTAATTTTTTGTGTGCTGTTAGGTTTGCTATTCAATAAATAAAATAAAATAAAATAAAAATAAATAAAACTAACTGTTACCCGCAGCATATCTCGCTTAATTTGGCTTTCCTCTGTATATGTACCTATGTACAGACTTCTCTCGATCAGCCTCCCTATTATCCTTAAAAAGTAAATTTCCATTATTTCTTTGACGAGCCCGTTGGATGAGTGGTTAGGGTGCTTGCCTTAACGCTCTGTTCTAGGGTTCCTGGGTTCGATTCCCGGCAGGGTCAACTTTGAAAAATGAACTTTTCAAATTGGCTTTTTTTTGAATCTGGAATAAAAGCCAATTTGAAAAGCCTTTTTGAATCAGGACTGTTGTCGCCAATAAGCCTGATATCGGGTTCTGTTATAGGGTTCCCGGGTTCGATTCCCGGCAGGGTCAACTTTGAAAAATCAACTTTTCAAATTTGGTTCTGGTCTGGATGTGGAAGGTAGTGGTAGGGCACACTGCGTTTCTCAGTCATTTGGGCAGCCTGACTGGCGGCAGTAACCACCCCCTTACAGAAGACCACCGTGAAATAACAGCATATACGTGCTGTTGTGTTTCGGTGAGTGAGTAAGGGATGCCAGAGCCCATTTCCATCTATTCCCTCCTAATTCCTTATCCAATCCTACTGTAGTCGGCAGCGCACTTGCAAAAGCTTTGGCGTTGCTTGTGTTATAGGCGACGGTATACCTACCATCAAGCGGACCGTCAGCCTGTCTACCGAATATCATCTGATTAAAATTCATGATTCTTTAGTAGTTGAGATTTCATGATTGACCAGTCAGTTCACTTTTACGTATGTTAAATTTAATGTTGAGTTGCACACAAAAATATGGACATAAAGTTATGATACAATTTTCCCAAGGCTTGGGGCCGATAAATGTAGTCTTGACCGGACAATGGAGGCTCGCAGATTTACAGCCCTCTCACAAGCTTAGCCCGACATCGTACGTTTGGTCAATGAATTACAAATATTTAGTTTGTTCTAGAAAAGACTTTGATTTGTTACATAGCGTTTGTCTATAATCACATTCAAAATATCGGCCCGGGTGCAGTAAGAGTAGAGGATTCGATCCCGGGTTCCGGGATCCCGGTCATATTTTAGTCCCGAAATTTTCGGGATTAAATTTAATGAATCCCGGGATTTTCGGGATTGATATATTCTCATACTGATAAGACTGAGACTAACAATTAAGATACTGATTGTGATGTAAAGAAGTTAATTTCAAGTCTAAGCATGATGGCAATAAAAAAACAGATTATTTCGTTAATTGAAAAGGTGGAAAACTATGATAATGAAGAAAATGACATGAAAATTGAACCTACGTATACAACTAGTAAAACTGATTTAACATTGAAATAAAAGCTTCAGAACGAAATAGAAATCAGCATGAAAACTATAAATCCAGAAGCATATAAAGAAACTGATCTTTCTAAGATCATTAAACAAGAAATGAATCTTTATGAGGCTAGTTCCACACGAGGTTATAATTTGGAGAAGACTTATACAAATTTATTGACGATTCCTCCAACTTCCATCGAGCCTGAACGCGCTTTTTCCGCCTCTTCATATTTGTGCAACAAATTGCGAAGTAAGCTTTCGGATGAGACGTTGGATGCGTTGTTAATCCTTACATTTTATTTTCGTGGCTTAAATAAGTAATTTATAAAGTTTCTAGTCTATTTAATTTAAAATATGAGTACCTATAAACATTGATCTCTTTAACATTAGTCTTTTTTATAGTATATAAAAAAGACTTTTTTTAAGTTTATTGTAAAATAAAATAAAAAAACTAGGCAATTCTGTAAATAATAATTTATGAAACTATTTCATAAATTATTCACAGAAGTATCAGAAGTTGTTAATTGTTGTACAGTTTGTTTATTTTATCAGAAGAAAGTATAATTTTGTTTTGTTTTTTGAAGATTTAACTAAAGATTTAAAATAAAAAGTTGATTTTGATATGTTTTACTGTTTTTTGTTACCACTTTCTATTACCCGGGACTATCCCGGGATTAACTGTAGATAATCCCGAAATCCCGGGATTACAAAAATCGACCGGGATCGAATCCTCTAAGAGGTCTTACTGCATCCGGGTCTTACTTTCGGGAAGCATCACGTAGACATAAAACTCCATCCACTCTCAAGTGTAGTTGGACTTTTAAATAGCGTCTAAAACATTTAGGTAGATATTCAATTTTATCGCTCTTATATTTTTGTCGGGCGGTGAAATATTTTTGTTAGATGATCCTCGGGTAGAGTACTTTTTTCTGGATGAAAGGTACTGTATGCCATGTGAAGCCTAAGGCGTTGGTTAGTTTTGAAGCGTAGAAATACACGTTTCAACTTTCAAATGATAACTGTTCAAGATTTTTAAAGCATTTTATTAAAGTCAACGTTACAATTTTTATTCAACTATCAAGGTCAACTGTCTGGTGTTGCTTAAATTAATGGAATCCACATTCCATTAATTTGCCTGTCTGCCACCTTTTACCATAAAAAAAAATTATATTTAAAAGAGTTTTATCATCAAAAAAAAAAATCAAAATATTTATTTATCAATTAGGTATCTCCAAGAAACTCTTATGATCGTCATTTGGAATTACCAGTTAAATTTAAATTTACCAGGGTTTCGGAAAAAAGCCAAGATGACGATCCTGAGAAGAAACCCCGAAAGAAACTCAGGATACTATTCTTTTTGTCATATTTACAATATAAAAAAATTACAATAATTATAATCATACACTTAATACCTAAAGTAAATATACAATACTAAGCATAGTATGAGCTCCGAATCCAGGCTTTAATTCCAGGCTTCATGGTCACTTAAATAATCAGTAACCTTATAATAGCCTATATAGTAACCTTATAATAATGGCTATTATAAGGTTACATCATGATCACCAGCTATTTGCTGTCCAACCTCTCCTAATGAACACCATAGCATTCTATGCTACGAGTATGGTCAAGATTGTCTCTTCTATAATTTAAAATTCAATGTTACTGTTTGTTGTAACTATTATTTATTAGCACAAATCCAACAAAGGGCACAATAGGCGCGCTTACCGTCTCTATCTAACAGTCAAATACATGGCATATTTATAAATGAAAGTAATGGACGGAGAGGACCATGGAAGCCTATGTTCAGCAGTGAGCATATGTTACTGGTTTTTGACTTTGGTGATGCATGGAGGAGGTGATGCATGCACTTTTTAATGTTAAGATCAGCAGACAGGCTGACGGTCCACTTGATGGTACGTGACTGTGACTACCGTCGCCTATAACACAAGCAACGCCACAGTTGCTGCTAGTGCACTGCCGACTACAGTAGGATTAAGGATAAGGGATTGGATAGGAAAATGGGCTCTGGCATCCCTTACTTACTCACCGAAACACAACAGCACACGTGCCGTTATTACACGGTGGTCTTCTGTAAGGAGGTGGTTACTACCGCCAGACGGGCTGTACAAATGACTGCGAAACGCAGTGTGCCCTGCCACTACCTTCCACATCCAGACCAGAACCAAATTTGAAAAGTTCATTTTTCAAAGTTGACCCTGCCGGGAATCGAACCCGGAAACCCTAGAACAGAACCCGATATCAGGCTTATTGGCGACAATAGTCCTGGGGGCCTAGCCAAGATGCAAACTGTTGCAAACGCTTCCTTTGCGTACTTACGAAACGAAAGAAATAAAGCCCGGTGATTGGTTGTTGTAACAGTTGTAACTTCAACAACCAATCACCGGGCTTTATTTCTTTCGTTTCGTAAGTACGCAAAGGAAGCGTTTGCAATAGTTTGCATCTTGGCTAGGGCCCCTGTACGTGATTATGGAGCGATCTCAGTAGAGAGTAGCATGACCATTTTCCAGAACTTATTATTAATATTATTATTTAAAAAGTGTGTTTTTAGTATCTTGCACTATATATACACATAATTATATATACAGAAAATCATAATGAAACAAGTAAATAATTTATTCAAAAAACTTCTTTAATTGTCTTTACAGTCAGTTGCTGTATGTAAAGTTTATCTTTTAATTCCATTGATCGGAATTCCAACCGCATCCCTTTCTAATTAGGCAAACATCAGTAACGAATTGTGTACACCCATACAGACAAGCCAACAACGTTGATTCAATTAGCCTTATTAACACTGATTGTACCACAACACCACAAAACATCTATATGCATGTTGTGCATGCGTTAAATTTGTCCTCTGTCACTTAGCGAAGAATAGGAATAAACAAAGAAATAAACAGTTTATCCCTTACGCCATCCCTTCGAGAAATATGTATATTACGTAATTCACACATTTTGTTAATATAAATAATTAGCTGAACTCGGCCACGCTTCCCTGCGGCCCATACGGCGGCGGCGGCGTGCGCATGGGGCGCGCGGTACTGGACACTGCTTATATAGCCTTCCTCGATAAATGGTCTATTCAAAACAAAAAGAATTTTTCAATTCGAACCAGTAGTTCCTGAGATTAGCGGGTTCAAACAAACAAACAAACAAACTCTTCAGCTTTATAATATTAGTATAGATAAAAAACTAAGTAACTGATGTTTGTTAAGGGATAGATACTAGTTCACGTTTTGGCCCAACAGTTTAAAGATCATTCTAATGACTTCCTGATACTGGTTAAGTAATATTTTATTGATGGGAAGCTCATTTTTTATATTAATTCAAAAGAAATTTATTGGAATGGTTTATTTTTATATTGCAATGTATATAAAAAACGATGGTCTTACAGAAGACCACCGTGAAATAACAGCACGTGTGCTGTTGTGTTTCGGTGAGTGAGTAAAGGGTTGCCAGAGCCCATTTCCCTATCCCCTCCTAGTCCCTTATCCTTAATCCTACTGTAGTCGGTAGCGCACTTGCAGCACCTGTGGTGTTGCTTGTGTTATAGGCGACGGTAGCCACTTACCATCAAGTGGACCGTCAGCCTGTCTGCCGACCTTAACATAAAAAAATAATAATAATGGACAATTCATATTCTTTATCTCAATAAAATAAAAATATTCTTTACTAGCTGTGCCCGCGACTTCGTACGCGTGGCATTCGGAATAACGCGTAACTTTTTTGTTTGTAAACAGATTGGAATGAAATATACACTACATATTAACGGAAACTTGCTACAATACATCAGTGGAAACCACATGAAAATCGGTTAAGTCGTTTCTGAGATTGGCGTACACAAAGACATAGTAGCCAAAGAACGATTTTATTATTTTATTATCTAGAAAGTAGTGGCAGGGCACACTCACTGCGTTTCGCAGTCATTTATTTGGGCAGCCCGCCTGGCGGCACTAACCACCCCCTTACAGAAGACCACCGTGAAATAACAGCACGTGTGCTGTTGTGTTTCGGTGAGTGAGTAAAGGGTTGCCAGAGCCCATTTCCCTATCCCCCCCTAATCCCTTATCCTTAATCCTACTGTAGTCGGCAGCGCACTCGGAGCAGCTTTAGCGTTGATTGTGTTACAGGCGACGGTACCCACCTAACATCAAGTCACAGTCTAACCATACTTACGTCATACAGTCGGGCAACGCTCAATGTTCGAGCCTGCAAACTGAAGCGAGTTCGCCGAACGTTGCTCTACGCAAGTATATTCGTTGCCTGACTGTATGACGTAAGTATGGTTAGACTGTGATCAAGTGGACCGTCAGCCTGTCTGCCGATCTTAACATATAAAAGAAAGTATCACCATCAATTTCATGTTGAGTAGTTAAGGCGTGACGTAACAAACAAACAAGCACGCTTGCGTATTTATATAATAAGTTCTTTTTTGTTTAAAAAAAAAATAAAAGAAAAAAAGATAATTTCGTATAACATGAAAGCGACCAATTAGCCATCTCTGCAATAATTAATACACGGATATATGATACGAGTCTGCAGTGAACGCTCGCCTCAGGACGAGGCCCGAGTTGAAGCCTTTACAAATGACTGAAGAGCAGGAATAAAAAAAAACAAAATGGCGCTAACGCTTGTCCTAACGAGAGGGAAACGGTGTAATACGTCGTTAGTCAGCAGTTGGATTACTTTACAATGTTTTTACTCAAACTACTGATGTTTTACAGGGTTATCACTATAGGAAATACGCAATATTATTATTATTAAATATTCAATTCAATTCATTCAATTCATTCATTCAATTCAATTCAAGAGCAAACCCATCTATAATAAAAAAAAAAAATATTTTGTGACCACAGATAATATACATATTTTGATGAAATTTAAAATTTTCTTGGCACCATGTATGGTCTGCCCGAATGGCGTACAAAACTAATATTAATGACAATAAATTATGAATAACATCTAACAATTTAAAGCAATTATAATAAAATCTAATAATCGAATGACACAAAATTACCAATACAATGTCAACACCATTACAACACTAAAATCAAATTTACCATTACAATGTCAGAATAAAATTAATTAAATTTATAGTGCATCAGAACATTATTATTGTGGCGATTGACTCGCACCGAGTTAATTGTCCTGTGTCATGCGACACAGTTTAGTTAACAGAACTGTCAGTGGTGACCTTGTAAACAGATTGTAATATACAGAGCTTTTGGAGGAGTAAACCGTTTCAACATTGTATTTTATTTCCGTAACCATCGTCACATCCACCTGGCTGCTGGATCCAGTTCAACACGTTGAACTGGATACGACATCACTCCATTCCTCGTCGCCGGTAGACGTCCGACTTCGGTCACCTACATTATCTTAGAGCGTGTCATTTAAAAACTCACCCAGAGCATAATATGCTTTCCCTACCAAAAAATGCTTTAGTTTTTTCTTAATTAATTTTGTATTGAAATAAAATGTTAAACAAAATTATGTCATTTTGATTGCTAATTATCAAATTGCGAATAAAATTAAGGACAATGCCCAATTTCTACTCCATTGGTCCCAGAATAACGACTATTTTAAAAACATGTTTGAATATTTTAAGGTAATCAATGTAGTTCATAATATTAATATGTTATACTAGCTGAGCCCGCAACTTCGTATAGGTATAGTGTGTAACTTTTTTGTTTGTAAACCGATTGGAATAAAACAAACACTAGGTAAATGTTACGGGAAGCTTGCTGTAATACATCAGTGAAAACCGCATTCAAATCCGTTAAGCCGTTTCTGAGATTAGCGCGAACAAACGCACAATAAATCTAAAAACTATATTTTTGACTTCGGTAACCTAAATACAACGTGTATAAATTGCTTTTTTTTTTTAATATTCAATGTATAGAAATGGTTCCTATACGATTTTACCCATTATATGTATGTATATAAGCGAGCGAAATCAGATTTGAAAATAAATGGTATCTTTGCGTATTTCTGTTTTATAATGGATCAACAATTTTGTTTACGTTTCGTAATAAGTTTGATGTCAGGCGTTTGCAAAATGGCCGCGACAGGGAAACGATAAGCAGAGATATCTATGAGAGATATAATAACATTTTTTCTGAGAAATATGTGAAATTGATTTTGGTAATGATTTTTGATAACAGCCGATAACATTACATTAATAAATAATTAACGCTTGTCGTTAATTTTGATAAAAATTGACATTAACTGCGATTGTAACGTCATTTGACGTTTCAACGCAGAATTTTCTTTGTCAAATTAATTAGCAATAATTAATTTGACAAAGAAAATTATTAATTAACTCCCCGTTTATGACTCTAATAGTAAAAATATGTAGCATCAAAACGCGCCGCATTCGATGATTTAGTAGGAGTTAGTGGAGGCGGAGAGCGACTTCATTTTATAATCTGTACTAGCAACCCGCCTCTGGCTTCGCTCTTTTCTTTACGAGGAGAGAAATCTTCAAAGATACCTTATGAACAAATGCCGCATGCAATGCAAATGCCCATAGAGGTTATGTGGGACTCTTACCGCACAAAAACTCGCCTCGAGATGGGAGTCCATAGGGGACTTTGGAACAGTCACCGGGGTCGAGGGGGCGAGAAGCGCCCGGACCTTACAAATAAAACACCTTAACTAAAGCTTAACTATGAAGGACCGGCTACCGGCTAGCCCTGGAGGGCCACTTGCAACTGCAACGGCGTTGGCCGCGGCCGGCACAAGTGGTCTCCGGGGCGGGAGGTCCCTCGCAGGCACCTATCCTGGTCACGCCTCGGAGGTGAGAAGCGGCGCGGCGGTCTTCCTCTTCTTTCGCGGTGTCGGTGTAGCTGCACGTCGTGGTCATCACCAGCAAGCGCCGCTTTTGCTGCAGTGATGGGACCATCCTAGTGCAACAGGACTAGGATGGACGCAATTAGGTTTTGCAATATATAATGCCTTCCGTGAAAAATTATCTAAATTCATAGAAATCTTTTGCGTGGTTTAGGAGGAGTTTGCGGGTATACAGAGACGGACAGATAGACAGGCGCGGGCAGCGATTTACATAGCTTTTAAGACTTAGTAGTTTTGGTTGTGCCTCGATACTCACAGTCAGGACAAAAGATTTTATTAATAGATAACATATGGGCTTTGTAAGATGTAAGTAGCAAAGTACACTTTATGCTATGCTGGATAGCAACACTAGTTATGGCATGAGATTTAAAAAAAAATGATATTGATAAATTTTCGGATCAAAACTTAGCTTTTATAAGTTTTGGATTTATAAAGTTTTAAATCGGAATATAAAGAAATCAATGATTTTCATATTTCAAGCATAATTTTTAAATTAACCATATAATATTTAATTGTTCTAGTTATTTACATAATCTAAATAAATAAATTTATTATTATTATTAATAAATAAATAATAAAAATCAAAATGATCTTAATCTTAATTAAAAATACACCAGTTAAAGTACAATTTAATATTCTATATGACAAGGGCATGTACATATTTGTTTGTTTTAATCAATTCTTCTAATAATTGAAAATGTTTTATTGTAATAAATACAGAAATTAATCTAATGTAAAGTTCTCATAAATTTAGGATCGGTAATTCCTTCATATTAATGAAATTGAAAAATTAATGTCCAATCATGCTTAAATTTTTTTAGGACTTCCTTTTTTCAATGCACTCTTATGCAATTTACATACCCACACATCCTTATTATATTACGTATTAGGCAGTATCTATTTGAGATTATTCTCCTCGCTTCATCAATATTTCACCCTTAATCATAACAGTCTTCTAGCAAAATATGGATGTCCCGTCAGTATTGGTTAAGCTATTTTGGAGAAATATAATTATGCATAGATTTATATATAGATAGGTTCCATTGGAAATTTGCTTATTTTTTAATGATTTTTTAAATTTAGTTACTGCGTGTTTACTATTATTGTAATATTAGTTATTATCCTTTTAGATACATGTACCTAATGTACCTAATGGACTAAGTCGCGTTATGACTAAATTTCATATTAAATTAACTTTATGTCTAGAACCGTCTATTTGTCAGATTGCCTTCTTCGTTTTAAATTTAATCTTTATTAGACATAAACATTCATCAGGCTAAATTATATGCTGTCCTCATTGTTAAGAAAAATGAGTATTGCTCCCTTAACGTTTGATTAATATACGTAAGAGTGGGTTTGTTTGTTTGTTTGTAGCCCTCGTTGAATGATTCTAAATAAATATAATAATATATACATATTTATCTTAAAAACCACATATTATCGCAGTGTCTTGTATTTTATTCCTTTATCTATTTTTTTTTTCATAATTTTAATTTATTTTATGTCATAACATTTTATTCAATATGTGCACAGAATTTTGTATAATGATTTATGATATTTATTTTTATGTTACCTAACTTACAAACCTTTATTTTATAAACCAACTAGCGACTCGCTCCTGGCTTCCCATCGATGCAATTTTTTTCTGCAAATTATATACAAACCTTCCTCGTTTCTCGGTATTTCCATTAGTGAAAACCGTATCAAAATCTTTTAGGTGGTTTTGATAGAGTTAGAAGTTTGATGAAATATACAAAAGCAGATATAGAATGGCTTACGCGGTGTTCGGCAGGTCGGGATAAAGTAGAAATGACTTGCCCTTACGGCAAAATTTTTTTAATTGCCTTGACGATAATTATTAGATAGGTTGAACGGGCGGATAGAGTGACACAATGTAGCTTACCCTATATTTTCCAATCTTTTTGTATAAAAATGGCATAAAAGCGGGTATTTGGTAGTTTAGGAGTGAATTTATCTTATTGTCGCTTAAGTAATTGGCGGGTGGTAGCAACCTTGCGGATGCCCTAAATCACGGAGTCCCGCGGGACGTTATCTCTTCGCAAATTCTAGCTGTGATTTATATCTGTGGCTCGATTGGCGAGCCGATCGGTGGCTACCGGCGGATTAGTTCCCGAGGGATTACTAACATTCTGTCGATTGCGAGATTAGGGCCAACGCCCTCTAGCAGATAATGGCCGATTATTAAACGCTCATTAAACGAAAGACCGCAATTAATACAAACAAATGGTTTTCGAGAAATTTAGGCGTCTAATATATTCACAAACGGTTCTGAGCGTTGTCAACTGTTTTCAAATAAACAGTTGCATATACTCATAAGAAATATGGTAACTGTTCTTTAACTAAAAACTTAAACCACACTCCACTAGCTAAGAGCTCTCATTTTATAGTGAGATATAACTAATCTAGATATATTTTAATGACGTTATCAACAGCATTCCAGGGAAAAAAATCCCAATGGAACTGCTGGGGTCAGAGGGTCAATAGATGGAGGTAAACAAAATGTTTCTTATATTTTGAGTTTAAAAGAAAAATTATGTATTTATTAACAAAAACATGCGACATTATTCATTTGTACTATATACTAAAAAATAGGCTTTTATGTACTAAAATACAGGCTTTTAGAAGCCTATATTTTAGCTGGGCGGAAAATCTATAAAGAAAGAAGGGAGTTATTTTTTATTCATATTTTTGAAAAACCATAACATTTGAAGCAAACGTCCATAGTGAGCGAATCGTGATGGGAAAGTTCAAAGGGTCCGAAATAAACGTGTCAAATCTTATTATTTTTTACGATTGTACTCAAGAAAACGTTACGTTCGAAGGGTGATTTGTTACATTTATCATGTACGACAAGGATACGACGCGGAGACGACACGGGCTTTCGAATTAAAAGAGCAGGATAAATGAAAATTTACAAAAATAGTGGATGGTTCACTTGTTAGTAGAGTTTTTTTTATAATAAAAAACTAGAACTTTACGGTAGGAAATTAAGTGAACGCAAAAATATTGTGACAATTTGGTATACATATAAAATCACTAGAAGTGCCAGATACATACACTGCGTCATAAAGTTAAAAGCCCGGCTGGCTGTAGTAACTATCGCCTTATAGAAAACCGCAGTTAAATAACAGAAAATATAAGAAAGAAAGAAAGAAAGAAAGACTTTTATTCACTGCACGAAAGACACATTATGTACAAGAACAGGGAATAAATTAATAATAATAAAAAAAAAAAGTTTGTGTGTCCTCGCGGCAGCGAATCGGATACTGGCTCAGCATTGTGCTGAGGTGCTGACAAACACCTACAGCGCTGATTTTCAGCCGGAACCGTATGTGACTCATTGGACACCATACAAACTTACTTTATAAATTACTATATACATATACTGTGTTTCGGGGATTCAGAGACAGATGCCATTGCCCGTTTCCCAATACCCTCCTGGTTTCTTATCCTACTAAGCTATGCTATGTTATGTAATGGTTATAGCTATGTCGTTGCTTGTGTTAACAGCGACAGTAATGTTAATTATTTATTAATTGCACTGAAATGTAGTATCAAACTAAGGACTTTGTATGCAAGCTTGACTAGCTTCGGTTATGTTCCGGGTTTATCTGCGAGATCAGGAGTAAGTGAGCCCCCGGAGCATTAGTAAGTTGAAGTGGCAATAGGCAGGACACTTTCATCCACGAGATGGACCGAAGGTCTAATAAAGGCCGGGGGTCGACGCTGGATCCAGGCTGCTTCTTATTGCTCTTGCTGGAAAATTTTGAGGATCTCTATACTGCTGCTGGATGTCTATATCCAGCAGTGGACGTCCATCGTCTCAAATTATGACGACAATAATGGATATAAATGACGACAATAAGTCGTTACTTTTGTTCTCGTAGACACTTAGATCTATCAGAGACCGATGAATGTATCAGACATACATATATTCAGAAAGTAGGTATATATGCAGAAGCCGAGAAAAATATGTTAGCTTAACTATTTAACAACTTAATTGTAAGAAATATAGTTTAATAAAAATTGCCTCGTTTTAACTACACTTTATTTTTAGAGACAGTTCTTTATATTTCTCTTTCCCTCTACCCAGTGCCTCTTCAGTATCTGAGTTGACTCTGAAGAGTCAACTCATTGAACCTGTCTTTGTCAAAGTCATTTGGAATAGTTGCTCGATTAAGGCGATTTTAGTCCACTCCCCGATGTTTTCCAACCGCAACTTCCGCCTTCGCCCAGCGCGACTCTTCCCTTCCATCTTGCCCATCATGATTAACTGAAGCAGCATACATCTGTCGTGTCTAAGCACGTGGCTAAGATGTTCATTCTTGGGATTTGTGTTTGTACAAAGATATGGATTAAAATTAATTTAGAATAGTAATAGTAAAACTGTGGTAATAGTCACTAGACAGCCGTGATGTATAAATGTCTTTATGTTAAAAGACGTTGACCCCCAGAACCCTGTAAATTCAATTTGAAGGGTTCCGTGGATAATAAAATGGCACTTCTGGTCAACTGAAGATTTAGGTCGACTATTGAAGCAATGTGAGAACCGCAACAGATAAGCCTGACGATTTCAAATTTGAATTCAATAATTCCATGGTAGTTATTTTCATGGAAATCTTGGAATCAAGAATTGTAAAGCGACATTTAAGTCTCTTAGTGAGCATCGACACAATACAGTATTTTATTATTATTTCTCGCTACACATTCTTCCAACCGTAGTCGCTAGCAGTAAAACCATACCCCAAATATTATATTTAATCTAGCAATTGCTCTCGCTTCCTACTTCTTGGAATAAAACAAGTGTTTAAGAAATCGAGAGTTTTCATGAGCTACACTACTTTACTAATTTAATTGATATCCGATATTTCAATCAATCAATCAATCAATTTATTTGTAACTTATAAAACATACATTTAACAGACACAGAGAAAAAAGAAATAACAGTAACAGCAAGATAATAACCCATATAACCCAAATCTTTTCAAGGTTCGAGTGAATAGGCATCTTCTGGGTGAGCTCGCTCCATCTTCGGCCTGATCCTTCCTACATGGATAGATGCTGGTCAAGAGCAAACCCATCTATAATAATAAAAAAAAAGAAAGAAAGTTACAAAAAGTTCATCATCATCACCATCTCAATTGTAGGAAGTCCATTGCTGGAACATATGTGTGTAGGCTTCTCCCATAATTTTCCAATAGGACCGATCAGAAGCATATCATATCAGATCCTCGGTCCACCTTATGGGTGGACATCCTATTGTTAGAAACCGTCAGTTTCGGGGTACATCAATGAAAACTCCTCTACATTGCGCACAAGTATGTATCTTGTAATCCCAGACTCATATTTTCACAATCATAACAATTCTCTAAATAAGATGCGCGGATATACGACAACCTCTCTGTTCGAACGCCTGTGTTTCTCTGTACGCGAACCTTTTTCTCCCCACCAGATGGCGGTGTCTCGGCTGCCAGTGCGACACTCGCACAGAATACGCCTTAAGGGCGTCACTGAGGCAAATGACATTTACTATAGAATTCGCTGGCGGCGGATCCAATTCAACTGGCCTAGAAATGGTGTTTTTCTGTTTTTACCATTAGAACAATACACAAAATATTTTTTTTTATTAATACAATTTTTTAATCTGATATTAACTTATTAATAGGTACAGGATTCATATGCGTGCAATAAGCCGTTTTCGAGAGAATTTTCAATAAAAGTCATATTCTTCTTGTGTTCTAACTTTTTTTGTGGAGTTTCTATTACTTTAACGAAAATTCTAATCAATACAATTGGTTCTTCACATGTTCAAGTATAATATATATTTTTTTTCAAAGCAATTGTCTTGTCCATTTCTTGTAACATTTTCATTAAACAATGTATATTTTTAGTATTTAGGGTTTGTCTCCCCCTTAATTATGTTAAATTCTAACACTATGCTGCGCTTGTCGGTCTGTGGCCTCCACTCGAGAACCTTCCGACACAAGCCGAAATTCGGTAGATGAAGATGAAATATGAAGATGAATTAACTTGAGTTTAAAAACAGACGAAGCAACGAGAAAATGTTATTATAAAAGTGTACATGATTATCCGATTTGGCGGTTTTTCTTAAGTAATTCTGATATAATAAAGGTATTCTATAATAACAGTTTCACAACAGTTTCCGCTGAGCCGATAAGGTGATTATTGTTGGCGGCTACCGCAAACACGCCATTGTATAGCTTGAAACCACCTGGCGTTTAGAAATCAATATAATAATGAATGTACCTACGTTCTCTTTCATTGCTTTTGTTGGAGAATTTAAAGTAAATTTATAATACTATTTATAAAGCAGCGTAATGGTGATTGAACCCAATGGCACCGTACGTGATTATGGCAAGAAATCGATGTGATATGTCAGTTTGGTTACGTTCGGTGTGGAATTAGCACCATCTCGTCTTCTTGGAACAGTTTCACGGCTGGTCTGCTGCAGAAGCGGCCAACTTCTGTGTAAAAACAAAAATTTCGGTACTAGTTACATTTTTTTCATGGATTAAATTTTTCAACTATTTGTCAAATCGCTAGGTCGACATAACTGACGACTCCAGAGCTGGATATTACATGTATAGCCTTGCTTATACAAAGAGGTAATGTAGCCAGCATGGTTGGAACCCTGCCTAAGGTATCCAATTATGTAAAACTTGTTAAAAATTTCAGTAAATAAGCTAGACTTTTTATAGCAAGATTTGTATGATCCTTATTACACAAACTAGCCTTTAAGTTTTAAATTTCTTTTTTTTTTATGAAATCGAGGTAACGCTTGACCACTATCTCACCTGATGTGAGGTGCAGATGTGGCCGAAGGTGGACCACGCTTACCTAGTAAATGCCCATTTACCCTAGTTTTGAAGACCCCGAGGTTGTAGTTCTGTGGGAACACAGACGCAGGCAATGAGTTCCACTCCTTAGCAGTTCGAACAAGGAAGGTGGAACTGAAACGCTTTGTTCGTGATCGAGGTACATCAACCACGAAGGGATGAAACCCCTGCCCACGTCTAGTGGTCCGCAAGTGGAACGGTTCCGGTTGGATTAAGTCGTACAGTATAGATGCACACTCTCCATAGTGTAGATGATAGAAAATCTATAGGCACGCTACTTTTGGGCGATGCTGCAGGCTTTATTCTAACTTAAGTATTTACTTACATCAGAACTTATTACTTTTTGGTTTGTCATAATTATCAATAAGAATTTTGCTTCACAGTTGAATTTGAACTCATCAAATGTTTTTTTAATTCCTTATTTCAAACGGTAGTTTATTTAGAAAACTAAACAAACTAAAAATAACCCATTTTTTGTAATAGGCTACACCAAAAAAATTTAATTTGAATTTTTAGTAAAACAAAATGGCTCATTCGTTTAGTTGTGAAGTTTTTTAAAAATTTAAATAAGGAAACTCTGCCCCAGATTTCAATAAAATATAATAAATCTGGTTTTACCAACAATGAATTAGGTTTAACTTATTTCACCAGGAAGAGATGGATTAAATACGAAAAAGAGAACATGGAGACCGCATAAGCATGGACCTAACAAAACCTATATGAGAATTGCACTTCAGCAACAATTAGGTTGAAATAAAAGTTAAGACTTTTTAATATTATTTAAGAACCAGCCTTTGGGGTGGAATTTTTTAGACAGTTTATTTTATTCTTGCTTCCTTCTTGATCTTTTTTTATTTCTGAATCACCAACCGAGCTCGGGCCTCTGCTCTGTCTGTGAAGACAAAAAAAGTGTTTGTCAGCTCCGACGTACGACTGGTACGATTGTCTTTGACTATGCAATAGGAAAAGAGTATAAAATAAACGCGCTATATATTAAACTAAAATATTATTAGATAAAGCGGCGACATTTATTGGGTTTGGGTAGAACTGCTTAGAACAGTGGTTGTTAACCTTTTAGTGATGAGGGACCATTTGATAAAATTTTGGGCTTGTCATGGACCACCGTTTGGTAAATGTAAATAAATAAAGGATTGTTCTATCGATAAATAAACTACGCATACAATGATATTGTTCAGTCTCTTTTAATTTTAAAATTTAATTATTTTTTTTTAAATTTTACAATACATTTATTTTACTACCTTCTGAATCCTTGGTTCAGTGCTTGGTAAGTCAAATGTATAATATGTCGGCAGTGGCATCCTAACCGATTCTTAATTTTAATCATTAGAAACACCAAAAACCGACATTAGAAATTTCGCCAATCATTGGAAAAAATTGCCTTTTGGCTGCAAAAATCTTCAGGATTAATCACTTATTCTTGAATCACATCAGACACCTCAGAAACGTTGGCAATGAAAGGATTGCGAATCAGTCTCGCAGTCAGGAAAATTTGTTTTTCAAATGGAGTGTAATCTTCTTTTGTATTTCTTAGTTTAATCTTAGCACACTGTCCGTCAATAATTGTATTCAGTGTTTTCTGTTGAAGTTTAACCCAGTCTAATATAATCATCGTCATACTTTTGCCTCGCTGTCATTTTTATATCATTGCCAACTACTATACATTAATAATTGGCTTCGCGGACCACTTCGGATGCTTCCAGGGACCACCAGTGGTCCGCGGACCATTGATTAAGAACCATTGGCTTAGAAGAACGTAACGCTTTCTAGTTAACGCTTATATTAATTTTATTGAGGGCCGTGGACCTTATATGAAAATCGATTCTTAATGAGTAAACTCCAAAAAGGAATTAATATTCCACATAATTATGCAATCTAGGATCTAGGTTAGTTTTTAATTTTAATAAAAAGAATGCACATATTTTTTTAAATCAATGTTATTTTAGAAATGCTATTTCAATCTCGGTTCGCTCTCAAGAAGCCCCACATTTCTCGATGAGTATGCATTGTCATGCTGTTTTGATAACTGCTTTCATAATAACGCACTAACCGAATATCTTAATAATAATATTATTATGGTGATAATTTTGAAATCACGTATAAACCATGTTTTGACTATAATTTGGTTTACCTACTTTCAATACAATGCAATTTAGTCTTTATTGGACTCATATTTAAAACATAATATTCTTAATCTATATGAAGGCGGGAGCTGCACATCATCATCTTCAGTTGCGCTCCGGTTGTGGTCAGACATCAGGGTGGTCACAAAATAGCACCAGGTCACGAAGTAACGCCACGAGACTAGTCACTTTCCAAGGATTTATTGGTTATTCAGATTTAGTAACAAAACAATTAAGGATGGCTACAATATTTTTGGATTAAAAACAAACACGTGGAATGCAGTGAGGTTAACTGTGTCGCGATCACATCCGTTTGTTACCGCCGCTCAACATTGACTGTCCTTAAAAATCAACCCTCAGATGTCAACTGTCATCCGACACCAACGTTTGACGTGCCTCGTGGAACTCGAACTGTCAGTGTCATCTACGATCGCGTCACAGCTAAACACACTCAAGCAGAAGAATTAAAATGATTGGATTACACAAATCTGTCAAATGGAATTTAACAATAATCACGGAAGTTGCTTGGCATTCCACTATATTTTACCCTTAGATACTGTACTCTGCGACATATATATATATTCTGTTACGTAGGTACAGACTAATACAACATCTTTGCTGTTACGTGCGGGGTGAGTCAAACTGCCGTGTAAGGGTGAAATGAACTATTTATTTTCACAAACCAAGATGATTTCCAAAATCACCAAACTTGTCCGATGAAACAGTTAAATTTGCCAAAAGTCGTCAATGATTCCCTTAATGAGTCGCCGGTTCACTGTCGCAGGTAACTTCGCAAAAGGTTCGAAGGTTCGCTTTCGAATCGCTGTTACGCACACAACTGTCCCATCTCGCCCGCCGGCTCTCTTATTAATAATTGGCGCCAAACGTCTCGACGCATTTCGAATTCACTAGAACATAAACAAGATTGTAAACACTTGTAAGATATTTTTTTTTCTATTCCGTGATTGTAAACAAGCCGTTGAAAGTTCAGGAATGCTATATCTGTTGAATGTAAACTCTATGTTGTAAAGATAAGGACCAATTTCCGTTGAAACTAACCGGGAAGTGGCGTGACTACTATCGGTAGGGTGGGACCTTCGAGACTTTCGGCCGCTGCGAGCGCTTTTTCCACAACGTTCTATGGTTAGTCGTAACAATATTTTTTGCTCTAAAATTATTTTTAAAAAAGATTATTTTTAAAAACTTGAGTGCATTTGCTGACTGCTCTCAAACGGTAAAGGCAAAAACATCGCGAGGAAACCTGCCTACGTCAAAGAAGAAATTCCAAGGCGCATGTGAAGTCCACCAACCCGCACTGGGCCAGCGTGGTGGACCATACAGCCCATACGCCTTTGCTGAGAGGGTAGGCCTCTGCCCCTGCGCAGTGGCGAAATATAATAGGCTGTTTTATGATGTTTATGATACCTATATTATAGATATAAATAAGATATTCATATCTTGTTTACAATTATAGGTAAAAAGTGAGAGAAAAAAAATCTTATCGCCCACTCGAATCATAACGGTTTTCCGATATCGAATCAGAGTGTATGTCTGTTTGCATTGCATTAACTATGGGCACAATATAAAACAACAATGCATGATTAAAATGTGCGTACAGTGCGTATATTTCAACACAAAGAAAGTTATTATAAGGTATTGTTGTTGAGTGTAATGTATGAGTTCACATCTAGCTTAAGGCGGTTGTGAACTTGCGTGTAATTTTTCTTTTACATAATTTAATCTATCTATATCTATATCTATATCTATATCTATATCTATATCTATATCTATATCTATATCTATATCTATATCTATATCTATATCTATATCTATATCTATATCTATATCTATATCTATATCTATATCTATATCTATATCTATATCTATATCTATATCTATATCTATATCTATATCTATATCTATATCTATATCTATATCTATATCTATAACTATAACTATAACTATAACTATAACTATAACTATAACTATAACTATAACTATAACTATAACTATATCTATAACTATACCTATACATATAATAAAATCGTAAACGAGCCGTGTCTGTACATTCAATATTAAAAAAAAAAAAAAACCATTTGTACACAATCAAAAAAATAGTTTTTAGAATTTCTGTCTGTTTGTCTGTGCGTTTGTGCACGCTAATCTCTGAAACGGCTTATCCAATTTGAATGCGGTTTTCATTTCCCGTAACATTTAGTGTTTGTTTCATTCCAGTCGGTTTACAAACAAAAAAAAGTTACGCGCTATACGGTATACCACGCGTACGAAGTTACGGGTTGATTTCTTTTGTGACAAAGTTTAGTCTTGTAAATTTATCAATTGACACGATAATATACTTATTGTAAAATTAGATTAAAGATCATTTGCAAATATTTGTATGCCAGTAATGGTAGGTCAGAGATATAGAGGCCTTTTCATTATTTAAGTCACTGTCACTAATATTACCAATATTATATCGAAGTTATAAGTAAATGGGTCGTCCGTGTGTTGCCGCCCTTATCCCATCTAAGCACAATCGCACAATTGTGCATCGTGACCGTGCGCCCGTCTCTGCCCGCGCCTGGGCCTGCGCACGCGGTGAAATGTTCGCATTGCATTGTACCTGCGTTGATCTCGATGCTCAACCACAGTCACACTCAACACAGCAGTAGGTATACTACATAAAAAAATGAGCCGTCACGGGACGCCTGGTAGATGTGAAACATCGAGTGAAATAAAATGATGACTGTTTATTTATTTAAAGTTTATTTTTATTGAATACAAAAATTTAAACGGCACGCGTCGCCACACCGTACACACTACTACGCATACACTGTATATGTATATACCATCGTATAGCGTGGTGACGCGTCGCCACGGACTGCGTCGCCACGCCATCAATCAGTTTCACCCGCGCCTATAGATGTTTCACATCAAAAACTGAAATCCATATTTATTACATCTGCCCCTTCTTAGGAATTTCCAGCGAAAATATCTTGTCACAAATTTGCATAAAGGAAATATACGTAATCAACACATAAACAAAAATTTGGGCTTTTTTGTGTTTTTTTTTTTTAAATCTCGTTTGTAAACTTTTATTAGTAAGATATAATTTTAATTTTGTCAAAGTTCAAAGTTTTAAACAATAACTTATTTCATTACTGAAAGATAAATTAAAATTTTATTTTGAGTAATAACAGAGCAACACACTGCATTCCGCGGCAGCACCCTAACAGTAGAAATCACCATCTCCTTAATCCTTATCTTTTATCTTCTCAAACCCATTTGCATGCTTGTGTTGGGCCATCATCACTTTGCCTGTAGATCTTTACTTAAAATATATTATGGCAATCGAGGTGACAGTACAAGTAAACAACTCTTGTAAACACTTATTGTAAACAAGGTCGTTGAAAATTCGGGAACGCTATTTCAGTTGAATGTGAACTCTATGTTGTGTGCATAAGGACCGATTTCCCTTGACAATAACCGGGGAGTGGCGTCACTTCTATTCTAAGGTGGAACTTTCCAGATTTGTTGTCAGGCGAGAACGCTTTTCTATAACGTTCCATGGTGAGTCATAACAATATAAATCTTGTAATTAATGTAATTATCCTTCATCATGTACGTCCACAAACTATCTCTCTCGCGATCGCCTACTGCTTTGTCGGTACTGTCTCGCCGATGGATTTGAATATAATCCGGCCTAGTCATGATTGTAACTATACTTTCGAATGTATACGAGTTTACAGTTTACGAGGAAAACGATCGATATGAATCAGAATCGATTTTACTATCGACTTGTTTTACCACAAATTATTTACGTTCCCTTATTACAATGCAAAGTAAATCGTCCTTTGTTCCTGTCCGAGAGAAATGTGCGGGTACGTGTACTGTAGTCGCACTGACTGCTTAGAATCTTTACTTCGACTGAAGTTAATTTGTAGTTTTCTTATGGTGAAATATTGTCAGTTTGTGATAAATTTTCTATGATGTATGGATTGTGATAATATCTAAAAGAAATTCTTCGTAGACGTGATGGGATAGCTCGCTGGAATTTAAGGTATATATCTTCATACAGAAAAAGTGTCTATAATGCGTGGGAGAGTCCAAAAGTTTTCGGCCCGGCAAAGAAAAAGATCTCTGTCAGATCGACATATACACTTTTCGGATCCTTTATAAAAATACTAGCTGAACTCGGCCACGCTTCGCTGCGGCCAAATACGACGGCGGCGTGCGCTTGGGGCGCGCGGTACTGGACACTGCTTATATATAATACTATTTATCGTAGCGTGATGTTATATAGCCTATAGCCTTCCTCGATAAATGGACTATTCAATACAAAAAGAATTTTTTAATTCGAACCAGTAGGTCCTGAGATTAGCGCGTTCAAACAAACAAACAAACTCTTCAGCTTTACATATTATAGCATAGATACAGAAGAAGTGTCTATAATACGTGGGAGAGTCCAAAAGAAAAAAGGTCAGAGTACGTAGAGTTATATTTATTTTTCAATATAGTCTCGGTGTCGATCTGTATACACTTTTCGGATCGTTTAATCAAAATTTTTATCCCTTTATAAAAATATTCAGAAGTTGAGTCTTCAAAATGAGCAAAAACTACAGCGCCCACTTCATCGTCACAAGAAAATCTCTTAAGTCAGACTTCAGCTTTGAAAATAAATAATAATCACTGGGGGCTACGTCAGGACTATAAGGTGGGTGACGAATTCCTATGAAGCCAGATCTTAAAACAGTAGCCTTCGCTACTGCGGCGGTGTGGACAGCCGCATTGTCACGTCTTTGCTCGATAAGGTTGGCATAATTGATTCCTGTCATCGTAGTATTGCCTTGACAATCCCAGATAAGTATTGTTGTTTGTTTCTTTTTTTGAAATGTAACCTTTTTAATGTCATCAAAACCAGCCACATACAAATAGTAAAGCCAAAGAGATTAGAAAATAAAATAGAGTTAGAAAATATCCGAACTGTTTTGTAGAAAATAACGAAATAGGAACCAAAATAACTAGACAAGGTAATTTATTGCAAAGACCAAAATGTAGATTAGAACTATTTAATAGAAATGTTTATGTTATGGCCATTAAAACATACAATAAACTACCTAATAATATAAAAGAATTGCCGGATTCTAAATTTACAAGAACATTAACAAAATGGTTATTAGATTGTTGTTCTTATGATGTTAAAGAATTTTATAATAAGAAACACTAATTCCTTTATTAATATATTAGTTTACAAACAATTAAACTCAAATATTTGCATGCCCTTGGCGGGTAGAACATACTTTGTACTGTAACTGCTGTATACAAATTAAAATCCTGTAAACATGTGTTCGCGCAAATAAAGATTTATTTTATTTTATTTTATTATTTTATAAACATACTATAAGCGAAAAGACTTTTTCCCCGACCTAATAGGTACATGTATTATATTCATAAAATTTCTTAAAACTAGCTAAACTAGTAACTTTTTTGTTTCTAAACAGATTGGAATGAAACACTAAATTTTAAACGCAATTTTAAAACTTTCCTTCCGATTAGCTTTTTCTTAGTCGGATTGTGTTTTTTTTATTTGTTCCAAATCAAAATGTATCGGGGCACTCACCAATACATTTCCTTAAACAAAGAGAGTTACGCGTTGCTATTTCCCAATGGACTTGCAGGTATGGTTCCATTACATGCGTATAGGAATATCTGTAATTATTATAGGCAATAATTTAATTATTAATTTAGTTAGCAGTTGCGAGGGTTGCTTTAATAGCAATTTATTTATTTATTTATTTATTATTACATGGCCTCCAACGAGGCAGGCACCGAAAAAAAACACACAACAAGGAACAGGAAAAAATAACATGGCAGATGCCGCCGCAATTAAAGGAGGCACAGCCTACGCCAATAAAAGTCGAAGTAGCATCTCGGCAATAAAGTTAGAAACAAAAAAATGATCAAAAAAATTATGAAAATTTATCAAAAAATTTATCAAAAATTTATCAAAAAAAAAAAAATCATACATCATTCACAGTTAAATAATGTTTTCTCAAATCTGCTCGGAAATGTAGGCATTCTTGTACTAAAAACAAGCCACGAAGTTTGCAATTGTTGGCTCATGCATTTCTTTCTCGGCCTAGGCCAAGAATGTTGTATGAAAATTCATTCCTGGCCGCTGCTCAGCCCGACGAAACCCGAAGTTTCACGAGTCTTCACGAACGCGCCCGCCGCTGTCACAGGCGTAGTAGGCGGGGGCGTGTTTCTTTATTTCCTCACATTTATTGAGAAAAGCACCATACCAGCTTCGACCGGCATGAGGATTGCCGGACGAAGTGGTTGATAAAGAACTGACTCCGGCAATCCTTCACTTCCTGGACTCTGCAGTCCTGACTATTTTTTTTTCTGAAGCTTTGAATGCCCCAAAGTTCTTAATAAAATTTTCTGAATGGTTCAAATATATCAAACTAGCTTTTGCCCACGTCTTCGTCCCTGTCCCTTTTTCTTAGGAGTTAAAATATTTATTCAGTCTTTATTTTACTTTTTCTGTCGGGAACAGCACTTTTTTCTATATGAATGGTACCCTAAAGTTCTTTTCTGTAACTCAAACAATCATGAAGTTTGGTTGAGTAGTTAAGCCGCGAAAGCGTAACATACAAAATCATTTTCTCAATTGTTATATTAATTAGAATATTAGTTATTAAGATTATTAATACATATACAATAGGGGATCGGACAAATTTTCAGAAAGTGTTTTGAATTAATCTTCATGGATATTTATTCCCATAAAAAATACTATTTTATTTATTTATAGCCTTTTAGGTACTCAAAATCATGTTTAATATTGTTTGTTTGAAAATGCCGCCAAAACGCCACGATAGTTCATCAGAGAGCGCGTAACGTCATTTGTGGTCAAATCATAACAAAACAGCTGCATTGGCATGAGACAATGATTGCTCACAAATGACGTCACGCACTGTGACGTAAAAATATTGTAAATAACAAAATTTTATTTCTTCATTTAAAAATATTTAAATGAATTATATTAAATTATTATTCGGCAAATAATCGTAATAAATTATATATTTTCTTTCTAAGTACATTTTAGATTTTAATCTGATTACTGTCCGATCCCCTATTAATTAAATTTAAATTATTTTATTTTATACATAGTCCACAGTGATTTTTCAAAAATCTATTTTTAATACATAGAATAAGTAAATTTTCACTATTATAGGCGGGAGGATTTTTTTTTGGAAAGCTATATGGAGCTCTATATAGATTGTGCAGTGACTTTATTAAGAATTTTAATAATATGACATTTTTAAGTTTAGAAAATTTGCATAATAAATTTTTAGATACGGCTACTGCTGTTGGCAGCGCACTTGCAGCAGCTTTGGCGTTGCTTGTGTTATACGGCGACGGTAGCCACCTACCATCAAGTGGACCGTCTGTCTGTCTGCCGACCTTAACATAAAAAAAAAATCGTTGCACCGAATAGATTATAATTATTTTTTCTTAGACCCGACATCAAATTAAACCCACGTTATGCATTCAGAAGCTTTTTAATATTTTTTAAAATTTTAAGATTATATTTTTCGCTTTGTTTTTCTTCTTTTAATAATCAATAACTAATTAATTAACGTTGATATTAATCAACCTGCCAGTGTTGTATGGACGGCTTAGTGTTTCCCGTTAAATTTGGAATGCCTCAATTAATTTTAACGTAAAGCTCCGAGGAAGCAGCACTTCGCGAAGACTGCAAAATTCATTAATTAATTAAAATTAATTTTAATCGGATACAATAACATATTATATACGAAATATGAATTTATTGAATTGGGATTCTTTATTGTGTTTAGTAATAGGACGTAAAATGAAATAATGTGTAATAAATAAAATAATAATATTACATAATTAAAATAAATAATTTACATCTAAAACTAAATAATCCTAAAACTAAATAAAAATTAAATTTTTATTGAATTAAAATGTTATATGTAATAATAAAATTTGACTAGTTGATATTTATTTATTTACTAGCGACCTGGCCCCAGCTTCGCCCGGGGTGCAATTTTTATATATCTAAACATTCCCCGTTTATCCCTCTTTCCATTAGTGAAAACCGAATTAAAATCGGTCTACCCGTTCACGCGTGATGCCGTGACCAAGGGAAATGGGGGTTCATTTTTATATATAGAGATATATAAAAATGCAAATTCATTTGCATTCATTTTGGTATGCAAGATAGTTTTGCTACAGTAAGCCTTCGTACACAATTGTCTATTGATAAATGACCTAAATTTTGTGAATCGTTTGGTAAAACCGTATAATAAGTTATACAGTACCATAAAAAACGATTTTTTTTAATTTCTTGTCAATGCCATGGATAATCCATGCATTGTCAATGCCATGGATGCTGCAATTGCGCTGTTTTCAAGTGGACCGTCAGCCTGTCTGTCACCTTAACATAAAAAAGAGCGACCCTATATATAAAATTTCCATAAATTTTCTGTGAAAATACTACGTTGATTCTACGAATGAAAAAATTCAAATTATACTAAGATATTTAATATCAATAATGTTTTTCATGAAACAGTTTGAAAACTAATTTAGTTTCGTATTTAGTGGCAATATTCCCAATCAGTTTGGGACATATATAGTTTTAAATTTCTAAATAATAATAAAAAAAAACGTTCGCGCGTACCTCAAAGAGGACTAGGCCTCTCCTGTTCCTCAGGGAAATCACCGGCAGCCCTGCGCGGGGACGCCGGGCCCACGTGATGTGTCCACGGCCTGTTAAATTTGTTTTATAGTCCCCGGGTAACGTCTCCTTACGTGATAACGAGGGCCAACTTATAAAATGCCTCCTCTCGTTCTGTTGGAGCTTCTGCTTTCGTTACAACTTTTGTCTTTTGCCTAAGTTTAAAAAGCTACAAATTTCTCTAAGTTTAAGCTGCACTCTGATCAAAGTTTATGCTGAAGTATTGTATGGTACTTACAGCAAGATTCAGATTCGGCTGACTCCAAAGAATGAAAAACAGGATCCAAGATTTAAAAACAGGATTGACAGAATAAAAGACAGACTTATAAAATGCCTCCTCTCGTTCTGTTGGAGCTTCTGCTTTCGTTACAGCGTTTGTCTAAATTAAAAAGCTACAAATTTTTCAAAGTTTAAGCTGCACTCTGATCAATATTGTATAGTTAGTTACAGCAAGATTCAGATTCAGCTGAAAGAAAATAATGTACTAAACCGTTCTTATAAATTAATACAAGATATATAAAACTCTAATGAAATCTTAATATACAAAATAATCTAGATTTTTCTCGACATGCTTAAAGTGTCAATCAACAAAAGTTTCGTCGGAATGGGCAAAGCGTTTTCGGCAATTAGCCCTCACAGACAGAACAAAAAATAAAAAAATCCACGTTTGGCTTTATGTAATGTGCAAATAATATTAACTAAAAAAAGCTATCTTAAAAACATGCATTTATTTAAAATCACACCATTTTATTTGTTTGTTAACGATTGAAGTCGGTCGAGTTCATCTGCAATTAAACTCAAGAAAATACCAAAAAGTTTCCCTGTTCAATAAATAAAAAAACCTCACAATTTGTAATTTTGAAATTATTTTAAAATATAGTTTTTATCAAAATTCGTCTATATACTGGCTGATATAAAAGAAGTTCTTTGCTATGTTTTATTGTGTCTATTAAAACGACATTTTATAAGTGCTTTTGATGATAATTAATAAGTAATGACTTAAAGTTTAGCATTTTATAGACAAGTTATTATTGTTATAATCATAATAATAATCAATTATTTATTTGCTGAATTGCTGAATTACAACAATGGGTTTATAATGTATAAGGCTCGCTACATTCTACCCTTTGGGGTGTTTTTTTTTCCTACAGCAGGATTAAGGATAAGGGATTAGGAGGGGGATAGGGAAATGGGCTCTGGCATTCCTTACTCACTCACCGAAACACAACAGCACACGTGCTCTTATTTCACGGAGGTCTTCTGTAAGGGGGTGGTTACTGCCGCCAGACGGGCTGCCCAAATGACTGCAAAGCGCAGTGTGCCCTGTCACTACTTAAAATGTGCCTTTGGGGTGTGCAAATATTTTGATAATACTAAATAACAATATAGTGATTGATTATGAACTGATAAACAGTTTCATAATCAATCACTATCCACCAAGTTATCAGACATATAATCTTTTAAATCATAGTAACATTTATCAACTATCGTTAATGTTTGAATGATTGTTTCAAATTTTAAGTCTAGTATAAATAGAGGTCTATGTTTTTTTTGGTTATTCATTTAGATTTTTATTATTTATCCATACGTTATTTATAATTTTTAAATTGGTCAAAAGAATTCTAGAGAGTGTAGTGCCTAAAAACCATAGAATTAGCGAAACTTTCCACTGGCGCGACGGCTTACGCTATTTCTGTGCTAAAAACAAAAAAAGTTACATTTTGCATTAATAATACTAGTAAAAGTTTTACTATGTAAAGGTCATCAGAAAGGAGGACGGTCCACTTGATGGTAGATGGCTACCATCGCCTTTTGCCAAGTGCCACTGCCAACATTAGTTGGTGTAAGGAAGGGATAGGGAAATGGGCTCTAGCATCTCTTAATCCCTTACTGAAACACAATAACACACATGTTGTTATTACACGGTGATAGGTGCCACTACTTGTCAGATCCAGATCAGGACCGACTTTGAAATGTTCATTTCCAAATTTGAAATGAACCCGGGACCTCTGAGTTTGAGCACCACGATAAGCACCCAATGGTCTGTTTAAATGTTGCCAATATCTTTTAATTTAAAAAAAACAAAGAATGGTTTGGTTTAGATTATTTTATTTTTTAATAAATAAATAAGCACCCAATAATCTGTTTAAATGTTGCCAATATCTTTTAATTTTAAAAAAAACAAAGAATGGTTTGGTTTAGATTATTTTATTTTTTAATTAATAAATAAGCACCCAATAATCTGTTTAAATGTTGCCAATATCTTTTAATTTTTAAATAAAAAAGAATGTTTTCGTTTATAGTATTTTATTTTTAAATAAATATAACCAATAATATTATTACATCACAGGAGCAGGGTACCATGAAAACACAATTCGAGTTGATTGCAAATACACTACCATGCATTCAATCAGACAGACCGTAGGCAGCTGTCGAACTCTATTAGACATTATGGACATTGGTCCTTAGTTTTGTCCATGAAGGACAAATGTCCTCAATATATAGAACACAAACAATTCTCGTACTAATTGGCATGAAACACTTGTTAGCAGGAAACACGATATAATGTCCTCTACGGTCTGCCAAGAGAAAATGTTACGCACATACTTTCAAATTGACATCCCTTACTATATAAATAGGTGCAATTATAAATTATATTATAATTAAAATTATTTCTTTAAATTTGAACATTAATCGCATAAAATTTAAACTTGATTTTGGAGTATACAAATAAACGCATTAATTAAAAAATCCATAAAAGAATCATATATATATCAAAAAAGTTATTTTTATTAAAAAAAATCTCAAGTATCAAATATGTAGTACAATTGTGGCGGAATTATTATTAAATTAATAATAGTCTATGTTAATTTTAGGCGTTTTGAGTAGATATAGGCCATATTGTGCGTTACAATTTATTAATGGCGCATTAAATTTGTCATAAACATTAAATTAAATCAGTTAATTAATAAATTAATTTAAACATAAGTAATATAATATTCACATTATTACAAATACAGTGTAATAGAAATACAAACCTACAATAATTTTACAATACATTACAATCAGACATTCAATGATAATTATTTATTTTTTTAATTTTAAAATTGATTTTTGTAACGCCTTTAACTAACAAAAAATTACTAATAATTATAAATGCTAAAAATTATCGGAGTAAAATTTATAAGCGAACAAAGTCGTGGACAAAAGTTTATTATATTATAATTGCGTATAAAACGATATCACAAGACTTCTTGGATAAATACTGTGGTTGTAGATTTTAAAATGGCGGCCAAAAATCAATTTCAAATTGTTATATAATACGAAATCTATCGATATGCATAACTACAAACAGGTTAATAGTTTAATCTACATCTAAATACAATTTACAATTTTTACTGTCAAGCGAAATTCTAAGTCGTTCAATACCTTATTACCTAAACAATTAAGTCTCTTTTGCTTAAAATATAAACAAAGATTTTCAACTGTATAGATCGGGCAAGTCGAAAGAATCCTTAATGTGACATTTATAACCACGTGGTACAAAATCGCTAAGTTTCCCCACGCCCTCTCTATACATTTAATCTTTTTGAATATAACCCAAATAACCGATCTGAAATTATTAGGTGCAACACTTTTTATTAAAAGTATTGCCAGGTTACAGGTACTTTAGTACCGCCAAAATGGTTAATATTTGTATTTATTTGAGACAAAAAGATTAAATATACAAAATATATAGGAGGGGCATTCGGAAATTTTTCTAACAAAACTATTGATCCTGATCGCCGTAATGAGGATGGCCATGGCGTAGCTAAATAGTCTTGTAAAGTTGGCGATGGACTGAGCGATTTTGTACCACGTGGTTCTAAATGTCACATTACGGATTCTTTCGTCTTGCCCGATCTGTACAGTTGATTTGAGAAATACCTAGCAACCAAATATCTTCAACTGTAGGTATAGATCGGGCAAGAGGTAAGAATCCGTAACGTGACATTTAGAACCATGTGGTACAAAATCGCTCAGTCCATCACCACTTTACAAGGCAATTTAGCTACGCCATGGCCATCCTCATTACGGCGATCAGAGGCTTTAGTATGAGTTTACGATACTACACCAATACTACACTCGCTAGCGAGAACGTAAAACTTTTGTATGGGAAATCTTAAACTGTCAATGTCAAATTATCAATTTTCCATATAAATGTTTTACGCTCTCGCTAGCGAGTGTATCGTAAACTCATGTTAGAGCCACTGGATCAGTATTTTTGTAAGAAAAAAATTCCAATGCCCTCTCTATATATTTAATCTTTTTGCTAGCAACTAATTTAATTTGATAGAACTATTGCATATGTAATTGTATTTGATATTATCACCCAAGAGATGAAACTAATGTAGCAATATTGTGTACAATCTCAATCACAAGCCGATGTCTGCCACCAACAATGGATTATTGTAAATTGCTCGATCGTGCGTCAAAATGATTTATAAACATTTGTGCCTCTAACTGTACTCGCTACGTGATAACATAAATAATAATGACAGCTCAATTGTGAATGATTGCTGAAGTGGTATCATTCTTTGTTGCACTTTTCTATGGGCTGCTTCATTGATTATTTGTGTATGATATTCTTGGTAAGGAAGCATGAATATTTTGTTATAGTCATAGTAAAATATTAATAATAAAGAACGAAAGAAAGACGATAAGAAAACAATAATAAGCAAGGAAAGACAATAAAAACCTTTGTTTCAGAAGTCTTACAAAATATACATATTTAATTTATGTTGTATAATCAGCCAGACAATTAGCTGGTCAATACAAGATAATTAAACCAAAAAATAATCCTTAATTAAATAATTAATGAATTAATTTAGTTTGAAAATTTATTTATTTATTTATTTATTTATTCAGTAAAGTTTACAGCTATAATTATTCGGTGACCTTTACAGTAAGGATAGCTTGAATGCCAAATTTTAACAATAGATAGAAATAAAATTTAAATTTAAACAGTAAAATCATTAAAAAGTTATTAGTGTGTATCGGTGTGTGCGTGTACCTGTGTGTGTGGGGGGGGGGGGTAAGTATGTGGGCGCGCCAGCAAAATCCCGCTTAAGTTAGTGTTACTTAGTAATTAGTAAGACTTAATTCAGTCTGTAATAAGCTGTCAATGAATTATATAAAATGCAAAATAGATAAATTGACATATATTTATGATATATTTTAAACAATAGAGACCGACTTATGAATATAATATTTCAGTAAAACTAGTAATACTGTACACATTGTTACCATCGGAAACACTTCAAAGTACACCGAGCGATTCTGGCATTAACTGCTAGTAATAATAGGGTGCGTTTTGACCTATTGCCGAAAGCACGTCTCATTAGGCAGTATTGTTTAATAGTGTTTTTAATCAGTTTGGAGAGAAAGAAACGAAAATATTGTATTTAATTTAAGTACTCTGTACAAACTTTTATATAAAAAAAAAACACTTTGGCAAGGTACTTTTTATTTTCGAAAAAAAGTCTCTAAAAAAAAAGCAATAAATTTAGCAAAAAGTAATCGAATATAATATTTGTGAACACAAACGTTACTTCGATCGTTTCAGCTTAGGCTGCGTGTTCCTCAGGGGATAAATGTCGAGATACATTCACGTCGCCTTGTCGCTTAAGTCGTTTTGCTTGTCTCTTTTTTTGGCAGTAATGTTCCTCAACATTTGCCCCTCAAAGAAGAAGTTACGTAGAAAATTCTATTCACTAAACTAGTGTATATAAATTAAATATGAAAACCTTAAATATTAGTTAAATATTAAATGAGGTAAGTTAGAACCACTTTGACTATGTTTTGTGGAGATGTATCAACTTTTAGACCATCTAATCTAAACCTACGCTTGAAGTTTATTGCTCGTTACATTAGATATGCTGTAACAGAGATTCAATATAAATAAAAGAGTCATTTAAGAGCAATGTTCAAGTTTTAAAAGAACAAAATCTCCGTCGTAAAAGAGCAATTTTAAGGCGACTGCTGAGGGGGAGTAGCTACTTGCAAATCTCGGAAATATTTAAAAATTAAAATAAAGTATAATTCAAATTTTTATTTTGATGAGCCTTCAGATAGTGGATCTTAAAATTTATCTTAAGAATTAGCTATTTAAAATATTGATTATTAAGGGGGAGACAAGTGCTAAATACTAAAAATATCCATTGTTTATTGAAGATTTTACAAGAAATGGACAAGACAATTGCTTTGAAAAAAATATATATTATACTAGAACCAATTGTATTAATTAGAATTTTCGTTAAAGTAATAGAAACTCCACAAAAAAAGTTAGAACACAAGAAGAATTTGACTTTTATTGAAAATTCTCTCAAAAACGGCTTATTGCACGCATATGAATCCTGTATATATTAATAAGTTAATATCAGATTAAAAAATTGTATTAATAAAAAAAATTTTTTTGTGTAATATTCTAATGGTAAAAACAAAAAAACACCATTTCTAGGCCTGTTGAATTGGACCCGCCGCCAGCGAGTTTTCTATAGTAAATGTCATTTGCCTCAGTGAAACCCTTAAGCAAATCGCACGGTTACAACATCAATATTAGACCGCAAATTAGTAATTTATATATATATATATATATATAATTAAATATAATTTAAAAAATAATTATGATACTCCCCTTTCATATATCCTGCAGATGATTTGAGTATTTTTTAAATTATAATTATTATGATAATTTAAAAGGAAAATGGTTACAAATAAGTTGATTTTTTTATCATTAGGGGGTGGCGTCGCCTTAAGGACATTTAAGAGGATTTCCAAATTACGGACAGTCTCATTAATGTTTTTAATTTTTTTATGTTAAGATCGACAGACAGGCTGACGGTCCATTTGATGGTAGATGGCTACCGTTGCCTATAAGACAAGCAAAGCCACAGCTGCTGTAAGTGTGCTGCTGACTACAATAGGGTTAAGGATAAGGGATTGGGAGGGGATAAAATGGGCTCTACATGTTCTAAAACATTGAAAGAGTTATTTATGTACGCTAAGGGTTACATTATATTCATGATTATTGTACATATTTTATGACAGATATATGTTTTTTTATAAAAGCGCAATTTTAAAGCGTTAAGAGCAATGTAAGTTTTCATTTTTTCAATCACAGAATTTCTATAAAGGTTACGAAGGTCGGATGCGTTTATTTAATGGTGTTTTTAAGCGGTTGGTTAACTAGACGGACTGCCCAGTTTGTAACTGCGAAATGCCTTATGCTCTTTTACTACCAAGAAATTACAAAGAAGAAATTAAAAAAAAAAAAAAGAAAATTAAGATTTTTTTTAACTTTTTTTTATCATTTTGTGTAAGTAAACAATTTACGACGTTGAGGATCATAAAAATTTTTTATGCTTCAATGTAACGAGCAATCTACCATAATGAACAATGCGAACTTTACACTCACTGTCAAAGTGTAAATTTGACAGTTAGTGTAAAACTCTAATGTCACTTCGAAACAATATTAACACGCGCATTTTCGTCTAAAAATAACAATTACACAAAAATGCAAGAAATGGAACGAAAATTGTTTAACAAATTACCTACATTTAATACTACAGATAAATACAAACATGACAGATAAACTCCTTTGAAATTACATAGAAAAATTGTCTTGCATTTTTGGCATAAAAACGTCTAGGGAAAATGGCGGAGAAAATACACTGTTAAATTTTCAATATTAATTTCACCAATAGGTAGTCCTGAATATAAGTCTCCTTTAAGACTAAAGAAAAGTGCAAAACTGGCAGTAACAGTTAAGACTACATCTGTACTTCACGTACCACCGAAGTAAACGGTTCCCACGACTCCATCGCTTTTATTTTTCACAGGCTGTTCTCGCGGTGCCTTTGCCTCGTTTTTTTCAAAATGGCGGATGGCTAATGACAGTTGATGGCGCGTCGCTGCAGGCGTCGGATGCGTCTGTGCCAATCGTCGCGCCACTCCAGGAGCAGGGACCTTTCGCCCACCGCCAATCCAGACAAACCCGATGAAGCTCCCTCTTTTTCCACTCCTAGGATTAAGTATGACCTGTGAAAATAATTTTTTTTTATGAAATTCGACCAATTTCCGCTGTACAGACTTTTTTCTTTCGATACAAATGAAGTTTTAGAAATTTAAAATTATATTTACATGAAACTAAATAAAAAAATGATGGCGCAAGCGGAAAACCATAGACTAAGCTATCATAAACTGTCAGTTGGTGGTGACTGTGAGCGAGCTGTCAATGTCGCTCTGACATAACTGTACATACATTCGGGTGGCAGACAGTGGCGGATTGGTGTGTAAATCGTACCACGTTTCCTTAGGAACACCATCACATACAACATCGGATTTATTTCCCTGCAATCGTTCTTATCTCTACACTTACGCTTACGCCAGAACATGGATACTTACCTATTATTAAAAATAGTAAAATAACCTCCGATATTCTATGGAGACCATTCCAAAGTAGTTGTTGAGGAGTTGGGTGTTCCGCAGACCACTTGAGGCTGCAGCTTCAGGTCAAAGTTGCCATGTCATGGAAATACCACCGCAGTAACACTACACCAATTTAAAATCATGCGACCATGAGGAAGTTCATGAGGACCCTTCGTGAACTAGGAAATGAGCCGATGATCTTCTAACGCCTGAACAGACCTTCATAAACTATAGTTAAGAACCATTTCGATCATGTCATATTTCAACCAAAAACGCATCAAAATTGGTCCATCCTTTGGGGAGCTTGATGCCATAGACAGATACACCCATAAACAGATACACAGGTTAAGCTTATAACACTCCTCTTGCGTCGGGGTTTAAAAAAAGAAGATAAATTAGTATACTGACTTGTTGATCTTGATCTTAGGGCACTTGCACGCGAGATCCGTGGCGCGCACGAAGAGGGCGGTGGCGCCGCGGCGCAGTCTGCTGCGCGGCGCTCGTTTGTAGACGGCCTGCACGCTCAGCGCCAGCCGCGCCCACTCCTCGCCCCCCGCCACCGTTGCCGCTTCGCGTCCTACCACCCTGGCCAGAATGGCTGCAACATTTCCTCCACATAAGACTAATACTCAACTCATCCTGCTACAAGACGGACGGATGAGGGTCTGAAATATCTTCATCCCAAGATAAATCTTATGACACAAATTATGCACTAGATTGGCGGCTCTATAAACAATTCAACCTGAAATTTCATATATTTTTTAACTGTTTTCTTGGTGGATAAAAGGTAAATTGTATCCTATTAATATATCTCCTTCCTATTAGTTGCATTGTAAAGCGATAGTTACAAAATATCTTAAGAGTTTAGACTTTAGACTATGAAGAAATAGACAAAAATATTCCTGCACTCTATAATATCTTTTAGTATGTAATATTAACAATACAGGGATTATGATGGATCCAGCTTTTTTATGTTAAGATCGGCAGGCAGGCTGACGGTCTGGTAGGTGGTTACCGTCGCCTATAACACAAGCAACGCCAAAGCTGCTACAAGTGCGCTGCCGACTACAGTAGTATTAAGGATAAGGGATTAGGAGGGAATAGGGAAATGGGCCCTGGCATCCCTTACTCACTCACCGAAACACACGTGCTGTTTTTCACGGTTACTGCCGCCAGACGGGCTGCCTAAATTATTGCGAAACGCAGTGTGCCCTGCCACTATTAATTACAGCTTTGTGAAATCTGCGGAATGAGACCCGGTGTTCTGTGATCAGGTATTTGTCAATATCTGTATTATACAAGGGCAAGCAGAAGCTCTACTATACATTCAACTCTTGGCTGTGTGACAATTTAGGTGAACATTAATTAGTATAGTTTTATGTAAAAAAACTTTTTTATATCTGAGCCTGATGAGAAACGTTCGTTCGTTTAAAGGACCCTGGTTCATCAAGTCTCAGAGGTTTAATTTTAAACAATGTAATAAACGGTGAAATTTGAAGCTAGGAGAATAGGCTCTGGCATCTCTTACAAGAGCACAGGGACGACTTCATTGTGGTCTTCCTTTAGTGTGATTAATTCCGACAAAAAGACGGACTGCCCCATTTTCGCTATCTCAGCTGAAGGACGTCCACAACTGGACATAGGTCTCCTCCATAATTTCCACTGGGACCGGTAAGAAGCAGCCTTGATTCACTGTCGACCCGCGCCCATTATCAGAATGTCCGTGGCTTCCACTCGAGAACTTTTCGGCCCCAGCGGTAATAGGGTCTCCGTACTATGTGTCCTGCCTACTTCAACTTCTGATCCGCCGAGTTATGTCAGTAACTTTGATTCGATCTCGCAGAGTTAACCAACGTCGAACTTTCTTACGTAGCCCATAGTTCGAGACTATGTTTCATCCGCATATTATGTCAATATTATCTTAGATTATTATAAATGATGCTGCTGTTACTTGAATCCTAACACTTTTGGGGGATTCCTTACCGTAATCTCGGCTGCAGAATTTGTTGAGGTTTAGTGTTCGAGCGCCTGCGCGACACCGCCCGCATTGTTCCGCTGCTGATAACACAACATTTACAAGTACATACAAAATTATATTAAAAGTTATCATATTAAATTGTATTAAGGTTTATTTTTAATTAAAGGTCCTCCTGATGGTTACCTTCGGCTATTAACAGAAGTGTGCTGCAAGTGCGCTGCCGACATCAGATAAAGTATAAGGGATTGGGAAGGAATAAGGAAATGGGTTTTGGCATCCTTATTCACTCAACGAAACACAAGAGCACACGTGCTTTTTTTATGTTAAGATCGGCAGACAGGCTGACGGTCCACTTGATGGTAGGTGGCTACCGTCGCCTATAACACAAGCAACACCAAAGCTGCTGCAAGTGCACTGCCGACTACAATAGGGTTAAGGATAAGGGATTGGAAAGGGATAGGGAAATGGGCTCTGGCATCCCTTACTTCTCTCACCGATACACAACAGCACACATGCTGCTATTTCAGGGTGGTCTTCTGTAGGGGTGGGTATTTTTGGCGTCAAACGGGCTGTCCATTTTATGACTGCGAAATTATGGCTAGATCAAAACTGATCCAACCCAAAATTCTTGACCTTATTTCTTAATTTCGACTAATTTTTAAATGAAAATGGTTTTGATGCCACATAGGAAAAGATAAAGATATTTTCATATACCTATCTTTTAAGATTACTTGATATTAAAAGTTAAAAAAAGTAGACAAGTTAAAAAAGTTTACCTTTCCACAAGCGAACGACAAAAATAAGAAAAATAAAGTAAAGTATGAGTTCTATGATTTCACAACGACATTAAAAAGCCTGAAATAAATCGTTTAATGACATTATTACTTTTCAATAATACAATCAATAGATATTTTAATAATAAACAATGTTTAATATTTTCTCTCCTTGAAAATGTTTTAATTATTACATAGAGACTGATAGAAAATTATCTATTAATTGTTATAATTATAATTAAAAATAAAGGTGCAAATTAATTTTTAAAATGTGACCTTATGGTAAACGAAAACATGTATACTTGTATATAGAATAAATTTTTTTTTTCTTAAATCCAGTATTGTTACATGTTACATTAATTATATGAAATTATAAAGTTTATCATAAAATCACTTCGTCAAACACTAGATTACGATATATAACTTTTTAATTCAGATTACCAGATTATTATATAATATTATATTACTCAAATGAAATCCATCTTGTTTGTGTAAAAAAAACTTCAATACATTATTATGTATAATAGATTTTACTTGCAAAACTTATATACAATCAAGTTTGACGTAGACCTCTGAACTACCTATAATACATATTTTATTATAAAGGGGGAGACAAACGCTAAATACTAAAAATATCCATTGTTTAATGAAAATGTTACAAGAAATAAACAAGACAATTGCTTTGAAAAAAATATATATTATATTTAAACATGTGAAGAACCAATTGTATTAATTAGAATTTTCGTTAAAGTAATAGAAACTCCACAAAAAAAGTTAGAACACAAGAAGAATTTGACCTTTATTGAAAATTCTCTCGAAAACGGCTTATTGCGCGTATATGAATCCTGTACCTATTAATAAGTTAATAACAGATGAAAAAATTGTATTAATAAAAAAAAAAATTTTGTGTAATGTTCTAACGGTAAAAATTTCTAGACCCGTTGAATTGTCTCCGCCGCCAGCGAGTTCTATAGTAAATGTCATTTGCCTCAGTGAATCCCCTAAAGTCTTAACTTAAAATCTTAAATTTTTAATATTTTTTTTTAAATAGGTCTATTTTCATAAACCATAATAACAATGCCATTCATTGTTTTATGTAGAGGACTTACAATGACTTCAGAGTCCAGACTACCACAACACTTAGAAGGTCTCGTTAAAGCTCTCCTGCATCTGTAACTCATCAGGAATGTATTCAGGTGCAGGTGTGACTTTTATAGTCTCCGTTATACGCGAACTCTAACTAGATCCTAAAGATGACAGCAGAAAGGATACACGTGGCAGTCCTTGGAGGGTCGCGAATTTGCATATTCGATGTGGAGGTCGGTGTATTAATTTTTTTTTTTTATCAATTTAACTTGTCCCCCGCACCTCCTAAAGCCAAAATGAGAAAGAGACGGTGTTACCCCCGTACATGTGCATAGTCAGTCGAAGTTCAGGGCGGCAGGGACAGAAACCGACGAACGATTATGATCGTATCAAGCAGCATCGCTCTTTGCATTTGGGCCGGGAGAATAACAGACAGAATAACTGGGTTTTCAGCGGAGACCACAGCCCACATGTCGACGATCTCGTGAGCCAAGTCGAGGTACTTCTTCTTCTTCTCGGTCTTAACCTTCACGAGACCATCGTGACATCCACCAAAAACTGCTCCCGGTCCATCAACACAATATCAGGTCTATTCGCTAGAATAATCCTGTCTGTGATGATGGGTCGCTCTCAGTAGAGCTTGCTTATTATTATCATTTATTTATTATTATTAAATCGAATCAAATAACATTGCGACGTCTTAAACAGTTATTATTGCATTTGATGTGGATGTCCCCGTGAAAATAGATTTAATATGGCCATGACGATCTCGTGAGCCAAGTCGAGGAACTTGGCTTCAGCATTCACGAGAGCATCGTCATGGGGGATAGTGACATTGTCCTAGTCATGGGGGATAGGGGGATATCACAATATCAAAGTTGTCTAAAAATAACTGAGTTTTAATTTGATTTATAGTATAGTAATAGATCGTAATATAGTGTTGGTAGTTCATGCGGTGATTGTGTTTAGGCGAGAGTGCAATGAATTTCCACTTACTACTTACCGCGGCCCGGCTCGCTGTCTACCGCCTCCATTGCTTGCACCGCGGTCACCACGCGGGGAATACCTGTTGAAATTATTGCCTTATTTAATTGAGTCATTACAACATTACAACCTTTACGTATGACCTCTTGTGCGAGGACTGAATTTTAATATGTTATACACAAAATACATAGTTCAAAACCAGGCCTTTTTTTTAACTTACACTTTGGAGATTTTGCTAAAAATAAAAATAAAAATAAAATAAAAATAAAAATAAAATAAATCTTTATTTGCGCGAACACATGTTTACAGGATTTTAATTTGTATACAGCTAATAAAATTCTTTCATAATTTCAGTAATTTCCTGTGAATATTTCAGATTTTGTACTTGGGGATAACATTCAAAAATTAAAAATGTTATTACTATATTGGGACAAATGGATTTTTTAATTCTTTAAAATAAAATCTCTATGGAACCCTAATTACCAAATTACACGACATTTTCCCTGTACAATCTATAATTTCTTCTTACCTAATGGTAGGTACAAGTTTCACCTGTTAAAATGAAAATACCATATAAAACTGATTGACCATATAAATTGATGGCCCGATCTCTATACAAAATATGGTGGTGATTTAAATATATAAATTTTGTATATGTCGATAATTGAACTGTTTTTTGAATTTAAAAGATTTACTTTTAGCATTAAGGTCGCAATAAAATGACACTGTAGACGGTCCACTTCATGGTACTTAGTTGTTCAAATAGCCGTGGGCGGGTTGCTAGTTTTCTTTACTAAAACTTAAAATAAATAAATAAATTTGTTACGATAATACTAAATGTGGGCGTCCTCGTACACTTCATAGTTAACTGCTCATTATATTGACTTCCAGTTCGCCTTGAACTGTCACGCTTCTTCAATTACCATATTCGTGCAGTTTTACGTATCTGAAAGGATCTGAGTATACATTACCATGAATACATACCTTTTCACAATAAATTGGACACTTATTATGCGCATTTGGTACTCATTACTCGATGATAAGTAATCATCTTGTCTTTTTATCGTAGCCCTTACTCCTACCGGCACATTTGCATTCCTCGTGAAGCAGTCTTCGAGTGACAAGACGACGAACAAGTCAGAGAGTCTGCCTCACTTTATTATAAAACTAGCTGAACTCGGCCACGCTTCGCTGCGGCCCATACGGCGGCGGCACGGCGTGCGCATGGGGCGCGAGGTACTGGACACTGCTTATATATAATACTATTTATCGTAGCGTGATGTTATATAGCCTATATCTTCCTCGATAAATGGACTATTCAAAACAAAAAGAAATTTTCAATTCGAATCGGTAGTTGCTGAGATTAGCGCGTTCAAACAAACAAACAAACTCTTCAGCTTTATTAATATTATATAAGTATAGATAAAACGAGTAATACTTACGTATGCACGGTGCAATATGACTTCTAGATTGTTGGTAGCCCTTAGCGCATCTGTTGCAGGTTGTTCCTGTGACGCCGTCTTTGCATGGACACTGTCCGCTCGTCTGATTGCACGTTTTTCCACTCGCTCCCACGGGGTGGCAATCGCAGGCTGTTGGAAAGAGATAGTATAAGTTATAAGAGTTTATAAGAATATACGCCCCCAAATCCTAGGCAATGGAAACCAAACGGTTTTGTGGCTTGATCGTACAAGTGGAAAAGAGAATTGTAAGAAAAGTTGCATACCACACATGTTACTTATGAATGGGGTAAACAACTGACTTTTGCTCACTTCAGATGGCAGCACTGTTGGTTGTTCCCTAAATCTGACAAGTAGCTGTCATTTTCCATAGTAATTTTGTAAACAAACAAAAAGAACTGAATTTATTTAATTAACATGACGCTTATGTTCAGCTTTTGATTCCAAATAGACGGGAATCCATATATTCCCTAAAGATTTCAAAAGAAAAAAACAATGGATAAAAGCTTTACGAAGAAAAAAATTGGAAGCAGACTAAATATTCGAAGTTATGTGCAGTAGATGCTTTTCTTTTCCTCAACTGTTCTTTTAACTGCTTAACACTCTATGTCGAATACATTTTTGTAGAAATAAAGGCAAATTCGCTGATAAATACAGGGAAACAAAAACGCAATATGGCGGCGATTACGATCACTCAAAGAAAAAAAGAAACATAGAGTGTGTTTTTATACATCTGGATAGATGGTTGTGGAATATAGTTATTTTAGATGTTTTGAAATAATTGAGAAATAAACAAGATGTGTGCACCATCCAAATAAGTAGTTTTAATTACATCCAATAAAATTTAAGAAAATGAAGTAATCGGAAGAAGTGAAATCAACAAGAGGTTATGGGCCCACGAACGCTTCCACTGCGTAAATTAAATAATAGGGAAGAAATTTAGAATTATACATGAAAATCTTATGGAGAGAAAATATGAGTTGTGGGTTTCCGGGATGATGGCCCGGGTCTGTTGGAAATTCTTCCAAACGTTTCGTCAACAACTGCGGTTGACATCCTCAGTGGTGTAGTCCGTGTTAGAAGAAAAAGTACATCACATCACTGCACTTCACTTCTACACTTTTCGACCTCTCGAGCGAGACTGATTTGTCGACTGGAATGTATCTATATTTAAATTTATATCCCCACCCCGTGGTTGAATTTGTGGGGTGTGGTCACTAGGAGAGGGGTTATAATGCCCTCTCTTTCTTTCATTATTATTATTCTTGCGTAGTGCCGGATACCAAATGTTGTGTAGCCTTAGATTTTCCTCCTTAGCCTTAGAGAAAAGTGTTAAATGAAGAAATTATTGAAAATAATATATGAAGAAAGGAAGATTAAAGATGGCTACGAAAATTTAAAAATTTATTGATTTGACAATCGATGACATTTTTGTGAAAAATTTTATACTAAAAATTGATTTTGAAAACAATAAAAGTTAAAAAGAAAAACGATCGGGATATGTGAATGAGCTCAGTCATCTCTTACCCCCGACTATGATTGCAGAACATATTGTCCCCAAACATATTGTCTGAACAAACTACAAGAGTGCTATTAAAATTAGCACTCGATGTTGGATCCCATGACTATAGGAGTCAAGAGGGGAAAGTAACTTTCCTAGAGTCCCATGGGAGTTTCGTCGTGGAAGTCAAGTGGACGGAGCCGAAGTTAAATGATCCAAATTTATAAGCACTCAAATAACACTTTTACATTGAACACAGGTGGTCGTGGTTCTCTGAGCGCATTGTTTATGATGGCGTGATATTAATTTACGATTAAGAAAATATTGTTTATGATATGCTATCAAATTTATCCTAATCCATAATGATTTTTTCAATATCTATGTTGTGGACCTAGTTACAATTAACTCAAATAGATATTGAAAATCAAATCAAAATTCAAATCCTATCTCGTGACATTTATCACGAGATAGGATTTGAAGATACATCATTGGTGATTAAACCTCGTGTCACCACAGAGTTAGCAAAAGAAAATATTTTTATTTATTTATTTAAAATAAAAATTTTAAAAAGTTTATATTTTTATTTAAAAAAAGTTCACATTTTTACAAATAATATTGATAGATTTTTAGGGAAAAATGTAAAAGGTATTAAACAATCCCTGTTCATATTAGAATTTCGCTTAGGGCAGCTCAACTTTCCTTCGACCCTCAATATTTGCGCCCATAAAACGAGGGACCACTAAACACAAATAGCCAGTAGGGACCTCAACGGTTCCGAATAGCCATTCGAATAATTGAGTTCTAGAATCGAGTCGACCGTCGACCTTCTCGATAGAGTTTTTACCCCACAAGGAAAAATGGACATTCACAAGGACATTCGCAACTTTGACCCGAGTGACTCTGTTAAAATTGAGACTACGTGTTTCATTTGTTTAGTTTTATTATATACTTACTAATTTAGTTTTATTTATAAAATATTACTCATGTAAAACGTCAATTTTGAATGGAGAGGGGCAGAGATGGGGGGAGTGAGAAGCCTGTTTCTCGCTGATATTAATGTAGCTTTCTATAGGTGAAAGAATTTTTTAAATCGGTCCTATAGTATTTGAGTTTATTCATTATAAACATACAAAAATACTTTTTCTATTTTTAAATTTATTTTGGAAAGTTTTATTTCATAAATACATAAAGCATTTATTTTATAAATAACTAGCGAACCGCCCCCGGCTTCGCCCGGGGTGCAATTTTTATATATACGAACATTCCCCGTTTATCCCTCTTTCCATTAGCGAAAACCGAATTAAAATCGGTCTACCCGTTCACGCGTGATGCCGTGACCAAGGGAAATGGGGATTCATTTTTATATATAGAGATAAAGGCGCTCTCTGTCGCCGACCGTCTCTGTTTATCCGTTAACTTTTTCTAAATCATTTAACTAAATATTTCTAAAAATTTATGATAAGAGCGATAATGATTGTGTATAAAATTAGCAGAAAAAAGCCGGGGGCGAGTTACTAGTAAATTATATAATATTGTTAAATTTACATAAAAAATATAAGTACTTACTTAAGGCTCGAGTCTCCTAAAAATTAGTGTTCTTGCATAATTTACAGAAAATAAATGTTTTTTTACAGTTACTAACAAAAGAATAAATGAAATATATTTTACATTTATTGAAAGTGATGGATTTGAAATTTCAAAAACACTTTTTTAATTTTATTTTGATGCACATTTTAATAGCTCTATTGGGCGTTAAAAATGCCTCTATTTAGGCTGAACGCGTTGAAGGTCTCATTCAAGCACATGCTACGTAAAAATTATAACAAAAATACGAAATATATTCAGTTTACATTTATTCTCATATCGTTAGCAATAATCTAAAGTGGTTACTTTTTTGATAAACGCTTTAGTTTTCTTATTTAAAGAGGTTAAAAAGTTGTAGTTTCATGAATTTTACCACTGCAAATACATATATTTTTCTGTTGAAAATTTTTTTTAATGCAGTCGCTCTTAAAACCACTTACTAATGACCTATTTTTAAATAAATTAATGAAAAAAAATTACAAAAAATATTTTTTTATGTACTTTTTAATAATTGCAATTCATAACAAAAAAGACGCGTGAAAGTGCGCTTAGTTCTGTTTGCTAAGGTAGAGTCGCAAAGCGAGACCGGAGCCTTAAGATGAATCTTAAAAACCTTTACACTCTTTCACCAAAACACAGCACATTAGCTGTTATTTCACGATGGTCTTTTGTAAGAGGCTGGTCTTTGATTGCGAAATTCAGTCTGCCGCAACGAAATAATTTTTATAATTGTGATTCCAAAGGAAGGAACTTTTAAAAGATCTTCCCGAGGGGCAATTATTTAAACCTTCATCAGAAATCCAAATATTTGAAAAGTATGATTACCATAGGGGTTCATACTTTTGCTAACAGCCAATTCTGAATGTGAAATTATTTCTAAAACTTTGAAAACCTCATTCAAGTCCAAACATTTGAGCTTTTAATGTGATTAATACATTTTAATAAAGCTTTTTTGTTCTCTGGAGTCTATAATAATCACAATAAAGATATTTTTCAGTCCATATATTTTTTTAATAACTCTGAAACATAGTCGAAGCCAGGCACGTATCCAGACTTTTGGTTCGGGGGGGGGACAAACATTGAAACAACCATGTGAACTGTGTAAAAATCGCTGTAATCACTGTACTTTACTCTATTTTTTCTGAAAAATCTTTCACAGGTTTTTAGAGAAATCAAGAAACTACTCTTTTCCATCGCAGCTATGAATGTAGACGCAGTTTGGGCAACAGTTCTGTTTGTGCAGGATAGTTCTCTCAATGTAATGACAATAGGTTTGAGTAACTCACAAAATACATTTATAGAGTCGTGACGTTCTATAAATCTAGTGTCACACATGCCGACCACTCTTTTTTTCTTACTTTCTGAGTGAATGACATCTATCGTTTTTTTTTTCAGTCAGATTTCGGGGGGGGGATAAATCCCAACTATCCCCCCCTCTGTATACGTGCTTGTTCGAAGCACTGAAACGTTGAGGCAGCAGACACTAACGTTGAGGACCTATACATATAATAAAATCGTAAACGAGCGTGTCTGAACATTAAATATTTTTTCAAAAAACAATTTTACCGTACATATGTTACCGAGGTCAAAAAAATAGTTTTTAGAATTTTTGTCTGTTTGTCTGTGCGTTTGTGCACGCTAATCTCAGAAACGGCTTAATCAATTTGAATGCGGTTTTCACTGGTGTATTGTAGCAAGCTTCCCGTAACATTTAGTGTTTGTTTCAATTGAATCGGTTTACAAACAAAAAAGTTATGCGCTATACCAAATGCTACGAACTCAGCTAGTTTCGTTGCCCGCCTCTATCTGTTCTCCGATAACTTATTTTATACATCAACGGATTCTAATACAACATTTAGCATGAAAAAAGAGATAATAGAGATAATTATTTATAGCGCGTAACTTTTTTGTTTGTAAACCGATTGGAATGAAGCAAACACTAAATTTTACAGGAAGCTTGCTACAATACACCAGTGAAAACTGCATTCAAATTGGTTAAGCCGTTTCTGGGATTAGCGTGCATAAACGCACAGACAAACAGATAAACAAACAGAGAAAAATTCTAAAAACTATTTTTTTGACTTCGCTAACATGAGTAGGTACAACGTGTACAAATTGTTTTTTTTTTTTTTTTTATAATGTACAGACAAAACTCGTTTACGATTTTATTATTTATGTATAGAGTATAGACATTCAAATTGTTTCAGTGATTTTTTTACTGTAAATTCAAATTATTTAGAAAAATGAAAAGGTAAGTGTGCAATCGCCCTTACGTGCAACTTTCCATAACAGAAGCTCGCAGTCGAGCATTGGCAATATCGTGTAAAGTAACAGAGGCCCCAGGGGACCGATTTTGCCTCGCATTCTACCGCGACGGGCAATTTTTATTGAGTGTTCGATTTGACCCACGAACAACGGTCAGATTATGTTTCCTTTGTGTTTTATGGAGTGAAAAAACGTTTTGCGTTCGCTAAAAATAGTGCCTTAAAATTCTCAAAGTTATTAAATGCTTCGACGTTATTATAAAAATTGGCTCGTGTTAAATTTCTCGCATCAAGAGCAATTATTTCACTATGGTCTTCTGAAAAGGGTTGGCTACTATCAGAGCCGTCTTAAGTCTTTTCGGCGCCGGGGTGCGGGGCTCAGCCTGCGCCCTCAGCCACCCAGACGTCTATGTCAAAGGGCGCAATTACTCGCCTATGACAGACGCACAGGTGCCGCGCCCCGCCTCGCGCCCATTTCAAATGAACTTACACTTTATTGACTTAGAGATCATTTTGCTTCAAGTGCGGGCGACCGGGCGGCAATGTGTCAAAGGTTATACACTATCTTTGGATTAGAGATTTTGCCGCGCACGTGTTGCATTTAATAAAATTGTTAAAGCGCCTACACAGCCCTAAAATCGGTGGCAATGTCGGGAGAGTGGTAGTGGGGATGAAATCGGCCGCTACTCAACACACGTCCCTGCTACTAAGTGTGAAACCGACCGTGCAACAAAGAGCTCGTCTATTAAGATGCCGCCGACACTCTCAAAACATCAGAGAATAGGCATCACTCTGGCACTTGCTACAGTGCAACCAAGTCAAAAACGAAAAAGTCGCCTAAGGACACAAGCAACACCAGGGAGGGTGCATGTGCGCTGCCGACCTTGCAGGAATTTGTTTACTGCTAGTTTGAAGAAGCCCATATTGTAGCTAGATGGAAACACCTTAGAAGGGAGAGAGACATTTGGAAGCAGCTGAAAACTTTTTAAGAATGGATATAGAATGTGTTGAGGAACTCCTTGAAGAGATCCTTGACTTTCGTCCAGGCTTCTCGCTTCTTTTCCTTCGCTATGTCTTCGCACGGAATACAAATTAAAAACACAAAATTACGTCTTGTCGCCCCTGCAGTCGCAGTCACACTGCGGTGAAATCGGCACCGATTTCGTTATAAAGCGCCTACACACGGCCCTAAAATCTGTGGCAATATCAGGAGCGTGGTAGTGGGGATGAAATCGGCCGCTACTCTACACACGTCCCTTCCACTAAGTGTGAAACCGACCGTGCAACAAAGCGCTCGTCTATCAAGATGCCGCCGACACTCTCAAAACATCAGAGAATAGGCATCACTCTGGCACTTTCTACAGTGCAACCAAATCAAAGACGAAAAAGTCACCTAAGGACACAAGTAACACCATAAGTGCGCTGCCTACCTTGCAGGAATTTGTTTACTGCTAGTTTGAAGAAGCCCATATTGTAGTTAGATGGAAACACCTTAGAAGGGAGAGAGACATTTGGAAGCAGCTGAAAACTTTTTAAGAATGGATATAGAATGTGTTGAGGAACTCCTTGAAGAGATCATTGACTTTCGTCCAGGCTTCTCGCTTCTTTTCCTTAGCAATGTCTTCGCACGAAATACAAATTAAAAACACAAAAATATGTCTTGTCGCCGCTGCCCTCGCAGACAGACACACTGCGGTGATATCGGCACCGATTTCGCTACACACGATGCGACAACGCCCCTAAATCGTGGGTTCGACCGACCCGATTTCAGAGTTAGGAGGAAACTGATTACGATTTGCCTACACATGAGGCGATCAAGGGAGCGATCTAGGGCGCTCCCCACCACTTCCCCGATATTGCCACCGGTTTTAGGGCCGTGTGTAGGCGCTTATACACGATACGACAACGCTCCCTAGACGATAATCGCCCCTAAATCGTGGGTTCGACCGACCCGATTTCAGAGTTAGGAGGAAACTGATTACGATTTGCCTACACATGAGGCGATCAAGGGAGCGATCTAGGGCGCTCCCCACCACTTCCCCGATATTGCCGTGTGTAGGCGCTTTAATAAAAGTAAAACAATGATTATTGTTGATGACTAATTTTTTTATATATTTAATTTTGCGCATACGTATTTGTCGTAACAAGCATATGAAACTATGCAATGGCGTTAAGTTCAATAAAATATCTAAATACTTCGCGCTCGGCAGGCGCCCCTCGCACCCCCGGGTAAAGACGGCCCTGGCTACTATCGTCAGTGTGCAGTGATTTAATAAGCAGTAATATGTATTTCTTTCAAACAAGTTAAAGGAGCTGGCGACAATGTTGCGTAGCCTAAACAATTTTTTCGAACGCGTAAGCTTGGAAATGAATTATGACACAAACAAGGACACGGTTCATTATTAACCCAATGCGAGTAACAGTCACTGTCGAAGTTTCGGGAATATATTTACCTTACCTTATCTATACTAATATTATAAAGAGAAAAGATTTGTATGTATGTAATTTTGTATGTTTGTAATGAATAAACTCAAATACTACTAGAACGATTTTAAAAATCCTTTCACCTATAGAAAGCTAAATATCAGCGAGTAACATTAGGCTGCTCATCCTCCCCCATCTCCCCCCTTTTACCCTCCCTCCATACAAACGTAAGTTTGTAAAGAATAAACTCAAAGACTACTATAGAAAGCTAAATTATCAGCGAGTAACATAGGCTAGTCACCCTCCCCCCATCTCGCCCCCTCCTTTGGCAGGGCATACTGCGTTTCGCAGTTATTTGGGCAGCCCGTCTGGCGGCAGTAACTACCCCCTCACAGAAGACCACCGTGAAATAACAGCACGTGTGCTGTTTTGTGTTTCGGTGAATGAGTAAGGGATGCCAGAGCCGATTTCCCTATGCCTTCATTGGAAGCGCAGTTGCAGCACCTGTGGCGTTGTTTGTGTTATAGGCGACGGTAGCCACTTGCCATCGAGTGGACCGTCAACCTGTCTGCCGATCTTAACATTTTAAAACAAATCCACTGTCCTCAACATAACGGTTCCGACTGGTCGTCTTAGTAGAGAATGAACACTCTTATTAAACCATCTTCAAATCATTCCCATAATACAAAAATACATATTAGTAATCCTATACTAACGGAGGATTATAATGATAATTTGAATAAATAATAGTAATAATGCACTAAATAGGTAGTAAAAACAACGTAGCCACTAGGCAATTTAGCAATTCCACATCAAGTATGGAATTACTAAAGTGGAATGTGGAATTTCCATGGTTAAGCCATACCGGATCGTGCAATAAAGTGTTTTTAAATGGCAACTGATGTACAAATAATTGCAACTTACGTCTGCAAGCCTTCTTATGTGTGATGGGTTTGCTCGGATCCCGGTAGTAACCCTCGCGGCAGTAGTGGCAATGTCGTCCTGATGTGTAGTGCCGGCATTTCAGGCAGACTCCTCCGCTCGATCGGCCGGACAATCGATACAGCTCCATGTTGAACCGACAACGCCTCGCGTGACCGTTGCAGCTGCATTCTGGAACAAGACGAATTCATCTCACATTGTATGTATTACGTTTTACAGGGAAATCATGACACGGGCGGCCCTTCTGCGGCAGTAACTTTAGAAGACCACCTATTTTTTTTTTTTTTATGTTAAGGTCGGCAGACAGGCTGCCGGTCCACTAGGTGGCTATCGCGCCTATAACACAAGCAACGCCAAAACTGCTGCAAGTGCGCTGCCGACTGGGGTTAATGATAAGGGATTAGGAGGGGGATAGAGAAATGGGCTCTGGCATCCCTTACTCACTCACCGAAACACAACAGCACGCGTGCTGTTATTTCACGGTGGTTTTCTGTAAGGGGGTGGTTACTGCCGCCGGACGGGCTGCCCAAATGACTGCGAAAACGCAGTGTAATAACATCGACAGACCGAGGGTCCACTTGATGGTAGGTTACCGTCACCTATAACACAAGCAACGCCACATATGCTGCCGACCATAGTAGAAATAAGAATAGGGATTAGGAAGGGATAAGGAAATGGAATCACAAATATTAATGTTTGTGAAGTATTTAATATAGAATCAATAACAAAATTTTAATTTTTATATCTTGATTCGTTTATTCATGATTATCGAAGAAGTACATAGAGTGAGTGTTAGTGAATTGTCATTCGAGCCTTTAAACAAAAGATGTCGCTGTTACAGAATATGTTAAATAAGGAAATGCGTCTAACGCATTCATAAAAACAAATAAAAACATTTTTTTATTCTTAAAAAAGGATTAAATTTGATATTGAAATTGCATAATCGACCAAATCGAATAAGTAACTTAAGTAATCCTAAAGTAATCCTAAGTACCTACTTAAGTAATCCTATATAAGTAACCTAGATGTTAAGTAACTTAACATCTAGGTATTCTATTATACATATATGTATATGAAGACGTACATAGAAATTCACGAAATCACCCAATTATAAATTTATTTGATTGCAAAACACACAATATCTATGGCGATGTCCGTTAAAGAAGCAGACACAATCAAGAAGTTAGGTGAACCCGTAATATGATATACGGCGTGCAGTTACCGACCGGTTGCGAGCTGCGAGCCACGCCGGGGCATTAGCACTAGTGACATATAGCGCCATTAGCGAAACGCTGCGCGTCCAACGGGCAAATGCACACATTCATTTACCACTACAGTCGGCAACTAAACTACAAAATTGTCAAACCTATTTTTTCTAGTCATCCTCCGACATAATTGGAGACCTTATTGTGTCTTATTCTTTATATCCAGATATAATTATTTAGTTGGGTGAGAGGGCTCTTTCCTCTCCCCTCGTCTCTTCTCTTCTCTGTATGTTATTACGCCGGCCTCCCTAAGGTCGCCTCAGGCTGTCGTGTTTGTTTGCCTTTGCCGCAATTTCTACAACCTTTTTGCAAAATTCTATAAATATCCCATTGTCAAACATATTACTAGTATCTTAGAATACTAGACGGTGACCCCTTGAGACACTAATTTTTATGGATAAACGCAACCCTGACAACGTGATGATCAGATTTTTTTAAGGTGGAGACAAACGCTAAATACTAAAAATATCCATTGTTTAATGAAGATGTTACAAGAAATAGACAAGACAATTGCTTTGAAAAAAATATATATTATACTTAAACATGTGAAGAACCAATTGTATTAATTAGAATTTTCGTTAAAGTAATAGAAACTAATTAGAATTTTCGTTAAAGCAATAGAAAAGTAATAGAACAAAAAAAGTTAGAACACAAGAAGAATTTGACTTTTATTGAAAATTCTCTCGAAAACGGCTTATTGCACGCATATGAATCCTGTACCTATTAATAAGTTATTGTCAGTTTAAAAAATTGTATTAATAATTTTTTTTTTGCGTTTTGTTCTAATGGTAAAAACAAAAAAAACACAATTTCTAGGCCTGTTGAATTGTCTCCGCCGCCAGCGAGTTTTATTGCAAAGGTCATTTCCCTAAGTTCACTCCTTAAGAATCGATTTTCATGTAAGGCCCCCGGTATTGAAATTTTATGAGAAGTAAAATTAATACAAGCGTTAACTAAAAGCGTTACGTTATCCATCACTTTGACATTTGTGCAACAGCTGAGGCATATATTTATGTTCTCTAATTCTATTCACTGGGCTTATGCAAACGTCGAAATCTTGTATGAAAAGGGCAGTCCGCGTTGAGGATCGAAACGATAGCGCGTTATAAGCTGCCGACGCAGGCACATTTGTCGACAAAAAATGGACTATTTGAACATATAAAACGTAGCGACATCTGTGTATACCGAAAGTAACTAACATAACCTTTGTTGGGACACGTGACATCTGAGTATGCAGAATGTAACTAAATAATATAAAGTAATTGGGTAACTTTTATACGTTTAATTGTATACGTCGGAGCTGACACACGTATTTTTTATGTTAGGGTGGGCAGACAGGCTGACGGTCCACTTGATGGCAGGTGACTACCCTCGCCTATAACACAAGCAAAGCCACAGGTGCTGCAACTGCGTTGCCGACCTTAGTAGAATTAAGAATGAAGGCATAGGGAAATGGGCTCTGGCATCCCTTACTCACTCACCGAAACACAACAGCACACGCGCTGTTATTTCACGGTGGTCTTCTGTGAGGGGGTGGTTACTGCCGCCGGACGGGCTGCCCAAATGACTGGGAAGTTCATTTCCAAAGTTGACCCTGCCGGGGATCGAACCCGGGAACCTTAAAACAGAGCGTTATGGCAACCACTCAAAGTTGAGTGTTAAGGCGTGAAAGCGTCACAAACAAACAAAGTGACTTTCGTATTTAGAGATTTTTTTTATGTTAAGGTCGGCAGACAGGCTGACGGTCCACTTGATGGTAGGTGGCTACCGTTGCCTGTAACACAAGTAACGCCAAAGCTGCTGCAAATGCGCTGCCGACTGCAGTAGGATTAAGGATAAGGGATTAGGAGGGGGATAAGAAAATGGGCTCTGGCATCCCTTACACACTCACCGAAACACAACAGCTTACGTGCTGTTATATCACGGTAGTCTTCTGTAATGGGGTGCTTACTTACGCCAGACGGGCTGCCCAAATGAAATTCTATTTACCTTATTATAATAAAATAAAATTATATATAACAGAGTACCTAGCAGACGTCCTAGCAGACGACCGTAGCAGAGGATGTTTCATTTAGTTAGCGATTTCAGCAAAAGATTTCCTATAACTATAGTTAACTAAGTTAGTAACTGATCCAATTGTGGATCTAAACCAATTCCGGATCCACACAAACAGACGGTTAGATGGAGAGTTGGATTCCCGTGCGAGCCAGTACTGGTATAGTGACTTGTAATTTTGAAAAAATACTACTAAATATATGGTTGTAAGAGCATTTTCGTTGCTGACTGTACCATTAAACACGTGTTGCATGTTTTCTCTTACAAAATAGAATCTTAGCAAAATCAACTCTTGATCGCTCTTAAGGATTGCTAGTCGTGAGAAAGATGATAGTATATTAAATGCTCTGGAACTAAGAGTCTAGATTAAAAAAATCTTTTTGCATTATTTTTGAGGAAGCTATTACTTCGTTTACCCTTAGCGGTCTTTTTCATATTCGTTTTACTCAGCAGTTAAAGGTCATTGCGTGATATTAAATAGCCTTAACGTTTCTCGTGAATTGGACTATTAAACGCAGAAAGAAATTTTCAAATACGACCGGTATTATTACTACAGATTTGCTGTTCCGAGTAACTTCGCGAGTCTTAATTTAAATTCACCCCCTCTTTTTTTCCCCTATAAGTGAGTAAAAGGGGGCTCTGGCATTCCTTACTCACTCGCCGAAACCATAGTATATTAATTTTCATACAGTAGGCAGACGGAGACGTCTAGGCAGGGCAACAGTGCGTGAGGGGTGAGACGCGAGTGGGACGAGACCGAACTGCATACTTCGTCGTTCTTAGTAGCTCGGTACAAGTTTTCTAGGGCTGTCCCGTCTTTAAAATTAAAATTTCTTAAATTAATATGGTGCGTACGGCATGTGCTGTGAGTGCGTGCAAAGCTTTATCACGCATAAATAAAGAACTAAGAACAAAAACAAAGAACAAAATGGCGGTTGTGAATACACACGTGTGTATTTGATCATTTTGGAGAATGTTTTGAGATGTTTTGGGTATATATTATATTTATTAGAAATAAACAGCTTAATTATACATTTAAGCATTAAAATCTAGTGTTCATAAGCAATTTATTGATAAATAAACATGGGTGTGATCGAGGTTTCTTGGGGTACCGATTATGAAAATGACATTCATATTCAAATCTAAGATGGCGCCCATGCATTTTTTGATAAATAAGATATGGATATAATTTTTGAGGTTTCTTAGGGTGAAGATTATGAAAATGACAGCCATTTTGAAATCCAAGATGGCGGCCATGCATTTTTTTTGATAAATACAGATAAAAATTATATTTAGATACTTCTTACCTCTATTAAAGAGGTTTAATATTACAAAAACGTCATCGTCATTCAATTTGTGACAACCCTGTGAATACCTACCTATAAAGGTGGCGGCATCGCCCAACTTCAAAGGCGTCGGCCTACTGTATGAAGATTAATATACTGTGACGAAACACAACAGCACACATGGTGTTATTTCACGGTGTTCTTCTGTAAGGTTGATTACTGTCTTTAGATTGGCTTCCCAACTTATGACTGTGAATCGTAGTGAAAAGACTAATAAAAAAAATACGGATTGCACTCCGGGAGTGCCGGCAGAAGTGAAAACTTGAATATTAACGTTATTGATATTGGTTAGGGAATAATTTTGCACGAATTGCTTTAATTATCAGTATAGCGACTGGTCTCCACTCATTGGCGACCGTCCACCTACGTCACCACTTGTGTGGCTACCGGACGCCACTCTGGCGACGTTCGCCAACACTCCTAGCAACACAAAACTTCAACCTTGCGGAGACATTACTCCATATACTGCATTTTATCTACACCCATATATATACTACATTCCGTATAGCCAACTTAACTAGACCCCGGACCCAGATATACGCCGCGGCGGGCGTTTGTCTGGGTCCGGGGTCTAATTGAGTTGGTCTTTGAATTTTCGATCGCGAGTTAAACATTTTTTCCTCATCGCAAAAACGCACAGCGCCGCTAAAGAAGTTTTCACTTCAAAAAAACCTTTCATAAAGTCATGTATTGCACTTTTTCAGTTTTCTTGATAAATCAATAAGTCAGTGAGAGTGTGCTTCTGCACACAGACAGGTTGATGTGAATCTGTTTACAAATTGTAAAGCCGTGACAGCATCACGTCTGTAAGCAGCCTAATTTAGTTACGGTTTACTTTCCGGCACGTGCTCACACGCTCGCTCGAAGTCGGTACGTGATTGTACGCATCCGAAATTACTTTCTTGCCAACAACGCCACGGGAACGTGTCACAGAATAAAAAGTGCTACAACTAAAAACGAGAGGAAGTCCGTTTGTTTGTGTTAGTATTTCTTTCTTTCTTTGCCGCCTATTTTTAGGTAAAGTATTATAAATAAACTGACATCAACTGCGCAGAATTTTTTATTTTATTGTAGAAGTCGACATGTCTCCCATTTATCGGATATTTGATCCCATTTACCTATACTCGGACTTGTCGCTTTTACAACGGGTTTCCTGCTAATATGCACCAGTTATCTATAAATAAACTAGCGGTCCGCCCCCGGCTTCGCCCGGCGTGCTATACCCTAAAACATTCCCCGTTTATCCCTCTTTCCATTAGCGAAAACCGAATTAAAATCGGTCTACCCGTTCACGCGTGATGCCGTGACCAGGGGAAATGGGGATTCATTTTTATATATAAGATTTAAAGTTTATATTAAGCAAACCCTATGCAAAAAGGGATATTATACAACATTAGATTATATAAACGACGAATATCCTTGGAGTTAAATTATAATATTATATAAATTGCTGAGTTCTGTTACAAATTATGTAATTTATGATTTATGAAAAGAGCAACTAGGGGAGGGGGTTTCTTGCCTTAGTTCTTCCCACATAAATATATATGATAAATGTTTTGTAAAAAACTTACATTTAATAAATGATTTATTATTATTATAATCAGAATCCCATGTAAATGAATGCGTTTACTGTTAAGAAAAAAATAAAAAAAGGGGATTCAGTTTTTGGAAATATTTATATAAATTCGAACCTTAAATGCTGTCTATAAATTTTTATACTATTTTTTGCCTTAGAGTACTAACTAAGGAACACATTTTCGTTGAATGAAGAAAATCAATTAAAATAATTGTAGTCCGACAGACAGACAGACAAACTCTTTATTACTCACACAACATAAATAAAAATAACAAATAAATACTACAGCTAAGAGCGATCTCTTCCAGACCACCTTGTGGCAGAGGAGAAAACAAGAAAGAGAGAAAGAGGTAGAGTGCTAAAGAAACAAAATATAATCAATAATCTATATACTAAATTTTTAAATATAACAGAGAAGAAAAACATACACATATACATAAATAAATAGATAAATATATAAGTATATATACAGAATAATATATATACATATATAACATATATACACTTGAGATTAAAACAATAACAACTTGCTAACTAAGTTTGGGACAAGAGATAAATATGCAATTTATTTTTAAAGATAGACAGTGACTTAGAGTGCCGAATTTCAGGTGGCAACTTATTCCAAAGATGTGCGGCTTTAACAGTAAATGATTCTTTAAAATATCCAGAGCGGGTTAAAGGAGTTTTCAAAATGTTGTCGAATTTCGACCTCAGTTGAAGATTGTGATTTAAACCAAGGAATTCAAATCGAACTTTGAGATAACAAGGAGTTCGAGGATTATAGAGTACGTTATAGAGTAAAGTGAGAACAGTTCAAAATACAGTTATATCATAGTAAATACATACGTTTATACATATACATATTACTATTATATACTATTACTTATTGTAACCGGTTGGTAAGTATTTCTCATTTACTGAATATTAATCATTCGCTTTATTTCAGCTCGCGAGTTGTGTCAGTCATACTTAATAGTCTCAAATGGCGTCCTCTGTTTCAGACTATGACAAATTGCGATTCACAGCGCAATTAAATGTATATTTTATGCCCGTGCTGTTTCTAAGTATGTATACAAAAAATATATACAGTAAGGGATAGCATAACTTAAGTAGCATTTACGAAGCTATGTTTCAAATAAGCCTCCATTTACGTGATTCAGATTTTATCCTTGCATTGCATAACAGTTCTGTTTTTATTATGTAAAAATTTTTTTTATGTTAAGATCCGGCAGACAGGCTAACGATCCACTTGATGGTAGGTGGCTACCGTCGCCATAGCTGCTGCAAGTGCACTTCCGTATAGGATTACAGTAGGACTAAGGGGATTGGATAGGAGAATGGGCTCTGGCATCATTTACTCACCTACCGAAACACAACAGCACACGCGCTGTTATTTCACGGTGGTCTACTGTAAGGGTAGACAGTGTTATGACGTGGTTATGACACCAGAAGGGCTGCCCAAATGACTGCGAAATGCGGGCACACTGCGTTTCGCAGTAGAAGCCACTACTTTCTAGAGCCAAATTCGAAAAGTTCATTTTTCAAGATTGACCCTACCGGGAATCGAACCCGGGGATCCTAGAACAGAGCGTTAAGGCAAGCACCCTAACCACTCATCCAACGGGCTCGTCAAAAATGATCCAGAGTAGGTATCTACTATAAAAAGTGACATATGATCCCGATACTTGGGATATAATATATATTCCAAGTGCTAAACTTCGCATTTTCTGTACATCAATACGCAGGATATAATCGTACAATATATTGCAAAGATGTCTTCAAGTGTCCCCAAAAGTCAATAAAGAAAAAGATGTCCCCATGGCCTATCAAAGTAACTGATTGAATTCTATTGTTCAATTGACCATTTGGATGAATTCAATTATTCCCTAAATTTAATTTTATGCTTTGATATTGTTATTGAATTTAAATATTTGCACGCCTTAGAGACCAATTTTATCATATGCATGTTGAATTAGTTTAATAAATAAATTACGTCAAGCACGATTGTTGTTAACTAGCGGCCCGCCCCCGGCTTCGCCCGGCGTGCAATTTTTATATACCCTAAAACATTCCCCGTTTATCCCTCTTTCCATTAGCGAAAACCGAATTAAAATCGGTCTATCCGTTCGCGCGTGATGCCGTGACCAAGGGAAATGGGGATTCATTTTTATATATAGAGATTACTAACAGAAGTAATCCGACGGACCCTTTGAGTAAAAGTGATATTACTCCCATACTGCGATTCGCAGTCATTTGGGCAGCCCGCCTAGCGGCAGTAACCACCTCCTTACAGAACACCGCCGTAAAATAACAGCATATACGTGCTGTTGTGTTTCGGTGAGTGAGTAAGGGATACCAGAGCCCATTTCCTTATCCCCCTCCTAATCCCCTATCCAATCCTACTGTAGTCGGCAGCGCACTTGCAGCAGCTGTGGCGTTGCTTGTGTTATAGGCGACGGTAGCCACCTACCATCAAGTGGACCGTCAGCCTGGTCGACTTTAACATAAAAAAAAACCTTCCCTCCCGGAGCGGTTTAAAATTCAAAATATGCCTATTACATCTATGTATGTTCTGTTGCATCTATACATGCAGGTTGCATTCAGCAAAAAAAAAAAAAAAAAAACAATTATTACTGTCATTGTAGACCTACTGTTAAATTTCACACAAATCAAGTTTCTTTTAAAAGTAATAAATATAAATTATAATTGGGATTGTTTATTCACCTGCGAATCGTCTCAATGTGTTTAATAAATATCTCATAACCGTTAACCTAAATATTTTTAACAATGAAACTAAGCAGAACACTACAAAGGAATAGTCTTAATTCTTTTAACACAGCGCCATCTTTAGAAGCGGTAGAGCCACATTAACAGCGGAGAGAAATTTTAACGGATACGATCGGACTGAGTAAGCGTAAACGTAAAGGTAAAATTAGACGGATCATCAAGAGTGATTCATTTTTCATTGAATTGTGAATGATGAATAGTGAATTGCATTTTTTGTATAGACCGTTAGTTCCCAAAGTGGTCCAGGTGGACCCCCAGGGGTCCACGGGAGACTCGACGGGGTCTACGTTGGCGTGACAAAAAAAAACCAATCTATTCTCACTTATTTCATTTAGAAAACTCCCCATTCGTGTTTGAAGCAACGCAAATTTCCATAGTTACATCTAATCTTCACAAATTTTGTCGAGTTTTGGGAATATGGTAAAAATGTAGTTGCAGAGGGTCCACCGGAACCAGCTAAAAACAGTCTGGGAACCTCTGGTATAGAGACACTTTTGTTGAAAGCTATTATTCCATTCCTTGTGGCATTCTCGCGTGAACATCAACTGTGTCGAGTGATTTAATTAAAGAATAAGTACCTAATATCGCGGAAACAAATCGTGCGCCGAGGCATTTCTTTGATTGTAAACCATTTACTAAAAGATTTAGAGGAAAAGAAAAATGGGACACGTTAATGGTGGAGGATCAGGCCATGGATTATAAAAATTTAAATACTATCTTTAAAACAGGGTGCTGGTTAGTGCCAGCAGTAAAGTGTTTAAACTCGCAGATTAGCACGCACAACACAAGCAAAAATGAACCGTCTAATTTCGGCTTAAGAGTCGGCAATCGACCGCGTCAGCCAAGCGCCTTCTGTCGCCTTTTACCAGCCGTACCGATAATCCACTGCTATTATATTTGTAATTTATCAGTAAAATCAGTATACATTATCATCTTTTCATTTTATTTATTTTATTCTTTTATTAGACGAGCCCGTTGGATGTGTGGTTATGATGCTTGTTTTAACGCTTTGATTTAAGGCTCCCAGGTTCGATTCCCGGTAGGGTCAACTTTGAAAATGAACTTTTCAAAGTTGGCTCTGGTCTGGAACTGGAAAGTAGTAACTGGGAACACTGCGTTTCGAAAATATTTGGCAGCCCGTCTGGCAGCTGTAACCACCCCCTTACAGAAGACATAACAGCACATGTGCTGTTGTGTTTCGGTGAGTGTGTAAGTGATGCCCTCCCAATCCCCTATCCTTAATCCTACTGTAGTCGACAGCGCACTTGCAGTACCTGTAGCGTTGCTTATGTTATAGGCGACGGAAGCCACTTACCATCAAGTGGATCGTTAACCTGTCTGCTGATCTTAACTTAACTTACTTTTGTTACTCTTAACTTATTTTTGTTACTCGAATTAATTTTCTCTTGCATTAAAAAATGTAAGCAACTGAATACTTTTTAAACAGTAATGTTAATACCAATAAAACATTTACGTTTGGTATAAATATTGTATCCTAAATAATGAGAAAGTGCGTTTGTTTGTTTGTTACGATTTCATGCTTTTACTACTTTACAACGGATCATCGTGAAATTTTGTCAGGGATACAGAAAGAACATAGGGTACCTTTCATTTAAAAAAAAGAGTATTCCGAGGATTTATATAAAAGTAATAAATTCAACGCCTGACAAAAATATATGAGCAATAAACATTGAATAAATATTTTAACATCTAAGAAAAGGAGCGTGGACGAAGCAGCGGGTAAAAGCTAGTATGATATAAGTATGTAGTCTGGGTGAGGTTTAAATAGTCGATACACAAAGAGATATTGTGATCGATCCAACATTTCTCCTCTTTTTAGTTGGAAAGCGATTGGCACAAATGACTTAAAAATCAAGACTACTAAGAAACTGAAAAATCGCTCTCAACATCCGCTTATGTCACCGCTGACAATATGGCCGTACGTTAAAGATGATGTTTCGGCAACAGATCACAGTGATGACAGCTTTATGTGGCGCGGGCGGCTGCGTGCGCGCTGGACAACGCCTCACATAAATACCCACCATTCATTCTATATACTCTTTATTATACAGTGAAGATTTATGCGCTTCTATAGACAAATAAAACATGAGAAAAGTTGAAGCTGTAATCACTAAACAAGAATTGTAATTTGATAGTAATTTGATTGCTGATAGTAATGTCGAGGATAAAAATGGTTTTGTGGACGAGTTGTAAACTCTGCTTTTCACTTCGATTGCGAGGAAATAAAACACTAGTATAACATAACATTTCTTTAACATTGACATTGACATCTTATGACATTGGCTTGGGCTGCAGACCTATACAGCCTACTATTAAATTAATTTTGTAATAATAATGTTCTTAAATTAATTAAATAACCTACCGTATTTGAATGTAAATTTTAATATCTTTTATGTCTTAAAAAACACATAAGGCAAATAAATTTAAGTAAATATTATAAAATAACAAATTCTATCTATGAACTTCTTATTGTGTTTGGCTGTATGGCTGATTTTCTTTGCCTTAATATAGATACATTTATGAGTAGATATGTTAATGCACTTGTGCACAAAATTCGATTTTGTGAAGCCTATATCCTGCACAAATAGGCACTTTCAGAGCATGAGAAGTGAAAAGGTTATATTCTTTAAAGTGCAGTCTAGAAACACCGGATTTCATTCAGTTTTTCTTTACAAATTGTTAAAAAAAATAACATATACGTGTACAACGTATACACGTACTTATGTTACCGAGGTCAAAAAAAGTTTTACCAAAAAAAGTTCTTTGTTTGTAAACTGATTCCAATGAAACAAACGGTAAATGTTACGGGAAGCTTGCTACAATACATCAGTGAAAACCGCATTCAAATCTGTTAAGCCGTTTCTGAGATTAGCGTTTCATTCCAATCGGTTTACAAACAAACAAGTTACGCGATATACCGAATACCACGCGTACGAAGTTGCGGCTCGTTTACAATTTTATTATATGTTACTAGCTGACCCAGCAGACGTTGTCCTGCCAGAACCCGAAAATAATTCCGTAAACCGGTTGTGGCGCCACCTATCGGGTCCAATTTTATTTTCAAACCATATGTTAAAGTGAAGACCTATTCTCATACCTACCAAATATACAAAAAAAAAAATCATAAAAATCGATGTCACTTTGTGAAATAATGTAATAGTGGGGCGTTCAGTTTTCGTTCAATCACAGGAATTAATGACGATATGAATGAGTACAGCGTTAATCTTATCTTACTATACAAAAAAAAGAAATTATTTCTATTTTACTGTATCCGAATGTTTTATCGATAAATTAATCTACAGCAGGCCTACCATGAATGTCATTCGAAGTTTTCTCTCTCTATCGTACTTATGTAAGAAGCCGCAAGTGGGACACAGAGGGTAAACTTCGGATGCCGTTCATGGTAGCGAGGCAGAGCCATCTCGAACTTACCTATAAATAGACACTACTGCAATAACAAATATTGATGTCAATAATTAAGATAAAAACTATTCTATCTTTTAAGTTGGACCAAATAACAGATACTTACAAAGTTTGATCAAAGTCGGTTCAGTAGTTTCAGAGTTTATCGCGAACATACATCCTGACACGAGATTTTTATATAAATATATATAAAGATATATAAGATATACATAGATACATACATGTATTATGTAGGTAGAGATAATTAGATTTTATTATATGTATAGAATAGTTTGATATAGATTTTGCAACTGTCTCTTGTTATTGGGAGTCATTGTATAAAAAAATATTTTTATTCAAGAAAATCAGCCCTGGATTTGTCAACAGGCCGTATAGGCCGCGGCCTATGGGCGGCAGCGGCCTAGGAGCGGCGGATTTTAGATGGTTTTCGCACGCTTTCGGAAGCCATCAAATTCTTGTGCGATAATAAATGCAATAATAATAATAATTATCTAATAAATTATTATTATTTATTAGATAATTATTAGGTCTAGGTATCTACTTAGGTCACGAGGAAGAGGCGGCACAAAGTGAAGGGGCCTATACTCAAGAAAAGTATAAATCAGGCACTGAAGAAAATAGACAAATTCTTGCAAGCTTGAAACTGTAACTCACATAACTTAATCAATGCTGACATTAAAAATGCTATTATCACTCTCTCTGTAACCATGTCTCTGCATGCATACGAAGTAACCTTAATAAGATTAGTAATGGCTGAAACGCAAGCAGACAGACTCCGTCGAGACTCGGAAGGGAAACGGCAAATTGCCACACTTCACATAACGAGTTTATTAATTTAATTAAAACTGGGACGGGATGGATGTATCAGCACTTAATTGCTTCGGATGGAAGGTTGAGCACCCCTGACTTATCGGAGTCTCGAGCGAGACAATGCTAATTAATTTAGGCTGATATTTCACGGATTAACTGCTCCGTTTATTTATAATTGAAACAATTACTTATAATATCAGCAATGAAAATATATTGCCAGTACTAATGGACAGTAATTATATTATTATTTTCACAGGTTTTTGCTATCAATTTCTTTCGCATATCTTTATAAATTGTAGCCAACTACATATTGTTAATCCAAGCGCCAGGGGTTTTTTTTTTAAATGTACGGGACCGGCTATTTTTTTTTAATATGTTCAGGGGTGTCCCCTGCTAAATATATAGTTAACGGTTCGTGATAAATGAAAAATGGTAATAACTGAATTTGTAGAGCATGAAATTTCCTATAAATATCATTCGAATCTTTTTCTTCTGGCGCTTGGACTAACTCGCTATAGCGCGTAAGTTTTTTGTTTGTAAACCGATTGGAATTAACATGTAATACATCAGTGAAAACCGCATTCGAATCGGTTAAGCACTTTCTGAGATCACTGTGCACAAACGCACAGAAAAACAGACAAAAATCTAAAAACTATTTTTTTGACATCATTAACATAAGTCAACATGTACAAATTGCTTTTGTTTTTTTTTTTTAAAGTTTTAAGTTTTTTAAGTAGGTTTTTAAGATTTTATTATATATATATAAATAAAGTCGCTATCGACTTCTGTCTGTTTCTCTGCTAACTAAAGTATGTAGAGATGTAATTTATTATGTAGGTATAGATGACAGATACAATATATGACGTAATTTTGAATGATAAATCATTTGACTAATATGATATTTTTTTATGCAAAATGGGTCTGTCTACTTAAGGTACCTAATAAAAAAAAAACTAATAACATTTTTATTGTAATTTTTAAAACAAAAACGAGTTTTACCTTTTGAAATTTAATTAAAAACAAAGTAAATTGAAAAACGTCTCCCTGATTGGTTGCTATCGTAAAGGGGCCGATCCTCATTGGTGAATCATTTTTCATCCGTCGCCGGCGACATTGATTGACAAATGAGATCGCATTCGAATTATGATTGATTTTTAAAACGTTTGCCCTCCGCTAATAAATTTTACTCCACGAAAAACAAGCTAACAGAAATTGGATGCTGTTTAAAGGGAATTCTACGCTCGAAATTTTACAAAATGGAGCAATATCTTCGCTTATTTTTATTCTTGTTGCAAAGTCGGTCCAATTATGTATAGTAACATAAACAAAGCCAATCGACAACCCCTTTGGTCGAGCAGCTAAGGTGCTTGCTTTAACGCTCTGTAAACGAACCTGGGACCCCTGAGACATGAACTTTTCGTAATTGGCTCGTTAGTCTGGAACTGGCAAGTAGTGGTAGCATGTGTGCTGTTGCGTTTCGGTTGGTGAATAAGGGCCATTTCCCTATCCCCTCCTAATCCCTTATCCTTAATCCTACGATGGTTGGCAGCGCACTTACAGCACTTGTGGTGTTGCTTTTATTATAGGCGACTGTAACCTCTACCACCAAGTGGTAGAGGTTACAGTCTGACGATCTTATCATATTTTTTTTTATCAGGGTTACAATAAATTGATAACAAAAATGAATCTCATACATAAAATCGTAAACAAGCCGTGTCTGTACATTAAAGATATTTATCAAAAAACAATTTGTACATGTTGTACTTACTTATGTTACCGAGGTCAAAAAGTAGTTTTTGTCTGTGCGTTTGTGCACGCTAATCTCAGAAACAGCTTAACCGATTTGAATGCGGTTTTCACTGATGTATTTTATAAAGCTTCCCGTAACATTTAGTGTTTGTTTCATTCCAATCGGTTTACTAACAAAAAAGTTACGCGCTATACCGAATATCACGGGTACGAAGTTGCGGGCTCAGCTAGTATTAAATATTTCAATTACTGCGTTTAAAAAGTTTAATTTCATTTTTTAACTTCAGTTATTAATTTATTAGTTATTTAAGAATTTATTAATTTATTATTTAAGACTTAATTTATTTAAGACTTAACCTTAAATAAATTAAGAGAAGGTACAGTTTCTGCCACGACTATCCTGAATTAGGCCATATTTTTTCATGTCAAATGGAGTGCAATCAAGGGCTCCACACTTCAATAATTAACAGCGCATCGGCTATAAATCAATTGACTAATCTTAACTGAATGACTAACATTGGATCTGTTGTTCTAAGACACAGTATTAATGATGGGGTTAGTAGGTAACCTTCACATTTTCGTAGTTAATAAAAAAAGGTAGCAATGGAGTTGACGTTTTTGTTTCAGTAGTATCATTTTGTGATTGTATTTTGCCGTAACTATAAAAAAACAAGTATATATACCAAATAAATATTATAGAAAAAGTTTTTCTGGTCCTCAAATCAATGTTGTATGTTAAATACAGTATCGTCAAACAACAATCTGTGGCAAGTATTCGTATTTCGTTTTATTTAATTTACCAGGTTTGTTCGAGAGATTTCACTCTCCTCGCCCCCCAGCTTCGCCCGGCGTGCAATTTTTATATATGTATATATGAACATTCCCCGTTTATCCCTCTTTCCATTAGTGAAAACCGAATTAAAATCGGTCTACCCGTTCACGCGTGATGCCGTGACCAAGGGAAATAGGGATTCATTTTTATATATAGAGATTGACACTATCGATTGACGCCATAAAATAGATGGTGTGATTTTACCATGTCCAAATCCCAAGTGTGGCAAGCGTATATTCAAAAATCTTTGAATGTAGTTTTGCTTTTATTAAAAAGGTAAAGGAATGTTTCGCTTGAGTAAAATTACTTATTTACAGAATTTAGAGTATTTTCTCTCCAGGTGCGGTTAAAATTTTTTCACTCTGTATAGTTTCAAAAATTGTAAAAAGTTTTTTTATACAATTTTAAGCTTTTGAACATTTTTTTAAAATAAAGCGGACTAACGTCTTTTTTTGGTCAAATTGGTAGTAAAATGTTACAAGTGCGTTGCTGATCTTAAAAGTAAGAGATAAGAGAGGAGCTGGTAGAATAGACTTTGGCATACCCAAATCCTTTTTTTTAATGTTTAGATCGGCAGACAGGCTGACGGTCCACTTGATGGTAGGTGGCTACCGTCGCCTATAACACAAGCAACACCATAGCTGCTGCAAGTCTGCTGCCGACTACAGTACGATTAAGGATAAGGGATTGGTTAGGAAAACGGACTCTGGTAAATCTTACTCACTCACCGAAACACAACAGCACACGTGCTGTTATTTCACGGTGGTCTTCTGTAAGGGGGTGATTACTGCCGCCAGACGGGCTGCCCAAATGACTACGAAATGCAGTGTGCCCTGATCCGATGATCCGAAACACATCACACATACTATTCTCCTTTCCAATTGTATTCTTCAGTGCTAAAGGTTGTGTCCCTTAAAGTAATTCGTAGCTGTGTGCACCACACGACTCCACTACGCCCGGTCCTCAATTTGATGTCACCAAGATAGTCTCACCAAGATGTGACTAATTCTCAATATTTCTCTACGATTCGGAATCATGGACGATTCGAGCACAGGATAGGAGGAAAATAGACACCTTCGAGATGTGGTGTTGGAGAAAGATGCATACTATGGACAGCTAGGAGGACCAATGCATCTGACCTGGAAGAATTAATCGTAAAGACCAGACTCTCAGCAATATGTTATGAAAAAATTCTCAGTTTGGTCACATTGCCCGTCGTCCGCCAGAGGACCTCGATAAACTAGTTTTTACGGGCAAGGTCAAAGGAAAGAGACCTCGCGGCCGATCACCTAGTCACTGGTGTGACCAAGTAACTGCTCTCACTGTTCTTCCCTTAACACTTGCCCTGAGAGAAGCTTAGAACCGGACACATACTATTATTTGTTATTTTTTTAGGTTCATCTACTGCGCGTCTGTCCTTGATACGTGTACGCTCAGCGGTACGCCCATATATCTTCGTTTGGCAAACCGCCAACCGCGTTTAGAGCACGTTTGCACTACTGTACTTGCGTTGTGTTAGTTGTGTACAACCATTATTTGTGTAATTAGTTGATGATTTAACGTTTCACCAGTCTTACACTACAAACGAGTGCTTGTCTTACACTTATTTGGAAAACATTTATTAATTCCATAAACAATTCTCATTTAACGCAAAAAATAAAGAAGTTTAGTAAGGCGTGTATGTGTCTATTTAGTTGAAAATGATTCACTTCTTTACATATACATAAGTACTATTTAAATTCCAGAGATTTCTTGCACTCATTAAGATATGTCTTTTATTAATTATTATTAGTGTTAACATTAAAAATAGTTTGAAAGTTAGGGATCCAATTAAATTGTATCTAATCTGTATAGTTGTCTCCAAAACTTTTTTTTTATTTTGTGTATTTTGTGTCTGCGGGTTAGAAGTAAATTGATGATGAATGAATAAATTATTATTATTATTAATGTAATTTATACATGATAGATGGCGCTAGTTTATGTTGAAATGTTTATTTAAACCAGAGGTTCCTAGACTTTTTCTCATAGACCACTTTCAAAATTTTGCTGGTTCCGGTGGACCACCTGCAGCTACATGGAAATTTGGGTTGCGGCTGAGTTTTCTAAATAAAATATGTGAGAATTGATTGGTTTTTTTGTCACCTACATTTTTTTGTCACGCCAACGTAGATCCCCGTCGAGACTCCCGTGGACCCCTTGGGTCCACCTTGACCACTTTGGGAACTAAGGATTTAAACTGACGCTAAACAGTATTTAAATGTCGCACACCTTATCGGAAACACGCGAATGCAATGTAGAGTTATAAGATGAAATATGTATAAAAATAAAAAAAAAGACTCGTGTACCAGGGTTCGGTTGTTTTATTTTAAAAGTAAATCCAAGTAAATCACCATTTTGGAGGTGGGGTCCCTTTACAATTAGCGACCCGCTCACGGCTTCGATCAGGGTTGAAATTTTCAAAAATTCTTTCTTCGTTATGGTATAATGAACAATTTGAGATATTTTCCTAAAATCTGTCAAATACCCTACTACGCAGTTTGCCAATGGTAACTAATACATTTAGTAAAATGATCGATGATCAGAGACTAAAATTTTTAGTCACCGGAAAACTAATCCTTTAAATCCTAGTGCGATAATATTTCAAAGTGTTCTACTCATGAAATATTAATTTGTTAGAGTAATAGTCCATATACAGCGAACGCATTCCTTGTAAAGGAGATGCTTTGGTCATGAGCGGTAGCGGAGAGGTTAGCGATATTCATCGATATTACTTACAAGATAATATAGCTGGCTAGAAAAAAATTACATTTTCCTAAGGGTATTCCGCGCATTATATATATATCCTCGTGGTTCCACGATAATCCTCGTGGATAAAAGGCACCCTAAGTTCTTTTCTGCACCCCGTAAAACCGTGTGTACAAATTTTAATGGATATCTATAAAGTACTTTGAATAAACTAACATTCAACTTTTATATAATTATATTAAATTTATGTGAGAGACATATCATAAGGTCATCCTTCAGCGAGATAGACGAGGGCGGAGTGAAATATCTGGTAAAAATTAAACAAGGAGTAAAATTAACTAAATTATTATTATTTATTTTTCAACGTAGTCTCCGTGTAGCTCAATGCACTTCACCCAGCGTTTCTCTAGCTTTTTGATCCCTTCCATAGAATACGACTTAGGCAACCTTCGTTGGACCTCTTCGTTGGAGCCAAATCTTTTCCCACTAAGCCTTTTTTTTAAATTCGGAAACAGAAAATAGTCACAATAGGCTAAATTTGGCAAATACGGTGACAAATCATCTCATAGCTAAATGTGGTCGTTTTTCAAGTAAATAATGTTTAATCAAGAGACGAAATTCACTTTTCTCCATCTTTGCAAAAATTTGTTCAATTATTTTTCTTTAATGGCTGTCACAAAAAAACTAACCGGCGGTACTGGCTGAAAATTTTAATTTAGTCTTTCAAAAGAGTTGTGAACAAGAAGAGTTGTGAACAAGGAGGCTCCATGCAATTTGCAATAATTTTAATCCAAAATAGATTTTTACCAGACTTATCACTCCCTAGTACATAACTTTCAACTCGCTGTTACTCATGAAAATAGAGAGTTGGTAGAGTTACTGATTCTTGAGAATGATTCTGATTCTTCTTGTTATGCAAATAAAAATATTTCCATTCTAGAATCAGAATCATATCGGAAAATATCTGAAATTGTCTTATCGTGCGTTAAACGCGTTTCCCGTGTTACTGTGCGTTCACCGACTAGAGTTCGCCACTGAAGGAGCTCAATTGAAGAATGTTTTATTCATGGTGTCCATGTTTATGGTCGGCACAACTCCTCGGGGGGACAACTCGTCAGAATTGGCGATACATGTAGACGTAGTAACCCTTTCAAACTTCGCGTATCATGTTGGAATTTGTACTTCAATGTAACTTTATGTAATAAATAAAGCTGGATAATAAACTTTATGTAATAAATAAGTTGCAACTAAGTAATCTTTTATTTTATTTTATGAAATTAAAAGTTTAATGTTTTAACTTGGTTGATTTAATTGGTTAAATAGATTAAATAGAAATTATAGAGATATTTAATGATTTTTAGTAAAATTCGTCAGACAGACTGACGGTCTATTTGATGGTAGGCGGCTACAGTCACCTATTTACACAAGCAACGACACATATTTGACGAGCCCGTTGGATGAGTGTTTAGGGTGCTTGCCTTAACGCTCTGTTCTAAGGTTCCCGGGTTTGATTCCCGGCAGTCAACTTTGAAAATGAACTTTTCAAATTTGGCTCTGGTCTGGATAGTTAGTGGCAGGCCACACTGCGCTTTGCAGTCATTTAGGGAGTAACCACCCCCTTACAATAGACCACAGTGAAATAACAACACGTGTGCTGTTGTGTTTCGGTGAGTGAGTAAGGGATGCCAGAGCCCATTTCCTTATCCCCCTCCTAATCCCTTATACTTAATCCTGCTGCAGTCGGCAGTGCACTTGCAGCAGCTTTGGCGTTGCTTGTGTTATAGGCGACGGTAGCCACCTACCATCAAGGGGACCGTCAACCTGTCTTCCGATCTTAACATTAAAAAAAATAACCATGCGCTGCCGACCTTAGTGGGATTAAAGATAAGGAAATGTTCTCTGGCATACCTCACTCACTCACCGAAACACAACAGCACACATGCTGCCGTTTCAAGGTGGACTTCTGTAAGTGGGTGCTGGTTACGTACTGCAGCCAGACTGTGAAATTAGTATATTTTGGATTAAAAAATTCGTAATATTGTCATTACCCACCACATTCAAGACTTACAAATTGGAGGCAGCTAGACGCAATAGAGGCAAACACAGGCAGACCAAGAAGCTGCAGAAACCACCCCCTCGAAGAGACAACCGTGAACTTAATGTTGTACGGATACTGAAATACAGATACTGTACTGATACTGCAGTAAAGTATACCACAGTATATTCTCCTATTCAAATCCTACTAGGATTAAACTAACCCTTGGCAACTACAAATTTCAAACATTAATTAAATAAGTAAGACTTGGCGCGCTTGTTTTTAAAAAAATTGGGCTTTCGAAAAATTCAGAAGAAATTAATTAAAAATTTATAATTTTCTTCGGATTTGTGTACACTACAGATTCCAAAAAAAAAAAAAAAAAAAATTGTTTTTTTTTTACTGAGGCAAAAAAAGTTATTAGACTTTTTGTCTGCTTGTCTGTGCGTTTGTGCACGCCAATCTCTGAAATGGCTTAACCGATTTGAATGCGGTTTACACTAATGTATTGTAGCAAGCTTCCCGTAACATTTAGTGTTTGTTTCATTCGAATCGGTTTACAAACAAAAAAGTTACGCGCTATACCGAATACCACGCGTACGAAGTTGCGGACTCGGCTAGTTTGATAATAAATTCCACTCTTCGGGGCTTTTTTTTTTTTAACAAATCGCCTTGAAAAGCAGTGAAATAAAATACGTAGGTTCGAATCCCGGTCAGAGTGTAATATGTTATATCTGTACAACATCCCTTTAAACATATGGAATTTTGGAAACTCTTGATTTTTTTCCTTAGTCTAACTAAAAACATTTTATTAAATGTATTTTATTTTATTAAAACTAAAGACACATATTTATAAAAGTATATTATTTTTAAGCTTTCGCTTATTTTCATATTTTTATTTTGATTCCGTAACGTGTCGGTTAATGTATTTTAAAGATTTGAATTAATTCACAAATAAAGTGATTTGACCACTTAAATATATGTTAATTAAAATTGAATTTTACATTAATCAATTAATTCAGTAACTTAGTTACTGTAACAGTAATTTAGTGCTGTAAAATTTATGTAAATTAATATTATAAAAATATTTCTGCCTTTTGCGATGCAACCTAAAAGCCGTAAATATCTCCAACTGTCGCAGGTAACTTCGTAAAAGCTCCGAAGAGTCGCTTTCGTATCGCTGGTTGACGCACCTCTAACTCAACGCGCTCGCCTGCTCTCTTATTTATACTAGGCGCTAAAGGCCTCGATGTATTTCGAGTTTTCCAGAAAATCTAAATAAGATCGTAAACAAGCCATTGAAAATCGAGAATGCTATTTCTGTTGAAATATAGATTTCCTTTGACACTAGTCGGGAAGGGGCGTGGCTACCATCGATAGGGTGGGACGTTCGAGAATTTCGGCCGGCGGCAACGCTTTTTCCAGAACGTTCCATAGTTAGTCGTATCAACATTTCATTTAGACAGAATATGTTTTCATTTTCAGTCTCAATCTATTCTAATTGTCTAATTGTCTTATAGACTTGAAAGTGACAAATTTCAGATATTTAATTACAAAAACACCATTTATTTATTTATTTTTGTTATTTTATTCAAGTAAGCTATTTAAGTAAATAATTAAATTAAATTTTATACCCTTCTTTTCATTGTGTTATTTATATTATGTTTAAATATTATTGTGTTATTTTATTTAAAATAATAACACAATATTGTCGTTAAACTTGTAATGACTTACGATTTGTTGGTGGCAGTGATATTGATGTTTGACTATTGTATCATTAATAAACATGATGTGTGAGTTGACTGAGGCTGTCATGTTGAAGTTCAGAGGTGGACAACTTTCCATAGTTACACAAATAACATTTCTGTGAAGAAGTAAGCCAAAAATTGTATGCATAATTTATTTGGTAAGAGAAATTAAAACATTTTAAAAAAAAATTGAAATAAATTTAATTAAAACTGCTAACACTTTTATTTATTTATTTATTTATTTAAACTCTATTGCACAAACGTACAAAAGGCGAACTTAATGCCTTAAGGCATTATACTTTTGTTGATAGTTGTACCGAAGATCAGTCGTATAATCACCTCTGTTTATTGCAGCGTGTGGATTGCACCGAACAATTGCTGGATATTACGAATTTTGAAAGGTGCGATTATCAGTGATTATTGCCAAAATTACATATGTTATAGGTAATTAAATTGTGTATTCACGATAAAAATGTTACCACACAGTTACCAACAGAGCCCACTTGATGGTAGGTGGCTACCGTCGCCTATAACACAAGCAACGCCAAAGCTGCTGCAAGTGCGCTGCCGACTGCAGTAGGATTAAGGACAAGGGATTACGAGGGGATAGGGAAATGGGATCTCGCATCCCTTACTCACTCACCGAAACACAACAGCACACATGCTGTTATTCCACGGTGGTTTTCTGTAAGGGGGTGGTTACTGCCGCCAGACGGGCTGCCCAAATGACTGCGAAACGCTGTTTGCCCTGCTAGTACTTTCCAGATCTAGACCAGAGCCAAATTTGAAAAATTCATTTTTCAAAGTTGACCCTGCCGGGAATTGAACCCGGGAACCCTGAACACAGCGTTAAGACAAGCACCCTAACCACTCATCCAACGGGCTCGTCAACTAAAGATGTTTTATTTTATTATTATTAAAGATTACTTTTATTATTATTTACATAAGAGCCCCCCTGGTGTGCTTAAAAAATTCCACCTTGTAAATATTACTTCCTTCAAATAAAATGTCAAATAAATATTGCCTACGTTACAAACGTGTTAAAAAAAAGACAATTTTAGCTTTCTTTGAACTTTCAGTGATGGATAAATTTGGAACATGATTTAAATCGAAATACTGCTCGACATCGCGGTGTTCAAAGCAAGCGACAATTTTAATACGAAAAGCAAACTGTTATGACGTAGGGAAATTTAAAAGCAGCCAATTTTAGTTGCGGCAGAGCACAGTATTTTTGCAGTCATGAATCTGGCCGCAGTAACCACCCCATATGAAACACAATTGTTCGTTCGATCTAGCCTCGCCATAACATCTACAATAAAAACTATAAGAATCTGAAGATGACTAGCATTTCGATATTCAAAATGTTAGTGCTCGGGAGTTGAATGAGGTCATACTGCCTTCCCCTTTTTTTCTACCGGACATGCAGACGTACGGCTGGTTACCATTCTCACCTTGTCGAAACATCTCTTATAATGCGCACTGCTAAGGATTGGAACTCCCTGCTGGCTCATACAACCCAAATCTTTTCAAGGTTCGAACGAATGGGCATCTTCTGGATGAGCGCGTTCCATCGTCGGCCTCATCCTTCTTACATGGATAGATGCTGGTCAAGAGCAAACCCATCTCTAATAAAAAAAAAATATTGACCACCAAGTCATAATTTGTTTATTGTTTAGTATGATTTTATTTTATTATTATGTGCATACTTTGTTTAATTACCTTTATTTTAAATTTTATTATCATTATTATGAGCCTCGATGGTTGATATAAATTAAATAAATAAGAAATAGCTTCGTTTCTAAACTTAAAAGCATTTGCTCTAAAATTATTCCAACCGATTATTTAATGGTAACATGTTTATTTAATAATTTTTAAAGTATTTTAAATATCATAGAACGGTTGTGTTCTATGATATTTAAAAATCTTGGTGTTCTAGGTCTGCCGACTAATTTATATCTACCAAGCGAGATATAAATTAGTCCGCACAATCTTCCTCATTATCGCTCATTAAGTTAGCGGAAAAACAGACACAAAGACGACTTTATTATACTTATAGAAATATACTTTATAGATATGTATAGACCGTTCAAATGAGTCTTCGCCCGCGCGGTACAGGGTCGCGGGGGCATGACGACAAGTATCCTCTCTCGGTCCCCTTTATCGTCATACCCCCGCGCCCCTGTACCGCGTGGGCGAGGACTCATTTAAACGGTCTATCTATAGATACAGATATAATTTATACAGGCTGCCCTGTAGACTGTACAGGGCGAATTTATGCACTTTTTAGTTTTATCAAGAACTAGCTGAACTCGGCCATGCTTCGATGATCGTAGCGTGATGTTAAATAGCCTATAGCCTTCCTCGATAATGGACTAACAAAAAGAATTTTTCAATTCGAATCAGTGGTTCTCGAGATTAGCGCGTTCAAACAAACAAACTCTTCAGCTTTATAATATTAGTATACATTAATTTAACCGTCGCACTGAAATGTTTACCAACACAAAATATTATGGGCAAATCTCCACACGCCAACATAAAAGATTGGAGACCGGAGCTGGTCTTTTTTAAAATCGAATGCGGCGAGAATTTTTTCAAGTTGAACGTTCGAAAATTAAATTGTATCGGAATTAAGGTGCGCTCTCACGTTCGGAAACCGAGTCACGGCGCGCTTCGTTAGGCCGTGTACACACAGTCTACGCCAACAGGACACGTACAGAGAGCAAGTGAAGATAATTGTATCCTAGAGATCAACTAACGGATATATGCTCTTTGTCTTGCTAACAGATTGTTCTCTCGTGTGTTTTAGTTTTAAAACCAATTAAAAAAAAAATTGAATTATGTTCTTTTGAAATTATTGTTCAGGTAAATAGACAACGTGTAAGGATGAGTGGCGGTTCACGGCACTCCAGTGGGCCGCCACATTTAAAGTGAAGCGAAGCCATCGCCCTAAGCTGGGTTAGTGAGCCCTAACATAGCGGTGCGTGGGGATCCGAGGATAAGGCCTCGCTGTTAACTCGGACCCGCACATCACCGCTGATGGTGGAATCTGGGGGGGTTTTAGTGGGTACTCCCGGTGATAAGTCACTCCACCGACTGTCCCCGTCGGCGAGGGATAGTGCGTAAACGTCATTTCCCCTCCGAAAAAAAAAAGGTATTTCTATCCATATCATCATCAGCCCGTGTTTCTCCATTGCTAGATGTAGGCCTCTCCCAAGGCTCGCCACCAGGCACGGTCCTCTGCGTTTTGCATGGAGCCGCTTCCTGCGATGTCCACCTGGCCGCAGGCGTCCTACGCTGTAACCGGCCCATAACCCCTTCAGCTTGCTGATTCTTTCCCCTATGTCGACTATTCGGCAAATTTTAGAATTTCTGATCTTACCCATCAAAGAAACTCCGAGCATAGCTGAGCGATTTTGAACCAGTCCTGCCGTGGGAGGCTACGTTTCAATACCATACGTCAATACTGACAGAACGCACTGATTGTAGACCGTGGTTTCTGACATGGCCGCGGTGACAAGAAGAAATGACGTAGCTTTTCGAAAGAAGTCCTATTTTTTTGTTATTGTTTTTTCTTTGTTTCATCTTTTTCTTATTTCTGTAAGTTCATCAATGAGGCAGTAAAATTTCATATAATACGGATCTACTTTTAAAAGCAGACAAACATTTTGAAGCTTAAGTAACCGACTGTACTTTCTCGTTGTGTGGAGTCTTTAAGACAAATAACTCTCTCTCACGAAATCGGAAAGGATTTGAATTTGTTCAATGTATTAACCACTTGTATGCCGGAAACCGAATTACCCTTGTCTGTCAGCGCTTAAATTTATCATTTTAAGTGCCATTTACCATGATATATGCAGGTTGCCATGATATATACAGGTTGTATATATCATGGCAAATTAAGTATTGACTCTGACTGACCTAATTGTTCTCCCAGAAGGAATCATGGGATTTATTAATAACGTGGATCCACGTTCCGGCATACAAAGGGTTAAGAGTGCCTATACCACTATATATATATAAAGCATACAAAAAAAACTCAGTCTTCTAAAAGGACCATTTGGCTGCAGTAAATCAGAGGGTCTGGCGGCAGCAACGACACCCTTACAGAAAACCAACGTACGTTCGGTGAGTGAGTAAGGGATGCCAGAGCCAATTTCCCTAATCCTTTCCAATCCCTCATCCTTAATCCTACTGATGTAGTCGGCAGAGCACTTGCAGTATCTGTAGCGTTGCTTGTGTTATAGGCGACGGTAGCCACCTACCGTCAAGTGGACCGTCAGCCTGTCTTAACATAAAAAAAAAAGCTAAATATTTTCCGTCCATTCTTACTTCAGCTGACTGATCGACTACTTTGGTGCTACTGATCATATCCTTCAGAGAGGTTTGCCCAGATTATTTGACCACACCCATCCATCTCTGGTATCAGTTACCCATGGTCATCGCAAATAAATTATTATTATTCACGTATTTATTTATTTTCTTAATTTTAAATATTAAAAAACAAACAATATATATCATAAAAAACTTAAAACTACGATTCCGCAGATAGCGGGGCAGGGCCCAAGCTACCGGTGGTTAGGGCTGCAGAGTGAGGAACCTCCTGACAATTATTGTTATTATTATTATTATTATTATTATTTTGACTCGTCTCCCCCTCTAAAAGCCAAAATGAGAGGGAGACGATGTAACCCCCGACAGAAGCACAGTCGATCGGGGTTCAGGCCGACAAGGACAGAAACCGACGTACTATTCTGGCCGTATCGAGCAGCACCGCTCTCTGCATCTGGCCCGGGAGGGAACCACCACGGAATCCCAACCGCCTCAGGTTGTCCCTGAGGCTGATCGGGATTAAACCATTCACGGACAGAACAACTGGGATGATTTCAGCGGAGGCCACAGCCCACATGTCGACGATCTCGTCGGCCAAGTCGAGGTACTTCCTCCTCTTCTCGGTTTCAGCCTTCACGAGACCATCGTCATGCGGGATAGTGACATCCACCAAAAACACCCGCGACTGCTCCCGGTCCATCAACACGATATCAGGTCTATTCGCTAGAATAGTCCTGTCCGTGATGATGGGCCGGTCCCAATAGAGCTTATTATTATTCTTATTTTATTATTATTACACTTTACTGAAGCAACAACTGCGTTGCATACAATGCTAACATATAGTGTTGTAATTAGAAATTTCCGAGAGCCTTTTTTGGGCAAATACGTAGTTATATATGAGTCTCTATACACAGACACAACACCGATTAGTCCATTCTTCTGCGGCTTTGGATACGAGTACTGAGCCTAGAATGAGCAAGGGGTCCATTCTAACGATACTATTTAAGGAGACTAGTAACACGTTCGTTGTGTTAAATCGTGTACGCTTTCCAACGCGTTTTACGTGAACATTTTAAACTCGGGTGTAACACCATAAACCGTTACTATTTAGGTGGCTGCGCGCGCGCAACATAAAGCTGTGTGTTTATTTGTGTGCACCTCGCGCCGGCAGCGATGCGAACGGCGCGTGGGCAGGTGGAGATAACATCGACGAGAAAAGCGTTTACTTAACGTATTATAACATTTTAATCCGGCCCTCACGTTTCTTTGGACGCTGACATTTCAAATTCGTATTAGAAAATACAGTCACAGTTAGGGTTGCCAGGTGTCCGGCTTTGGCCGAACATGTCTGGCTTTTTAAAGTCGTGTCCGGCCAAATATATACATATGCTACTATATTATATAACATTTGTAATGCAAAGTACAACTGCCCTGCCTTGTTGGCGGAAATTCGTTTCAGAACCCCCGCTAGACGAACACGATCGACGGCGTTACTGGCTACGGCTCCATGTTCCACTAGCGCCGGCGAACGTGCCCCTATACAAAGATTATGTAAATTATATAACACTAAATTTAGTTCTACAAACCTTTTTGGCAGTAGCTTATATAAATTTAAAAAAGAAATAAATACTATTGTGGGCTAGGACAGACGTATATCTACGTGTAACGTAGGATACTTACAATTAAATTTATCACTATCTGTGATAAAGTGATCTTTAATATCTGTAATAAAGTGGTTGGGTTAAGTGATTAAATATAACTTCAAATGTAGTGGTTGAATGAATCTTGCACAATGTTTTCTCTTTTGTTATTGTCATCGTGGCGTGGCTAACTTTTCGATTGGATATTTTACATGTATTGTTGCTTACCATCTTGCGCTTAGTTTGTAATCTTAGTTGTAATCTTACTTTTGTAGCTTCCTTCTGCAATTTAATGTGTCTTAGTGAGAATGTTGGAGGATATAAGTTTTTATTTGTACTTATGTATTAGATTCTACGCATGTAACTACAACATAAACTTGTGTCTGTTATTTCTCCGAATAAATAAATAAATAAATAAATAAATAAGTCCGGCCCGTCCGGCTTTTGGTCAACCCCGCAGCTGCCGGAATCACGCGGACGCGCATGATTCGCGATCTTACAAATTACTTTAAGAAAACAATATGTGATACATAATAAAGAGTAGAGCAAGTCTTAAAGTAACAAATGCAGAAATAAAAAGAACTGTTTCTTTTAAAAACCAGTGTGTCAGGCTTTTATGGCAAAATGTCCGGCTAAATATGAGTCTGTGTCCGGATTTTCAATTTTGAGGCCTGGCAACCCTAATTACAGTACTAGTTGAGCCCGCAACGTCGTACGCGTGGTATTAAACATAGCGCGTAACTTTTTTGTTTGTAAACCGATTGGAATGAAACAATCACTAAATGTTACGGGAAACTTGCTACAATAAAACGGTGAAAACCGCATTCAAATCGGTTTAGCCGTTACTGAGATTAGCGTACACAAACGCACAGACAAACAGATAAAAATTCTAAAAACTATTTTTTTGACCTCGGTAACATAAGTACAACGTGTACAAATTGTTTTTTTTATTGTTTTACAAATTGTTGTAGCTGGGTGTTGTGAGATTTCGTTTAACCACTAAGCATTCCGTAAGATTCTAATCCTGAATTGGCACTTTCGGTGACTGTTTTTACATATGACCGAATCTTTTGAAACATAAGACAGCCGACTACACTCAGTGCAACATACTGGAACAATATAATGGAATTTTGGAAGTACAAGAAGAATAAGGACAGAAACAAACAACAGTTTGAAATAAATTCATTTCTTATAAATATAAAACAGAACGGTTAGATAAAAATAACCTTCATTTAAATATTGATAAAAGTAAGACAGTGCAATTCATAACTTAAGGAACCAAATCTACACAGCCTCTGTACCCCTGTACATAAAAGAACATTAAAAAGAAACATAAAAAAAATCATAAAAAAACACATAAAAAAAACACTGTCCCCTAGGGATCATGTAAAAATAGAAATAAATAAATAAAAATAAAAAAAAAACGTTTCAAGAAAAAGAGACGCTGTCGAAGTCACGCGCAGAGGCTACTTGAATTTATACAATTACTAGCGACCCGACCCGCGGGGTGAAATTTTTATATATATGAACATTCACCGTTTATCCCTCTTTGCATTAGTGAAAATCGAATTGAAATCGGTCTACCCGTTCACGCGTGATGCCGTGACCAGGAGAAATAGGGATTCATTTTTATATAATAGAAAGAAGAGATAGATTAAGTGGGATAGCTCGCTGATCGCAATATACTTATATAGTCTTAGGCTGAATGTAGCGGTTTCTTGTTAAATTTTAAGTTATTGAACATTTTTTTTTTCAAAATATTTGAAAGAGAAGGTTAACATAATTTTTTTAAATAAGAGTTAAACTTTAAAATTAGTTATGTTTTAAAAATTTCAGACGCGATGTGGTCGGTGTGCATACCGGGGTGGGGGGCGGCGATGGCCACGGGTGCTTTGATCCTGAGGCTCTAGTATGACTTTACGATACTACACCAATACTACACTCGCTAGCGAGAACGTAAAACTTTTGTATGGAAAATCGTGAACTGTCAATGTCAAATTGTCAATTTTCCATATAAATATTTTACGCTCTCGCTAGCGAGTGTAGTATCGTAAACTCGTGCTAGAGCCACAGTACAGCACTCTGGACATGGCTTACTTCGCCAGAATGATGTAGGGAAATGGGGATTCATTTTTATATATAGAGATTGTACAAACACAGCAATGAATGTTGGCAAAAGTAGACGAGATGAAATGTCTGTCAGAATTATTGAAACGTGAAATGAAACTCTCTGTTAATTTTAGTGAAAAGCGCGATTAGATTTGCATAAAATAAATTCTGTTCGGTCATTCTGCTGCAACTCAATGTACAGTACACAGTCAATGTTACAACCAGTAATCTCACTTGTCAATTTGATTATATGCATAATTCTTATATGCATAATATATAAAAGAAGGATGTTTTATATTTTTTAATTTGTTGAATTTATTTCCGCTCTGAATAGCGGAATAACTACTAAAACATCTGAAATATTCACGGTAATGTTATGGTCGGCAGACAGGCTGACGGTCTACTTGATGGTAGGTGACTACGATCGCCTATAACACAAGCAACGCCTAAGCTGCTGCAAGTGCGCTGCGGACTGCAGTAGAATTAAGGATAAGGGATTAGGAGGGGGATAGGGAAAAAAAATATACATTTCATTGAATTGTTACTAATGTGGGCTGTTGCATCCGTTAAAATCGTCCCGGTCGTTATATCCGTTAACGGGTTGATCCGAACTAGCCTCAGTGGTAACCTGAACGGGTGGGGTTCCATGTGGTTCCCTCCCGGCCCAAAAGCAGAAGGCTTGCTCGATAAGGTCAGTTCCTGTCTTTGTCGGGGGTAACATGGCCTCCCCCTCATTTAGGCTTTTGGAGGGGGGGAGACACTCTTTTAATGAGGAGACATTCTTTAACATTTAATAAGAGTCATTTAAAGTTAAGGAATAAAGTTACAAACAAATAAATAAGTTCAAAACGGATTTAAACCTGGGATTGGATTAATTTCTACTTTGATTGTTTATTATTACGCAAACTTGAAAATAACATTAATTACCTACTGTTTGGTGTTTGTATTGTGTAGAGAAGTATTCAAAGCAATCAATTCGTTTCACCAGTCTCGTGATGATTCGCTGACCGAATCAGTTATAATGATGCGATTGTGGTAGCGATGATTTTGCAATTAAAGCCCTGGCTTAAACATTTTCACGAGTTGGGTACACTTAGGCTTTTATGAAATTCCTGGTATGACACGGACTAATATCCTGAGGTAGCTCTTTAAAAAAAAAAACTAGCGAACCAAGGGAAGGGTCTTCAATATTTTTTCCTTACACAGTTCACATACAAAGAGTTTTCATATTAGCTAAAATGTTAGTTCGACTGTGCCTTTTATAAAGTCGGGTCAAATGGGACATATAAAAAACCGTGGATCCAAAAGTTCTGACACCTTGAAACCACGCAACGTGCTTGCGTGGTTTAAATTTAAGCATAATTTAAGTTACCGAGCTTAAAGCTCATTAAAGTTAATAAAAAAAGGACAAATTATTAGAAAAATGTTAGTCAATTTACACTGGCCTCGTTCCTAGGTACTGTCTTAACTAATATTATAAACAGCAAACTGAATTTGTTTATTTCTATGTCACGTACCAATTAAAAATAATTATTTATTTATTTATTTATTTATTATTACATGGCCTCCAACGAGGCAGGCACCGAAAAAAACACACAACAAGGAACAGGAAAAAATAACATGGCAGATGCCGCCGCAATTAAAGGAGGCACAGCCTACGCCAATAAAAGTCAAAGTAGCATCCCGGCAATAAAAATTATCAAAAAAATTATGAAAATTTATCAAATATTTATCAAAAAAAAATTTATCAAAAAAAAAATATAATGAAATATCATGACAAAGCTGGTTTCTGTATATTTTGAATTTAGTTTTTGAAAAACTATTATTAACCCTGATCTATACTAATATTATAATGAGAAAAGATTTGTATTGTATGTATGTATTTTCGTATGTTTGTAATGAATAAACTCGAAAACTACTAAACCGATTTTAAAAATTCTTTCACCAATAGAAAGCTAAATTATCAGCGAGTAACATAGGGGGTAAAGGGGGGGATGGAGAGAGCCCCACTCCCCCCTTTTCCCCCTCCATACAAAAATACAGATTTCCACGAATAATATTTTATAAAGAGACGCGGACGGAGTCGGGTGCAACAGCTACTTAATTATGTTTGTTTTATAACTCAAATCAATTTACTGATGAAGATCTGTGGGAGGCTTTTCTTTGCTGATGATGAATAATAAACGAAGTTGAACCTTTTGGATTGGAGCAATTTAGAGAAACGCTACGACCATCGACGTAATATTCAAGTAGACGGCTAATACCTATTTATTCACAATGCAAACTTTTCTGGCAACTAACTGAGGTGCGCGGGCGCGGGGTACTGAACGCCAATTGGTCCGATCAAGGTCACGACGAAATTCTATTGGTCGTTACTGCCCGAACATTACCGGACATGCAAGTATATAATATCTATTTCTCTAATGTGTATGCGACGACGACGTAAGCTGGTTGCCTGAGATAGCAATAAATCGCGGTGTGCGCGTTATGTTTAATGATATCCGGGCGCACACACTCCGAAGCAACGCGACAATATAATATGGGCCGCGTAGGTGTTTTGCCTTTTTGCACCGCCGACGCCGTGGGGACAAAATCTCGTCGATGAAGACAATCAATAGCGTCGGACTTCGGAAACGTTGGCTGTGACGGCTGTTGCTGGCTCCCATTCTTCCTCCGTCATGAATCCAGCGATAGTGGTTAAATAAATATAAAAAACCACACTGATGAACAGCTCTTTTCAGAGCTATTCCAATTCATTCGTTAATGGGTTATTATACTTATTTCAACACCTTTATTTGGTACGGTAGCTACAAATGTGTTATTTTTGTTGTACGCTTTTAACTGGAACTACCAAATATTATTTTTACATTTGATAACCCATTTCTTTAGAAATGGTATTTCCGAGAAATATCGAGAAAATGTAACATATAGCTGAGCCCGCAACTTCGTACGCGTGGTATTCGGTATAGCGCGTAACTTTTTTGTTTGTAAACCGATTCGAATGAAATAAACACTAAGTGTTAAGGGAAGCTTGCTACAATACATCAGTGAAAACGGCATTCAAATAGGTTAAGCCGTTTCTGAGATTAACAGACAAATCGACAACCAGAAAAAAATCTAAAAACATTTTTTTGACCTCGATAACATAAGTACGTGTACAATTTTTTTTTTTTTTTTTTTTTTTAATATTTAATGTACAGTAGACACGGCTCGTTTACATTTTTATTATATGTACTTACAGATGGCGACATATAGTCTGCAAAATATGATACATCAAATAAAACTCGTGAATACATCGCCCTGTATATTCCGTGAGCGGATTCGTCGAGTGCGATAACAATTTCATTGGCCATTTCTGTTGTTCTACAAATTGAGTTAGCCAAGAGAACGCACTCTATTGTCAGCCATTGTTTCGATGTGTACCAAACATGACCAAACACAGATAACGAAAGATGTTGTTAGAACAGTAGGTTCAATTTTCATGTCAAAATTTTAAATTATCTTACGTTTAGTATTATGTATATATTTATAAACATTTCCACGGAACTTATAAAAGATAAATTCGAAGGTACCATCCAAACTTTATTAGCCTTTGATGAATGCAAAAAATACTTTTCTTTTGTAGCATTAGATAGTTTTTTTTGTAAAATTAGATTTTTTTTTTTGTAACATTAATCACTCAATATTGTGCATAGATTTAAAAAAACATGATAGGTAACATCGTACGGAACCCTCTTCACGCGAGTTCAACTCGCACTTGTCTCGTTTTTTTTGTAACATTAGATTTTGGGACAACTATGAAGTTATACACTTCATAGTTGTCCCAAAATCTACAAATGCACCATGTTCAAAAAAGGAGGTCTATTCTAATTATCGCTTCAAAATTATACTTTTGCAAATACTTTCATAAATTTGAAAAAGAAAAATATTGAAGGAGATATAAGTCGTCAATGATTCCCTTAATGTGTCGCCGGTTCACTGTCGCAGGTAACTTCGCTTGTATCGCACAAACTAACTGATCTCGCCCGCTGGCTCCCTTATTTATACTTGGCGCCAACACTCCTATGCGTTTTGAATCTTCCAGAAAATCTAAACACAAGGAATAATCCCTCATTTTTCTATTATTGGACTAGGGAAAAGCCCTTTTTTATTTCCCTGATTTGCAAAAACCTTTATTTCAAATCAAGCTGGTTCAAAATGAGTTACTGTACCGTTTCGTATTTTCGTGCTCGTATTTCGCTATTGTACCTGAAACAGAGAGGTAATAAATGTTAGCTGTTTGCTTGTGATAACGTCCAACTAAATTAATATATATCTAGAAACGTATGCTGAGCTTTAAGCTATATTTAGATGAAATGGATCTTTATGATGATTCCTAAGCACTTGTGCGATAATATATGTGTGTGTCTCTCGAACACATGATGTTTAGGATAAGTATATAAAACCTAGTTTAATATTACATAATTATTACATATCTTTATCTATACATATTGTTACGACTAACTATGGAACGTTCTGGAAAGATTTCGCGCCGGCCGAAGGACTCGAACGTTCCAACCCTATCGATGGTAGCCACGTACCTTCCCGATTAGTGTCAAAGGAAATTGGTCCTTATGTTTACAACATAGAGTTTACATTTCAACAGAAATAGCAATCCCGAATTTTCAATGGTTTGTTTATGATCTTGTTTTCTGGAAAATTCGAAATACATCGAGGCGTTTGGCGCCAAGTATAAATAAGAGTGCGGCCAGCCAAAAGTTTGTTAGGAGGGACCTCCCGGCCCGGGGACCACTTGTACCGGTCGCGGCCGTCGCCGTGGCCGTCGCAAGTGGCCCTCCAGGGCTAGCCGGTCCCTCATAGCTTAAGCATTAGTTAAGTTTTTATTTGAAGTCCCCTATGGACTAGAACCACACCCATTTCGAGGTGAGTTTTAGTGCGGTAAGAGTCCCACATAACCTCTATGGGCATTTGCATTGCATGCGGCATTTGAGCATAAGGTATCTTTTGAAGATTTCTCTCCTCGGGAAAAAAAAAAGTTTGTTAGTTGTGTGACAACCAGCGATACGAAAACGACTCTTCGGAACTTTTGCGAACCTGCGGAAGTTAATCGGCGACACATTAGGGAGTCATTGACGACTTTTGTCAAGTTTCACGGTTTCATTGGACAAGTTTGGTGATTTTGGTGATCTTGGTTTGTGAAAATAAATCGTTCCTTTCGCCCTTATACGGCAACTCACCCTGCACGTAACTATTATAATAAAATCGTAAACGAGCTGTCCCTGTATATTAAATTTTTTTTCAAAATAGTTTTTAGATTTTTCTCAGTTTGGCGGTTTGTCTGTTTGTCTGTGCGTTCGTGCACGCTAATCTTAAAAAGGGCTCAACCGATTTGAATGAGGTTTCCACTGATGTATTGTAGCAAGCTTCTCGTAACATTTAGTGTTTGTTTCATTCCAATCTGTTTACAAACAATAAAGTTACGCGCTATGCCGAATATCATGCGTACAAATTACAAAATTATATTCAACCTGAGTAATTTTCGATGTCCTTAATAGATGTTTTAATTCTTCCAATTTTAAATTCGATTATAACGTGAAAACTTCTGTTATTTTCACGATGGAAAAGTAGCTGTTATAATGTTATTGAAAAAGCCGTGTTATTAAATATTCCCTCGTGGTAATATAATTGCATTGACTTTTGTTAAGTTTTATACAATATCAATTAAAATAAAGATTATAATCTTCCTGGGGCCAATAAGTGGCATTGTAATTTCACTAGTTAAATGAATGTGGCGGAAAGCCTCGATGTGCTTTGATTGGTCGATTCACTGAACATCGGTTCATCCGCCAATAATAATAATAATAATAATAATAATAATAAAAGCCTTTATTAACAATCTTACATGTTACATTTCATCTTATAACTAATACATGTTTGTTTATAACAACGTAATTACATTTTTTTTTTAAATATTTTATTAGACACCGGTTTCTTGACTGTCTTGCTCTTTGGCATAGGCCTCCCCAAGTGTTCTCCACAACGATCTATCCCTTGCTATCCTCGTCCAGCATGGTCCTGCTACCTCCTTGATGTCATCCTCCCATCTTCGATGTTGCCTGCCTTTACCTCTCTTTTTATATCTAGGGCACCATTCCGTCACTTCGTTTGTCCACTTTTCTATCTTACTTCTTGTTATGTGTCCTGCCCATTTCCATTTCAGTTGTTTGATTTGGTATTTTATATCTATAATTTTGGTTTGTTTCCTTATTGTTTTTAACCCAATTTTGTCCTTTAATTTTATGTTGAGTATACTTCTTTCCATTCGGTGTTGGCAGGTTTCTAGTGATTTGATATTTTTCTTTGTACAACTCCATGTCTGACATCCGTAGGTCATGCTTGGTAGGATGCATGTATTATATATTTTCTTCTTTCCTTCTATTGGTATATCCGAGTTTTTCATTATGTCTTTCAGAGCCCAGTATCTCTTCCATCCTAGGTTTATTCTATTTTGAATTTCTTTTGTTGTAATGTCTGTTGGAGATATTATTTGGCCTAAGTATGTATATTCGTTCACATATCCCAGTTCAGCAGCATTTTCAGGTTTAATGGGAGTTTTGACATAATTTGTCATTAACTTTGTTTTGCTGGTATTTATTGATAGTCCTACCTTTTCACTTTCATTTATCAGTTGTTCAATCATAACCTTCAGAATGTTTGGATCACCACATATTAATACAAGATCATCTGCGAATCTCAAATGGTTTAGTAAAATTCCATTAACATTTATACCATATTCCTCCCATTCTAGTTGACGAAATATATGTTCTAGGGTTGCTAAGAACAGTTTGGGTGATAAGGGATCTCCCTGTCTAACTCCCTTCCTAATGGGGAAACATTCTCCTACCTTTTCTGTGCGTATTTTAGCTGTCATATTTATGTATATGTTCTTTATTATATTAATGTATTTACTCTGGACTCGTTGTGCTGTAAGTGCCTCCCATATTTTCTCATGTTTCAGCGAATCAAATGCTTTATTGTAGTCTATGAATGCTAAGTAGTAGTTTATTTTGTATTCGTTGCATTTCTGGATCATTTGTTTGATGGTATGGATGTGGTCGATGGTTGAAAAACCACTTCGAAACCCTGCCTGTTCTTTCGGCTGATTCTCGTCTATGGTCTTTGTTATCCGGTCCAGTATTATCTTGGAGAAAATTTTATATACGTTTGACATTAGCGAAATGGGTCTGTAGTTCGATATATCATCTGTTCTCCCTTTCTTGTGAAGTAAAATTATTGTAGATGTAGTCCATTGTAGAGGTATATATTCGGTTCTTAAAATTTCATTAAAAAGGTTTGTTAGTGTGTCCAAGATAGTTTCTGATACTCCTTTTAAAAGTTCATTGGAGATGTTGTCTTCGCCGGGTGTTTTTCCACTTTTCTGTGATTTGATGGCTTTAATAACTTCGTCTTTCAATATATTAGGAACTGTTTCTACTTCGGTGCTCATAACTGTTTCGCTGCATGTAGTTAATGTACTTGGTTCGTCGTGATAAAGATCCCGATAGAAATCAGTTGCTGTATTTAATATTTCGCTTCGTTTAGAGTTATGTTTTTGAGATTTGTGATGTGTTACGTTTGTGATCCAGTTTGTGTTGTCTTGCAGTTCTTTCCAAGCACTCTTGACTCCACCAAATTTTGTTATATTTAGTTGTATTAACTTAGTTTTTTGTGTATGTCTATATTGTCTTATTTCGGTGTATATTTCTTTACTTATTTTGATTATGCTTTGTTTATTATTCTTCCTGTCCTTAAATAAAAGTGCTCTTTGTTTTATTAATCTTCTTGCTTCAGATCCTATTCTATCTTTAATTGGTTTGTCTTTTTCTAGGGTTTTATTAACACCTTTTATTTCTTCTTCTAAGGTATCATATTTCTCTTGGACAGTTCTTAGTTCACTTATTGGTAATAATTTAGTTTTTAGGGACTCTAAAACATCGCTTGGTAATGGTAGCGTGATGGGTTGTTTAGTATTTTTATATGTTTCCTAGAATTTTTAGGTTCCTGAAGGTACAATTGACCTCGAAGCAATCTGTGATCGGTGAAATAGTCAAAATTGTTGAGAACTTCCACGTTTAAGAAAAGCTTTGGTTTATTTGTAGTTATGAAATCTATCTCGTTTCTTATTTTGCCGTTGGGAGATTCCCACGTCCATTTCCTTTTTTGTTTTCTTTTATAAAAGGTATTCATAATGTGTAAGTTATTTTCTAACGCGTAGTTTACTAATCTTTGTCCATTATCATTTCGGTTGCCCGTTGTATAGGATCCAAGTATTTTTCCTTCATTCTTTCCTCGTTGGCCAATTTGGCTATTAAAATCTCCCATCACAATAACGGTGTTATACAGGGTCTCCATTGTCTCATTTAGGTTTTCGTAAAAGCTGTTTTTAACTTCCTTTTTCGCTACCTCAGTAGGAGCGTATACTTGGACTATTGATGTGGGATGTTTGTAACCAGGAAGTTTAATGTTTAAGACCGCTATCCTATCTGAAACTCCTTTAAATTCTATTATGTTATTTTTCAGATATTTTTTGACTAAAAATCCTACGCCGTATATTCCTGGTATTTCATTTTTATAAAATAGTATGTATTCCTTATGCTCTTCAATATTTTCTTTCGATCTCCGTACATCACTGACACCAACAATATCCCAATTAATGTTGTTCAATGCTTGTTCAAGTTCTGTTAGACATTCTTTTGACTTTAATGATCTTGTATTCAATGTTGCTATATGGAGCCTCCTTTTCTTGTTGTTAGTTTTTGTCTTGTTTTCCATTTCTAATGTAGTATTTTGGGGGGTTTGGTCGATAACCCTGCGGTGACCAACCGTATTGGGGTTTTCCTTGTTTTTCCTTTTGTTCTTGCCTTTATATTTTGTTTTGATTTCGTTACCGGTGTCTGACATTTCCTATGCGCTATGTTGTTGGGATGATTTTTCAGTCCAAGACGCAGATCTTGCCCTCATGTACTCAAACGCATTTGTTTTATGAAGTTTAAAGGGTGCAGCAATATTTTTAGATCCACTGGAGGATGATGTGCTTATGCTGCCTGGTGATGTCGAGGTCTCTCTCTTTCTTTTTTCTGTATCTAGTGTTGCTTTTATAATTATTTTATTGTTTCGAATGAATGCATCCTTTCCATTTTGTTTTTCTTGTTTGAGTTTTTCCTGTAGGTTCTTTCGCATTTCCATTGTTTCTTTCGAAAAATCTTCAGTAATGTAAGTTTCTTTCGGCATTTTCATTTTACTTTTCAGTATTATTAATTTCTTTTGGAATGATACGAAAGATATAAGTATTGGCCTTACTTTACCTTCTCCTTGCTTTTTTCCTAATCTATAATAGTTATTTATATCGTAAATATTTATGTCGGTGTCTAGTTTTTTCAGTATTTCTTTGATTAGGTTGAATAATTCTTGGTGGTTCTTTTCTGTTTCTTTTATACCATGTAGTAGCAAGTTATTTTTCCTATTTTTTTCTTCTAGATATTTTACTTTTTCTTCTAATCTTTGTACCTTGTTTTTCAAATATTTGTTTTCTTCCAGAAATGGTTGTAGTTTCTCATCTATATTGTGCATGATGGTTTCATTTACGCTCTTTGTTATAGCTGCGGTTTGTTGCTCAAGTTCAGTTTTCATCATCTTAAACAGCTGAGCCATCTCTTGTGACATTCCCGTAGAACTCATGTTGTAAAAACAAAACGTTTTATCCTGCGTGTATTGGAACGTATTTTTACCCGTTGAGCTATCAACACTGAGTGACGTTTCCCACTGACAAATGTCACTGTCAAACAACTTTTATGTTGTCACTTGATGATGAAATATTTCTACCCTCAATTCTTATGGAATTTAATTGGTGGTTTTATCGGTTTATTTTCTAATTTTTGTGTACCTTTTTGTAATGTCCGAATGTAATGTCCTTTTTTGTAATGTCGTAATGTCCTTATTGATGAAGAATTTTGAAGTTTTCGGCCGATATTGGTTAATTTTCACTGTGATTTCAATTAAATAACTGGGAGCACTTTTCGTACACTGTTGTCGCTTTGACATCCGGAAACGGAAAAAAAAAAAAAAAAAATCCGCCAATACCAAAATATAAATGTGAACATTGGCATTGAAAACGGACCAATCATAAGGACTGTCTCACAATCAGATCATGTGAAATAGTCAAAATATCACTGTGTTACAATATTTGTGTACAGGTCTTGGGAAATTTATAATAAGGAAACAATAATAAATGCTAATTTTGTCGCTATTGACAAAATTACAAGTAATTATATTTTTTTTTTCCAGAACAACGCTGGAAAAAAAAACGGGAACGATACAATAAACTTGTGTAGGCACGCAAGAGATGATTACAAGCGACTGTCTGTCATTGTATATGTAATTGTAGCAACATATAGTAAATCATAGTAATCATAATATAGCAGGGGTGCAGGTCAGACCAGCCACGTCTTTGGTTCACTAAGTGAAGCTGGCTATTTGTCTGTCAGGCTGTCCTGAATAGTAATTCAGTAATCATAAATATCTACATCTCAGTCCTTTTTTGTGTGTGAAGAGGGGGTGGGCTACAAAAGGGTTTGCCCAGGGTACAGCTTGCCTTAAATCAGGGCCTGGATTTTACAATAATCCTACGACATATAATAATAAGAATAATGAACGCGTCTGTCCGTGTGTGCCAGTAAGAAAAACCGCACATCTTTTATATCCACCGCTTTTATGTCCAGCTTTATAGTTGAACTCAATTAGTCGTGTTTATGAGTTAACGTTTATTTTGGAGGGCCACACGCGCTGACAACCTTATATCAAATACTGGTTGAAAAGCAAATTTTGTAAGGCGAAATCCCCGTAAATATATATTAATATAATAAAGCTGAACAGTTTGTTTGTTTGAATGTGTTAATCTATGGCTTTAGTGGTCGTTAACATTTTTACAAAATTAATCTTTTTTCAAACTACCTTTAGGAGCCGAGGATAGTCATAAAAGTCAGAAAGAAAACTCAGGAAAAATCGAAGCAATTAGGCTACAATATACCTAATAAGTAATATAATATATTTTTAAATTTATATAACTGTCATCAATAAGTTTCAGCCTCGTTTCAGTTTCAACTTTGTAACACGGTTGGATTTCAAGGAATTTGCTTACTGGCTATTAAGCATAGTTGTTTGCGTCTACTCCTATCGGAATAAATGTACGATTCGTAGAGCCCAAAATAAACAAACACACAATTCTGGATACATCTGGATACACAAATAGATACATTAAATTATATCAAATTAATGTACAGGTTGACTTCAAAACGTTTACTCCTTTAAACGTATAAAAATTTTCTCGTGTCGATAAATAACTTGATACCTAATTACTTTATATTATTTATTTATAATGTGCATACTTAAATGTCACGTGTGACAACAAAAGTTATGTTAGTTACGTTCGGTATACACAGATGTCACTGCGTTTTATAAGTTCAAATAGTTCATTTTTTCGACGACAGATGTCGCTGCGCCCCGGCATGATATAACGCGCTATCGTTTCGTTCCTCAACGTGGACTACACTTTTTATAAGCCCGAGAATAGAATTAATGAACATAAATACACGTGTCAGCTGTCGCACAAATGTCAAAGTGATAACGTAACGCTTTTTAGTTAACGTTTGTATTAATTTTACTTCTCAAAAAAATATTTCCACACCTGGGGCCTTTTATGAAAATCGATTCTCCAAAAAACAGCACAAACGCTGTTGTATTTTTTGGAGCATAAGAGCCCATCGCTCTGTTTTCACCATAGCCATTTATCCTATCAAAGCTTGTAAGTGATTAAAAGCACATAGTATCATCTGGACCCTCTACAGCATGCTTGCCAGTCTTTATACAATAATATGTAATCCATTTCGTTCTAAGCACCTATTTCGTTTAACAATTATATTGCCAGGAGTATTTAATATTATTATATGTTTGTTTGTTTGTCTATGTTAACAGAAGCTTACCAAGAAAAGCTCTGCAATTTTTCGCTCGAGTTGTAATCTCGAATGACGTCATTTTTATATTTTATGTCAGTTGTCATAACATTGACGACAGTTTCGCTGTTCATAAAGAGCGGAAATGACTTGTAAGAACTCATAAGACACGTGTATTTATGTTCTTTAACAAGATTCGCGATGTTTTTCTTTTCAGAATTGCGATAAACATCATTTTGAATTTTTAAATTATTTTTGGGATTTAAGTTTTCCTAAAACATTTTAAAATTTAATATGTATCTACTCGTAGTAGGTACGTTAAAAGCACATAACTTTTTATGCACATAACTTCATAAAGTTGCTCTTTTTAAAAATATCAGATTTTATTTATAATTGTATCTCACGTTGCTCATTGCCTATAAAGATTTAAAAAAAATATAATAATTTGTACTTATGTTAACGAGATCAGAAAAATAGTTTTTAGAATTTTTGTCTCGTTTTTTTTTTTATGAAATCGAGGTAGCGCTTGACCACTATCTCACCTGATGTGAGGTGCAGATGTGGCCGAAGGTGGACCACGCTTACCTAGTAAATGCCCATTTACCCTAGTTTTGAAGACCCCGAGGTTGTAGTTCTGTGCTTTGTATAAATCCAGGAGCTGCCTCGCAGTGAAATACCGTTTAACCTTGGAAAGGATGCCCAGCTTTTTGACAGCTGTTTTGGCAATGGACTCGATGTTTGGATGTCTGTGCTTTAGTGTACGCTAATCTCAGAAACGGCTTAACTGATTTGAATGTGGTTTTGAATTTTATTCAATTAATGTATTGTAGCAAGCTTCCGTAAAATTTAGTGTTTGTTTCATTCCAATCGGTTTACAAACAAAAATGTTACTCTCTATACCGAGTACCACGCGTATAGGTACTAATTCTCCCAATTGCACGAAGCGATTGGCGAAGCGAGGCAAATAGTAAGAAATTTGCCAAATAGCAACTTTCAGGGGCGAAATTATCTTATCACAATAATGTAACGGAAATGAGCTTTTTTAACTTATCACAAGAGTTTAACACGCTATCAAACTTCGAGCGAATTAAAATAAAAATGGAACCTCAGAATAAGAGGTTATTGCAACATGATTTGGCATTTTCTCGAAATCGACAAATTATGGGTTACGCCCATGTTATGTCAGTTCGTGAGATATGGGTCTTATACATAATAATATCTTAACTACATAAGTTTTAACATAAATAAATTTTACAGAGATTTCTTAACGCTACGCCAGGTTTATTGGCAATTATCGTGTCATTGGATACTAAAACATCTTAGTTGAAAGAGCATTTTACAAAATGCATAAGAGTTATTTTAAAACTAGTTTTGTTATGCGTTAAAATGTTTGTTCAGTCTTTATAGCTCACAGGCGTGGAATTTTTTATTTTAATTTTTAGGTGATACTTCGAGATCAGGACTATTTCTCTGGGTGAAAGGTACGCTAGCAGACAGGCTGACGATCCACTTGATGGTAGGTGGCTACCGTCGCATATAACCACAAGCAACGCCACATGTGGTGCAAGTGCGCTGCCGACTACAGTAAGATTAAGGATAAGCGATTAGGAGGGGATAGGGAAATGGGCTCTGGCAAATCTTACGCACTCACCGAAACACAACAGCACTAGTGCTGTTATTTCACAGTGGTCTTCTGTAAGGAGGTGGTTACTGCCGCCAGACCGGCTGCCCAAATGACTGCGAAACGCAGTGTGCCCTGCCACTATTTCTCAGATCCAAAACAGAGCCAAATTTTAAAATTCATTCTCAATGTTGACCCTACCGGAAATCGAACCCGGGAACCCTAGAAGCACCATCCAAGGGGCTCGTCGATATTAATCAGGATTAATGTATTTTAATGGCCTTATGAACTTATTTAGTAATTAATGTCAATAAGTAAAACACTAATGACGCAAGTAAACCCGAGGCGGGAGGTTGTATCTACTACGTCTCTATTACAGATTTCAATTAAGTACATTTATCCCGGGGCGTCGATGTATTTCAATTCGCTAGATTCACGCACGAGGCAGTAGGGTGGAGTCGTAGTGTAAGCGGATTTTTTTTTATTTTTTATTTATTATTTATTAAAACAATAGTGTTTCATTTGACTTAACATTGGTGTAAACAAAAACTCATTAGAGTTTTACCGTACACCATGTGCCGATTACAGAAAATTTAAATAAACCTTCAGTTGACGCCCAACGTACACTTCAGACTCCTCAATTACTTTAAGATACTTTAAGACTTTAATATATTATAATTTGTGTCATATTCTGAATTGAAATATCTTACAATAATAATTAGTATTACTTTTTTATAACTATTTTTGTATTGTTGTTAAAATTATATTTATCTGTAGTTAATTGTAAATAGTATTGTTTAAGCTTAAACATGATGTTTTTGGGAGTTATGTCTCTTTTTAATGTTTTAGGTAGTTGATTTGTTAAATTCGGTATGACATAAGCCAGACGTCTTTGTCCGTAAAGGTTGTTATATTTGGGTAAATTGTATTTTGATTCATCAAATAATCTAGTTGAGTAAGTTATTTTTGGAATTTTTAAATTTTCGTTAAAATATAGTTCCTTTAATAATACAAACTGTGTTTTTTCTTCTATGGGTAAAATTTTACAAAATACAAATAATTTGCGATAATCTTCTTTAAAGTTTTGTTTTAAGTTTTTAGGTATAATTTCTTTTAGAATACGCAATTGAAGTGAGAATATTTTGTCCAAATGGCTTTTAAAAGTTCTTCCGTAGCTAGATAGTCCATAGCTCACGATTGGCTCCACCAATGCTTTATAAAGTAATAGAAGTAATTTGTAGGGTGTTTTGTTTTTTATTACAGAGAATTTCCCCAGTATGGCTCTCATCTTATCACACACATGATTAATATGTTGTATCCAATTTAGTCGATCATCTATTACTAGTCCAAGATACATGTGTTTATTTACAACCTCGATAGTTTCGCATTGACATGATGCTTGATTTTTTCTGCTATTGGAATGAAGACATTGGTGGTTGTGAGCTATAAGATTAGGTTCAAACGTAGATCTATTTTGGCTAGTACTAATATACATTACTTTCGTTTTATTAGCATTTAGTACCAATCCCACATCATGTGACCATTTAGCGAGTATATCGTAGTCATCTTGGAGTTTCTTGAGAGCCATTTCTATATTACCAGCTGCGGCTAACAGGCATGTATCATCTGCAAATTGGTATATTTCACAGTGTTTTATAATAAATAATAAAGAATTACGAGTATTGCGGTGTAACTCTTACTCTGTTACGAGTATAAATTTGTAAAATATTTACTATTACTACTATTACTTATCTATATAATTATTTACTATTACTTATCTATATCTATACATATAATAAAATCTTGAACGAACCATGTCTAAATTAAATATTTAAAAAAAAAGTTTTTTAGAATTTTTGTCTGTTTGTCTGTGCCTTTGTGCACGCTAATCTCAGAAACGGGTTAACCGATAGACAAGCTTCCCGTAACATTTAGTGTTTATTTCATTCCAATCGTTTTACAAACAAAAAAGTTACGCACTATATCGTATACCGCGCTTACGGAGTTTTGGGCTCAGCTAGTATACTGAATAAATTAATATTGATTGCTCAATATTAAGTTGTAATTAAGTTTTATACTTGGTTAACTTTTCTTTTTCGGCTTTCACGAGGTTTTCGTGATGCGGGACAGCGATGTCAACAAGCATCGTCCGGCGCTGGGATCGGTCGATAACCACGATATCAGGCTTATTTGCGACAATAAGCCTGATATCGTGGTTAATGTACGTGTTTATTGAGCGATCCTAGCAGAGCGTAACTTGACCATTTTCGAGACCTATTCTCGAAAATGGTCAAGTTACGTAGGCACGAACTTGTAGTACGGCACCTCAGACTCAATAAGATTGTCTCGAAGGGCAAGTTGCTGATGAATGATTTTTGTGATGAATAATCATTAAAATTATCTTTAATAATATAATATTATTATTGAAAGCGTACAGTGGAGACACGCCTCGAGCATCGAGTTCGCGGTAAGCCCGAAGGCGGGTTTACGTGCGATTATCATGTAATTAGCTAGTAATAACTACGTGTTGTGTTCGCCCGATATTATTTACTACATTTAATAAATAGGGCTTATTTTAGATTACCTATTTTGGGTGTATTTGTTTACACATAGCACAACAGTGGTTATTATGTCTGCTTTAATGTCAACATCGGCCTTCATTATTGTGACTTTTATTTTTATCCCAGGCTTCTCCTCTGTATGAAGAAGTATAGCCCATGTGATGATTGGTGAACTTCACATGTCTTCGAAAATCGAAAGTTTCCTGACAATGTTTTTTTCTTTACCGTCTAAAGGTGCGTTCCAATTACGAGTTAATAACATGTTGTTGTATAACATTGCTATATAACATTGCAAAGCTCGATTACCACTTATCACAGATATAATTGATCTCCCAGATGGAGTGCCGGAGTGTTCACCTTCATAGCAGCTCACTGATTACCAGAAAAGTCCTAAACCTCGAAGAATGTAATTTGGTAAAAAATCAGCGATGAGATCTCGGAAGGTATGAGAGTTGGAAGGAGGGGGAGGGGGAGCTTTGCGGAGGATCATCGGGGGTTACCACGTCGCTACCAAAAAACTAGTTGTTATAAAATATTGAAACTTGAAACAAGACTGTATATACTTTAAAAAAAATCCAATATAACATGTTTACAATCAAGTCGATCTCGTCATGAGTACACGCTCAAATGTTATATAACTATGTTTTATAAACAAAATATGGTAACTTTTTTTTATGTTAAGATCGGCAGACAGGCTGACGGTCCACTTGATGGTAGGTGGCTACCGTCGCCTATAACACAAGCAACGCCAAAGCTGCTGCAAGTGCGCTGCCGACTACAATAGGATTAAGGATAAGGGATTGGGAAGGGATAGGGAAATGGGCTCTGGCATCCCTTACTTCACTCACCGAAACACAACAGCACACGTGCTGTTATTTCACGGTGGTCTTCTGTAAGGGAATATATATTTGTTATATAGTCTGGACACACGTTAAGCAAGTAATCAACATTTCTATTTTATATATAAAATATCTTTTCAATTTCACAAGACCATCGTGACATCCACCAAAAACATCCGTGACTGCTCCCGGACCATCAACAGGTTATCAGATCTATTACCTAGAATAATCCTGTCCGTAATGTTGGGCCGGTCTCAGTAGAGCTTGGTTATTATTAGTATTTATTTATTATTATTACATACTAGCGACCCGCCCCGGCTTCGCCCGGGATGCATTTTTTATATATAAGAACATTCCCCGCTTATCCCTCTTTCCATTAGCGAAAACCGAATTAAAATCGATCTACCCGTTCACGCGTGATGCCGTGACCAGGAGAAATAGGGATTCATTTTTATATATAAGATAAGATTTCTATTGCGCACATGAAATCTGAACAATAATATGAACATTGGTCGCAATGTCTTAAACAGTTATTATTGCATTTCAATTATTTCAATTATTGACCCGTGAAAAAAGATTTAATATGGCCATGACTTCAGTTATGGCCGTTCTAAAATAAATACATAAATGGTCTATGTGTTTGGGTGACGATCCTTCTAAAAATCTCACATAATCAGTTGAAATAGAATATTGTTAGGACAACATATGCAGAAATTTACAGTTTCATTTGCAATAGCTAACACAGTATAAAGGTCATTGCTACCCCTGCGGCGCGAGGGGTCCAAACAGCCCATCAAATAAATTACAGAACCCTTGTGATGCGAGGCAGCGCTGAGGTGGCACGCTGCGTGAAATGAGTTGTCATTGTGAATGATGACAGGTACGAGCTATATGAAAGGATAATACAAACAACTTGGATATGATAGGCTTAGGCATAGACAAGTTCCTGATTTTATATTGTATTTAAGTTTTTTCATAGTATTTTGTATCTTAAGCGCTTTTTTATCAAATTTCATTGTATTTCGACGACAATCGGCGTGCTCCGATTAAATAAATTAAATAAATAAATAAATTAAATCCGAATTAAATACTTTGACCGTTCCCCCAATGTGCGCCGATCATTTTCTGCAACATTTATTATTGGTTCACTTTCATGTTACTATTACTCGTATTATACTCATTAGTAGACACTACTAACTCTGTGTTAACTTTGGCATAAAGCTGTTTAAGTAATAAATAAGTGGAAAAATATAAATCGCATAAAAGAAAAAATAAAAGTCTTTCAATCAGCAAGAAGTGTAAAATCCAGTGAATAAAATGAAGACGACAAATGGTATAAAATATGGAAATCTGGCCGCGCGTTCAGGCTGCCGTCATTACCGGCGCGCGTCTGCAATAATTTTCAAAATAACCGCTGAATTACGCGCATTCCGAATTCGTAATCGGTGCACCGAGGTGAGAATTCAAAGGGAGAGGGAGTTCTCCCTTCGGAACAGGGTTGTCACCTCGTCGGAAACAAACTGCTTTTTTTTTTGTCGCGGAGAAATCCATTTACGGATTGCCCTACCGCTGGCTAGGCGATAGGGGTATGTGGGACTCACCCAGTCCTGAAGGGACTGGGAATACCCACTAAAACTCCCCGGTGACCCCTTGAAGCCCTTGTATGAACTGGACCGGGCTCCACCTTTTCTCGGCGCATGACTGTTGCCATCAACGGAAATGTGGTATTTTTTTGTATTTTTAAATGATCCCTAGGGAACAGTATTTTTTCTGGATGAAAGATACCCTATATCCTCTTCTGTATTCCTGACAACTTGTATGCAAAATGTAAATATTAAAAGCGTAACAAATAAACAAACAAACAAACTCCGTTTGCATTTATAATATTAGTTAAGATTTATGTACATAAATAATGTATTACAAATTTACTATGTGAAATAAGTATATTCTTTGACCTCGATCGAGTTTCCCAAAGTGTTGGCCTAAGGATAATATGGACAAGAAGAAAGTTATGACAAACTAGCTGAACTCGGCCACGCTTCGCTGCGGCCCATACGGCAGCGGTGGAGTGCGCGTGGGGCGCGCGGTACTGGACACTGCTTATATAAAATACTATTGATCGTAGCGTAATGTTATATAGCCTATAGCCTTCCTCGACAAATGGACTATTCAATACAAAAAGAATTTTTCAATTCGAACCAGTAGTTCCTGAGATTAGCGCGTTCAAACAAACAACAACCTCGGCTTTATATATTAGTAATATATGTAGATGTCCATGTTGTGCCCCACCTCAGTAACAGTCGGTAATTCAACTCTCGAATTTGTTGACGAAATTAGACTATTTGAAATTATAAGCCGTTTTTTTTAAAATCTAAAACACACTTTTTAAAATCTAACTTTTATGGCAACCCTAGTTTGGTTGAGCAATGATTGCATTCGCCCGCGGTTACTGTAGAATTAAGGGGCACTTTATGGACCTCCGAAGACGGGAGGGTTAAAGGTATTAAGATATTATTTTTGTCTGCATCGTTTTGCGCAATTTTCAAAGACGGATGTTACAAATGATTCCTCTGAAAGACGGTCTCAAGTAAACGGTCATCATTTTACAAAAATTGGAAGGCCATTAAATTCCGCTCCAGACTAAGGGACAAGGCGAATTGATTATTTGAAAGTTGTATGCGATGCATATTCAAGTATAAATCTCACTAAATGTGTCCAGATTTTGGTTTGACGCACTGTAAATCGTCAGTTTACAGTGCGACAACACCAAAATTAAATTAACCTATCACTGGTTCACAAAGCTTTTTATAAGCTATGTTGCAGAAATCGGCAACAAAACTGCGTAGTTGCTCTTTTGAAATAAATATTCAATTGACAAAAACTATAAATGCTATAAAATGACGAGCCCGTTGGATGAGTGGTTAGAGTGGCTCTATTCTAGGCTTCCCGGGTTCGATTCCCGGCAGGTCAACTTTGAAAAATGAACTTTTAAAATTTGGCTCTGGTTTGGATCTGAAAAGTATGGCAGGGCACACTGCTTTTTGCAGTCATTTGGGCAGCCTGTCTGGCGGCAGTAACCACCCCCTTACAGAAGACCACCGTGAAATAACAGCACGTATGCTGTTGTGTTTCGGTGAGTGAGTAAGAGATGCCAGAGCCCATTTTCCTATGCTGCCCGTGACCAAAAATATTTTAAATACTTATTTGTAATTTTATCGTATGCTATAAATAAGAGACTCTTCTAACCTAAACCTGTCTTGATAAATGTATTAGTTAAACTTTTAAAATTTATTTGCGCTTAAATAGATCTCGTAAAATGGTACAAAATACCGGTTAATATGTTACTAATTATTTTTTTAAAGTTTTCAAATACCAAAAATCCGGATAATCTTTGAAATATTTCAAACTCGATTTTCTCGAAAATGGTTAATTTTTAACCTGTAAATGACTGGGGTTAAATTACTCCAGTACAGTCAAAGTTTCATCAGAGGATTACGAACATTTTCCAGGTCACCTGTAATCTTCACCTACTTGAAAAATTTATAGATAATTGGAATGGCAGAACATACACTTCTGCAGTCATTAACTGACCACAACAAAAAAAGTGTTGCTCTATGAGAAAAGATTGGCTGGCTTAAAATTTGCACCAGCAGTGGGCGAATACTGTACTGTATACTGTACAGTGGCGAATATAAATATTAAAGATTTTAAAAAAAATCAATTTGTACACGTTGTACTTATGTTACCGAGGTCAAAAAAATAGGTTTTAGAATTTTTGTCCGTTTGTGTGTACGTTTGTGCACGCTAATCTCTGAAACGGCTTAACCGATTTGAATGCGGTTTTCACTGATGTATTGCAGCAAGCTTCCCGTAACATTTAGTGTTTGTTTCATTCCAATCGGTATATAAACAAAAAAGTTACGCGTTATACCGAATACCACGCGTACGAAGTTGTGGGCTCAGCTAGAATTACATAATTTTATGTATTCTAACGCGTTCCGGTCGTTGTTGGGGTTGCCTCCATTCTGCAGTGCATCGGGAATGTTCGCGGAGGCAAGAGTAGACTGTTTTTTACCATCATACGCAAGCGGTGCGCGTCTCTGCTCTGCAGAGTGAGAGCCAGCCCCAATCGAACCTTGGCAATGATAGCGGTAGGCTCCACTCTCTTTACATGAGGGATTGCTTGATGATGCATGTGAAGAAAAGTAAGCCTTAAAAGATAAAAAAAGTTTAAATATAATGTCTGTAGTATATGTTAAGTACATATGCATACTAACAATAGATTTTGTAAGATTTTACTAACACGTTGGTTCTGAGTTACCCCAATAATAAATTATTATTAAAATAAAAATAAATAAAAAAGTATTTTTAAAAATCAAATTCAATGTCTTACATTTTATTTTTTACTAGCGACCCGCCCCCGGCTTCGCCCGGGGTGCAATTTTTATACATAAGAACATTCCCCGTTTATCCCTCTTTCCATTAGTGAAAACCAAATTAAAATCGGTCTACCCGTTCACGCGTGATGCCCCGTGACCAAGGGAAATGGGGATTTATCTTTTGTAAATAACGATATAAATTTATCTTTTGTAAATAAACAACACATTGTTTCGATGGTGTGTTTCTAGTTCACGTATTAATTGGACCCTCAACCCTCAACTCAACCCTCTTCACCCATCGAGGGCTTAACCGAATTTAATACCCTCGCATCGAATTATTTGCCTGGAACACGATACACTCAACGGATTATAATTAATTATTTAATTTATCAATTATGAACTTAATTCGTTGCTGAAAATTGATTTTTGGCTTGAAATAACACTCGACTGACTCCATTTTGAAGTTTTACATTGAAATTGTTTGAAGAGTATTTCGATTTGCTTGTTCCTGTGTCAAGTATTTTTAATAATTACTAACTAAGCCCGGAACTTCGTATGCGTGGCATTCGGAATAGGGCGTTACTTTTTTGTTTAAATACCGATTGGAACGAAACAAACACTAAATGTTACGGGAATTATTTTAAACATTTCCTAATTAAGCTCGGAATTGTATACATTTGCTAAGAATTGTACACAATTCCTAGGTTTCGCATATATATATGAAACCTATTCCCCTCTATTCTCCAGAGCCAGAGCCTATTTCCCTCTATTCTCCTTAATCCATCAATTGCCATCAAGTGGACTGTCAGTCTGTCTGCCGATCTTGACATAAAAAAAGAAAGGAATCAATGTAAAATTCCAAAAGGTGAATTTATTATTTACGCTTTCACGCTTTAACTACTCAGCCGATTATCATGAAATACATAGGTGTAGAAAAGGGTATAGTAACTTTTATCCAGAAAAAAAGGACAGTTCCCGAGGGATCATCTAGAAATAGAAATAAAAAATTCACCGGCTGACTAATTATATGTGCAATATAGATTGAATAAATATACGTAAACTTAAGAAAAAAGGTACGCATTTTATATCATAAAATAATTTTATATCATAAAACTACTTCTAAAAACTAATATGGACCTATCCGCTCCGAATCACACGAGAAGTGCAAACCTGGTTACGACCTTTATTGCTGTTTTAATATTCCAATAGGTTATATTTATATTTAAAAAAGTAGTAGCAGACCATCGTGAAATGATAGCACATGTGCTGTTGTGTTTCGGTGAGTGAGTAAGGGATGGCAGAACCAAATTTCTCTATCCCTTACCAATCCCTAGGCGCCGGCAGCCACTTATCATCAAATGGACCGTCAGACTGTCTGACAATCTATACCTACATAAAAAACATACTCTATAGACAAACTACAATCAGCAACATAATCTGGCAGATAATAAGTTGAAGTAGCAGGCCTCTGTCACTCCGTGTGGAGTGACAGAGTACAGAGTGCAACTTCTGTACGCTAGTACACTATTATTTATTCTGTGGCAATAGGCAGGACACATAGTACAAAAAGCCGATGGCCGCTGAAGTCTATCCACAACATGGATAGACGATGTAGTAAAGCAGGGTACCAGGATCCAGGCTTCATACCATCGCTCTTACTGTTAAATTATGGTGAAGGTCTATGGACGGCCCAACTTCAAGATTTTTGAACATGAAATTCTAATGCATTAAAATAAATACATATTTTAAAATTCACAAAGCTTTTTTCGATATGAGATTAACTTTCAATTTTGCCTTCGCTCAAAGTGAATTACAACAATCCATACGGTCCACCATAAAAATAAAACCGAATCGGAAAGCAATAAACAAAAATTAATCTCTCGGCGAACCGTAAAATGACGATTTTTGTGCGAATTATTCGATAAAGCGCATTAAGCTCTCAGCCCGAGTGGGGACGACGACGCAATATCGATTTAAATACAAAAATCGATTGATCAATGTACCGTTCATATCAGCGAGTATTATTCACTGCGACATTAATCTTGATAAAGTGAGGCACTGCGCACACGCATCTTATGCTCTAAGGCCCTTGTACACACACCTCATTATTTTCTTTTTAAGCATTCCAAGTTGTTTTACCTAAAGATGAAAAAGAAGATATAAGAAGATGTAATTAATTAATTACTTGGTTGGGCTGTATTCGGGAAGCTACTTCATCTGTTCTAGTCACCCCTGCCGCAATGTTTGAAGACCAAATTATATAATCAGGGCATCCTGCTAGTGATGACTTGAAACGTAGGCCACGTTTCGAGGCTCACGGCAGGACTGATCCAGTCAGAAGTTTAAAGGGCTACTTACACGTAGCTCACCTTGCAAGTTCGCCTGGGTGAACTAAAGGCATCGACGTAATATCCAACTAGACTTATAGTACAGGGCGAACGCATTTAAACAACACATTAGAGAAATAGATATTATATAATTCCACGCCCGGCTATGTTCGGGCAGTAACGACCAATAGAATTTCGTCGTGACCTTGATCGGACCAAATGGCGTTCAGTACCCCGCGCCCGCGCACCTCAGTTAGTTGCCAGAAAAGTTTGCATTGTGAATAAATAGGTATTAGCCGTCTACTTGGATATTACGTCGATGACTAAAGGCAATCCTTCGGACCCCTGGTACACCTCAGAGGTGTACTTAAGATGCTCAGCGGGCTATGGACCGAGCTCTGCCCGAAGAACCAAGGTTGTCGACATAGCCAAAAGAATTAGCAAGTTAAAGTGGCTATGGGCCGGTCACATCCGTCGCAGAACGGATAACCGATGGGGTAGAAGAGTTCACGAATTGGAAAGCGCAGCGTGTCTTCACACGCTGCGCTTTCCAGCGCAAGTCCAGCGCACTCCCTGTGGCTAAGTGGACAAACAACCTGAAGACTTCGTAGGAAGCGGCTGGATGCGAAGTACAGAAGACCCTGCGTAGTATAGAGCCTTGGGAGAGCATCCAGCATTGGAGAGACATAGCTGACGATGATGATAATGCAATTAATTTATTAAATAATTCAATTAAAAAGTCAAGTAATGTCAGTTTAAGTTACTCTCATAATATGACAAAAATGTATAACTATATAACATTCATTACATATAACTATTGTAAATCAATAATAATATAAAAAAGACTTTTATTTATTTCGGACATGCAGACGTACGGCTGGTTACCATCCTCACCTTGTCGAAATCCTCGGACCATAACGCGCACTGCTAAGGATTGGAACTCCCTGGCGTCTGTATTTCCGAGCTCATACAACCTAAATCTTTTCAAGGTTAGAGTGAATAGGCATCTTCTGGGTGAGCTCGCTCCATCGTCGGCCTCATCCTTCCTACATGGATAGATGCTGGTCAACAAGAGCAAACCCATTTTAATATAAAAAAAAGGGACAAATGCGAGTTGAATTCGCGTGAAGAGGGTTCCGTGCAATGTTACCTATCATGTTTTTTTAAATCTATGCACAAAATTGAGTGATTTACCATGTTATTTTAATATCATGGACTTCTTATAGGCTTTCCTATAATCTATAAGTAGACTAATTTCTGTATTTTTCAAAATTTTAGGTTCAGTATTTTCGGAGATAAGGGGGTGGGGGGGGGGGAATGGTCATCCATTTTTTTATTCGGACGTACGGGACCCTAAAAACGTTACGTTACGTTTCAATTTGTTAATAAATGAAATGTTTTTTGAAATAACACATTCAATTTTTCCTAATTTTATTATCAACTCAACTATTTGAGAAATGATTATAATATTATGTAATTTTTTTGATACTGCAAAAATGTCAGTATGAATTCCTCTTAACATTATTGCGTTGTCCAAATAAGTTCCAATTTCTGGATTGCTAATTTTAATTTTTCACGAAAACTGATAATATATCATACATATCCGAATATAAATTTATTTAATCTTTATCGCCTGATATAACTTTGTGGGCTTATTTTGTAAGTAAGAGATTAAACTTCACATTATATTTTATTGTAACGCTGAATAGGACGTAATGAATCTTGTTTTATTTACGGCTTGCATAAACGCGTCCAAATGCTATTTCCATTTTACAATTTATTGATTTTGGCCGCATGACGTATGACCTATCGCAGCGGCGACAATTCAATTATAAAGTATTCAATTACTCTCACCAAATAGGTGCTACGCAAACTTGTTAAGCCGTTAGAAATATTTCAAATTCTACTTACAGAGGCAATTAGAAAACCGATCATTTAGAAACGAGACGGTTTTTTCGACATTTCCGCAAGTTTAGATTTACAAAGAGATTTTAAGATATGAGACATATGAATATCCCATACCATCGACGTAATATCCAAGATACCCTCTGAAATGAAGTCCATAGTACAGATGACATAATAGTCTCATGGTTTTTTTTTTTTTGAAAAATACCTATTTCCCATTATAATTAGTTTGTGTACTATGGACTTCTTTTTTTAAAAAAAATACCTATCTCCTATTATAGTTAGTTTGTTTGCGACAGTGCTTCACGCCTTAACTACTCAACTTATGGTCAATTTTGCAAATACGTTGTCAGGTATATAGAGAAGGACATAGGGTACCTTTTATCCAGAAAAAAAGTACTGTTCCCTGGGGATCATCTAAATACATGAGCATGAGCCACCTTGCGGCATGACGGACCGAATCACGGAAGATGCACGCGGTATACTTGCTCGGGGCTCTTTCCCGCGCGCACTTTCTTCACTCCCTATAGTATTGATGATGATATGCGTGACAGTTCTCACTTTTTCATGTCACGAATACTGTTTTCAACTTTAAAAAAAAATAACAATTAAAGAAATAAATATATGAAAAAAAAAATATCTGTTCGAAAAACATTTTATGATTATTTTATTATAATAATAGGTAAATGTAATAAAAAACATATATATTTTAAAAGTGTCAAACGCGTGGAACGGAGCTTGTGTCAATAGGGATTGACACTGGGGATATTCACTTTTTTTTTTTATTTATTTATTTTTTATTAATACAATAGTGTTTCATTTGACTTAACATTGGTGTAAACAAAAACTCATTAGAGTTTTACCGTACACCATGTGCCGATTACAGAAAATTTAAATAAACCTTCAGTTGACGCCCAACGTACACTTCAGACTCCTCAAATACTTTAAGATACTTTAAGACTTTAATATATTATTTTGTGTCATATTCTGAATTGAAATATCTTACAATAATAATTAGTATTACTTTTTTATAACTATTTTTGTATTGTTGTTAAAATTATATTTATCTGTAGTTAATTGTAAATACTATTGTTTAAGCTTAAATGTGATGTTTTTGGGAGTTATGTCTCTTTTTAATGTTTTGGGTAGTTGATTTGTTAAATTCGGTATGACATAAGCCAGACGTCTTTTTCCGTAAAGGTTGTTATATTTGGGTAAATTGTATTTTGATTCATCAAATAATCTAGTTGAGTAAGTTATTTTTGGAATTTTTAAATTTTCGTTAAAATATAGTTCCTTTAATAATACAAACTGTGTTTTTTCTTCTATGGGTAAAATTTTACAAAATACAAATAATTTGCGATAATCTTCTTTAAAGTTTTCTTTTAATTTTTTAGGAATAAAATCTTTTAAAATACGCAATTGAAGTGAGAATATTTTGTCCAAATGGCTTTTAAAAGTTCTTCCGTAGCTAGATAGTCCATAGCTTACGATTGGCTCCACCAATGATTTTTATAAGTATAAGTAAGTATATTCGATATATCGAAAGATTCGAAAGTACTCTATGTTCGCCATAGGATATTCGAAGGCTTTTTGTGCCAATTTTTTTAAAAGTTGAAAACAGTATGGGTGAGATGAAAAAGTGAGAACTGTCACGCATATCATCATACGGTGAAAATACTATACAAGTTATCTCGTCACAATTTCCTTAAAGCCTCTCCCCTTTCTGGGGCGTGAACACAGCACAACCATGTTGCTTCGCGTTCGCAGGCTGGTTCTTGAGATCGCGTTAATCGAATTCTTTCCGCTTCTTGTGACAAGTGTGCGCAAAATTCTTCAGCAGGTTTGTAGTGCATAAACCGGTCCAATCCTTGTTCTCTTCTGGCCGCAGATCATGGTGGTCCTCTCTTCAGAGCAATGAAGATTGAATAAAATGTTTCAACGCCTAAGAAAAAAGGGCGCACTCAAAAGCTACTATTTTATAAAGTTAAGCGGAAGAAGTATCGTACAAAAGCCAGTAATTTATATTCACTTATTTCCGACGTGAATGCCTGTCCTGTGAGTGTCTGGCTTCATTGTAGCCCCATCGCAAAGGACACGCTAATTTGTAGCAGCTACAGGCAAAAAGTATTCTCATGTAATTTTTTTATCATGAAATAAAAGCTTGTCTCGCTCGAGGCGAAAGTTGTTACTCGTACGATAGGGGATCGTTAAAATATAAACACACATATCTATAATCTCGTGTGAAATTGTAAAGAGCGGAGGTAGGTAGCTGCGAGCAAACAAAAGCTACGTTCACATCAACCTTATTGGATTACGTTATTTATTTCACTTTTGTTTTTAAAAAAAGAATACAATCCATTTACTTGTCCAATAATGTTAAATGGCATAAATAATTCTTTTTAATTCAATTCAAGTTTTAAATGTGTTATGGCGGCAATAACCAGCCCATAATTGAAGACTATCTTGAAATACTAAGTGTTACTTTGCAAATAAGTGTTGCTAGATCCCATTAATCCTTTAATCATGTCAGGGTCGGCACCGCACTTAAGGGGGAGACAAACCCTAAATACTAAAAATATCCATTGTTTAATGAAGATGTTACAAGAAATGGACAAGACAATTGCTTTGAAAAAAATACATATTATACTTAAACATGTGAAGAACCAATTGTATTAATTAGAATTTTCGTTAAAGTAATAGAAACTCCACAAAAAAAGTTAGAAAACAAGAAGAATTTGACTTTTATTGAAAATTCTCTCGAAAACGGCTTATTGCACGCATATGAATCCTGTACCTATTAATAAGTTAATATCAGATTAAAAAATTGTATTAATAAAACAATTTTTTTGTGTAATATTCTAATGGTAAAAACAAAAAAACACCATTTCTAGGCCTGTTGAATTGGATCCGCCGCCAGCGAGTTCTATAGTAAATGTCATTTGCCTCAGTGAAGCCCTTAAATACCTCTGGTGTTGGTCGAGTTTATAGGCTACGGTAACCAGCTACTATCAAGTAGACCGTCTGCCTTCTTTCCGCAATTTATCATTAAAGAAATGTAAGAAAATATGATACTGAAATTCAGAAGGTGTGTGATGTTTTTTCATCATCATCATCACCAAGCCCTATAATTTTCCAGTAGGACCAACCAGAAGCACTCTGGAGTTATGTAGGTGACTTACGTTCGGCTACGAATATCCTCATCCCTGATTCGATCTCGCAGTGTAACCCGCATTGCCCTCTTCATAAACGTTATAAAAACAACATCCTTTATTGAAATGTAATAATCAACCAACTAAATTAAAGTTATTTTTTTTTTAAATTTTAACTATAATAACAAAATTATGTATATATAAAGTTATGTAATTATTTAAAAACGCTGACCGGGAATGTCTTTTTTTTTAATTTTAAGGTCGGCAGAGAGGCTGACGGCCCACTTGATGGTAGGTGGCTACCGTCGCCTATAACACAATCAACGTCAAAGCTGCTGCAAGTGCGCTGCCGACTACAGTAGGATTAAGGATAAGGGTTTAGGAGGGGATAGGGAAATGGGCTCTGGCATCCCTTACTCACTCACCGAAACACAACAGCACACATGCTGTTATTTCACGGTGGTATTCTGTAAGGGGGTGGTTACTGCCGCCAGACGGGCTGCCCAAATATTTACAAAACACAGTGTTCCCAGTTACTACTTTCCAGATCCAGACCAGAGCCAAATTGGAAAAGTTGATTTTTCAAAATTGACCCTGCCGGGAATCGAATCCGGGAACCCTAGAACAGAGCGTTAAGGCAAGCACCCTAACCACTCATCCAACGGGCTCGTCAACAGTGAACAGGTTTCTTAAAACTTGGTCGTCGCTACATTAAAAGAATCTGGTACGAAATAAAAAAAAATGTTACGTAAAGAGTAACAAAGAATTGCAAGTAAACTTAAATGATGTAGCAATATTTCCACTTTAATTCTGTCATATGCTTTCGCGACCGCTTCAACTGCCAGAGATATAAATCTGACAGCAACGACCCCACGTTTTCCGCCAAAAACAACCGCCATCTTTTGACGCTCTCTTAAGGTTTTTTGTTCGAAATCTTACATTGATGTTACTTTAGATTCTTATCAATGAAGCATGTACACACTTCTCAGAATAATGATAATATTCTAACTATTTTCGCCCCGCGGTTTCACCTGCCGATTAATTTGAAACAAATCAAATTCTGTTTTGGCTTAGAGTTCTTTCTTACTTTTATTCTTTTTGCTCGGTCGTGTGATGTTAAATATCCCATTAACCTTCCAAAGGATTGCAAATTGTTCAAATTCTGCCCATAGTTTCATAGATAAGCTCGTTCAACAAAAAAAAAATCTTTTTTTTATTTTCAAACAAAACAAGACACAAAAATTTTCTTCATCTCACTGTATTAGTGTAGATTCGATTTTTCGAAATATTTTCGAACTAAATTAAAAATATAATATCTTCGTACGCGTAGTGTTTGATATAGCTTGTAACTTTTTTGTTTGTAAACCGATTGGAATGAAACAAACACATAAATGTTATGGGAAGCTTGCTACAATACATCAGTGAAAACCGCATTCAAATCGGTTAAGCCGTCTCAGAGTTTGTGCAAAACACATGGACAAACAGACAAATCGATAGAGACAAAAATTCTAAAAACTAAAATAAACTAAACTAAACTAAAACCTAAAAACTAAACTTTTTAATTCTAAACTAAATTAAAAAGTTAATATCTTCGTACGCGTGGTATTCGGTATAGCGCGTAACTTTTTTGTTTGTAAACCGATTGGAATGAATCAAACACTAAATGTTACGGGAAGCTTGCTACAATGCATCAGTGAAAACCGCATTCAAATCGGTTGAGCCGTTTCAGAGATTAGCGTTTCATTCCAATCGGTTTACAAACAAAAAAGTTACGCGCTATACCGAATACCAAGCGTACGAAGTTGCGGACTCAGCTAAAATTTTGGAATGGCTTAGATATTATTTTTCTATATTTTTTAAATTAAAAACACGAACATTTTAAATTGTAAATTGATTAAAAAATATCACCTTAGTAGATAATTATTGTAATTATTACATCTCAGTGGAAATAAATTTTTTATTCAATGCGTCTCGCATTTCATCTTCGCTTATAGCTAAGCCATTACGAGCCGCCATGTTTCGAAGTAAAAAGAAATGTTTGAATAAATAAATCACTCGTGGAATATGCAAATTGGACGTACAACAAACAGTAAAATATAAAGTACAAATTACTGCACGTCATTTTTTCCAACTCGACTAATAAGTGGGTAATAAATAAAAAGGGCGCGAAATGAGCTCATTAATCGGCGTGCGCGGGCGCGGCTCGTAATTTGAACTGTCATCTTTAAGTGGCGCTGAGGTCGGGAGGCGCTACGTTCCAATTTTGAATTTTTTCTTTTAAATAGTGATAAACGGCGCGAAAGACTTGTCATTCGGCCAGTGACCGTGCGCGCACAGAATTAGGTTATGCTGAGTAATTTCGTGTGGTGATCTCGTTTTTCTTTTTAATTTCTTGCGGCTGAATGAAGCGTGACCGCTTCGTTCAGAGAACGAGGCTCGTCGGGTTGAAGTGGCAAGTGGTGACGTACAGATCCTTCAACCGTTACGAATGGTATGTCACAGTTAAAAACAATGACGAATCGTATGAGATACAATTATGTGGTTGTTTTTTTTATGTCCTATTTTAGTATTTAAATGAGATTCTAATTTAAAAAAGCACTATAGTGAAAAAACATACAAATTTCTTAAAAAATAAGAGCTTATCAAACTTAATAATATTACAACCTTAAGATAACGCTCACTTTTCACTTATACAAAAGAAATGCCATGAAAATACCATGCCATGACCCATGCTGGGTCAGGTGAGTGAGTAAGGGATGCCCTATCCCCTCCTAATCCCTTATCCTTAATCCTACTGTAGTCGGCAGCGCACTTGCAGCATCTGTGGCATTGATTGTGATATAGGCGACGGTAGCCACCTACCATCAAGTGGATCGTCAGCCTGTCTGCCGATCTTAACATAAAAAAATAATAAAACAAATCTTGGCAAACTTAAAGATTTATACGAATAATAAGCCTAAAGAAGTTAATATGAAGGTGTTTCATAAAAGTAAATTCTTTGCAAGACTATTTTTAATACTTATTTATACATGGGAGCAAAAATTATCTACCTTATTTCAGAGTGTGGGTGTCGCTTGATATATTAAAGACGCTATTTTGTAAGAGGCTGGTACTTCGGTAGATTAAAGATTGTGCACTGATGGATGGAAGTAAGAGACCGTATGGAATTGAATGAGTAACCTCTCATAATAAACTGTCTGCTGGTAGCTGGTTTTAATAATATTTTCCTGCCTAGAGATTTACCTAGAAACTTTTAAACCTTCGATATCCTTCGAACTTTCGTAGTACCTCCAACCTTACGGTTATATGAACGTAATCGTGAGACATAATTTTTGAGTACAGTTGTAATTTTTTTTTATTTTTCCCTTTATCCTGAAACTGATATGTTTCCTAAATGCCAATGTTTCCTAAAGCATCCTGGATGCCAATTTGTGCGTACTGTCGTCGGTGCTCAATATCAGGATAATAAACCGAGTCTTTACTGTGTAGGTAGATGCTGTCCATATTTATCATCCTTGTCTCTTCATACAAAGGCCTATGAGGTCTGTCTAACTAAAGGTCTGCGACGTAATTTGATGTGAGATAGGTTGTTGAATAAACTTTGAATATCTGCCCTCTCAGCACAATTACATTATAATTGGCTTCCACGAGTCCACGACAATTAATAAAAAGAATTCAGAATCTTTTATTATATTAAGATCAGCAGGCAGGCTGCGGTCCACTTGATGGTAGGTGGCTACCGTCGCCGCAAATTTGAAGAGTTCATTTTTAAAAGTTGACCCTGCCGGGAATCGAACCCGGGAACCCTAGAACAGAGCGTTAAGGCAAGCTCCCTAATCACTCATCCAACGGGCTCGTATCTGCTTGGAATTGAAATTCAGCAATTTATTAGTAATAAACACGTATACTTGGATATATAGCAATATATTTGCAATATCTTCTTATAAATCTATACTTAATATTATAAAGCTGAAGAGTTTGTTTGTTTGTTTGAACGCGCTAATCTCAGGAACTACTGGTTCGAATTGAAAAATTCTTTTTTTGTTGAATAGTCCATTTATCGAGGAAAGCTATAGGCTATATAACATCACGCTACGATAAATAGTGTTATATATAAGCAGTGTCCAATACCCCCCCCCCGTCTGGGGATTGCCTGGGTGTCTCCGGGCAATCCCCCATTGGAGCAAGCCTAGTCAGCAATGACTAGGCGGCCCTGGGGTGGATCGGAGTTGTTGCCTAGGCAGAACCCGGTCCACCCCGCTCAAAGGGCAAGGAGACACCGGGGAGTTTTAGTGGTGTAGGACCCAGTCCCTTGACTGGGTGAGTCCCACATATCCCTACCGTCTAGCCAGCGGTAGGGAATCCGTAAATGGATTTCTCCTCGAAAAAAAAAAAAAAAAAAAAAAGTGTCCAATACCGCGCGCCTCAAGCGCACGCCGCCGCCGCTGTATAGGCCGCAGCGAAGCGTGGCCTACTTCAGCTAGTACATAAATAATGGCGGAATGGGCTGAGTGTGTTAAAACAATATGAGCTTAAAAAAGCTTTTTTTACGATTATTTAAGTATAAAGGGGCCATGCACAATCTAGTTTTCAATTAAAGAAAATTTTGTACACAAATACATATTTGATTGCGATATATTATTTTGCAGCAATTTCATTCGAAGTACTAATTAATGTAAATATAACCAACGGTCAAAGGATTCACTTCATTACATCCTTGTTTGAACAAAACATGTTCGGGAATGATGAAGGATGTAATTTATTTATCATTCACGAAAGCTCTCTCCACCCATAAATGGAATATTTTGCCAAACGATATAGCGAAACCGATGAACATATTATGTTAAGATATAATTTTTTTTATGTTAAGATCGGCAGACAGGCTGACGGTCCACTTGATGGTAGGTGGCTACCGTCGCATATAACACATGCAACGCCAAAACTGCTGCAAGTGCGCTGCCGACTACAGCAGGATTGAGGATAAGGGATTAGGAGGGGGATAGGGAAATGGGCTACGTTACGAAGAATGTTACCAAGATAGCTTCCTTGTACATTGAACCTTGAATAAACCTTCTGCTGGGCACAGTATGGCCGCGATGGCTGCTACGACATTCAGAGATGCCCAATTAGGATTTGAACCAGCGTCTACTGTATCTCCAGCCTATACAACAACCTATGGGACTGTTACTGCTATAAAACAATGTAATTAATATCAAAATTTATAAGAATAAATCTATATATATATATATATATATATATATATATATATATAATAAATCTATATCATATCTATACATTAAATATTTTTTCAACTGTTTGTACACGTTGTACTTACGTTACCGAGGTCAATAAAATAGTTTTTAGAATTTTTGTCTGTTTGTCTGTGCGTTTGTGCACGCTAATTTCAGAAGCGCCTTAGCCGATTTGAATGCGGTTCTCACTGATGTATTGTAGAAAGCTTCCCGTAACATTTAGTGTTTATTTCATTCGAATCGGTTTACAAACAAAAAAGTTACGCGCTATACCGTATACCACGCGTACGAAGTTGCGAGTTCAACTGCAAAATATGTTTATAGTAATTTCGAGGTAAATCCGCAAATTATACAAAGACTTTTTTGACCTTTTTTTTATGTTATGTCGACAGACAGGCTGACGGTCCACTTGATGGTAGGTGGCTACCGTCGCCTATGACACAAGCAACGCTACAGGTGCTGCAAGTGCGCTGCCGACTACAGTAGGATTAAGGATAAGGGATTAGGAGGGGATAAGGAGATGGGCTCTGGATAAGGAGATGGGCTTTTTGACTAAAGGTCAAAAAGGTCGGCAGATAGATTGCCGGTTAACGTGATGGTAGGCGGCTATAGTTACCATCGCGTATTAGGTAACACTTAAGAACATTTAGTATTATCAGTTAAATGCACTATATATCTCTACCCTGTCTATTTTCTCTTTCAAAACTGTCTATTTTTAAAGTAATTGAAAATTGAATTTGGACCTTATTTTAAGCACCTTACATACTGGTATTATATTGATTGAAAATAGGTAAGTATAAAATGCTGTATCCTCAATCTAGACGTTTACACCCTCTGGCTATCTTACCAGAATATAAGGGAGTTATTCTTTACGATCTTCGTGAATATTTAAAATAATTTAAAGTTAACTCGGAGAAGTATCTAAAAATTAATCAAGTAATGTAAATATTGTAACATTTAATTCTATAGATATATCTATATATATAATAAAACGTGTATGTACATTAAATATTTTTAAATAAAAAAAATAAAAAAACAATTTGTACACCTTGTAAAAAAAATAGTTTTTAAAATGTTTGTCTGTTTGTGCACGCTAATCTCCGAAACGGCTTAACCGATTTGAATGCAGTTTTCACTGATGTATTTTAGCAAGCCTCCCGTAACATAATAGTGTTTGTTTCATTTCAATCGGTTTACAATAAAAAAATTACGCGCTATACCGAATACCATACGTACGAAATTGCGGGCTCAGCTAGTTCATTAATATTTTTACGTGCGGGTGCGTTGAAATGCCGTGTAAGGGCGAAACGAATGATTTATTTTCACAAACCAAGATTACTTCCAAAATTACCAAACTTGTCCTATGAAACCGTTAAACTTGCCAAAAGTCGTCAAAGTCGCCGGTTCACTGTCGCAGGTAACTTCGCAAAAGCTTCGAAGAGTCGCTTTCATATCGCTGGTTGTCGCACCCCTGAATCATATCGCCCGACTGCTCTCTTATTTATACTTGGCGCCAAACACCTCGACGTATTTCGAATTTTCCAGAGAATCTAAACAAGATCGTAAACAAGCCATTGAAAGTTCAGGAATGCTATTTTTGTTGAAATGTAAACTCTATGTTGTAAAGATAAGGACCAATTTTTTTACACTAGTCGGGAAGGGGCGTATCTACCATTGATAGGGTGGGACGTTCGTGACTTTCTGCCGGCGCGAACGCTTTTTCTAGAGCGTTCCATAGTTAGTCGTAACAAAGTCGTTGAAGTGAGATAGTTAAAGCTATAATTTTTTTAGAAATTAAAGTTCTAAGTTCAAAGATTTTCAAAATTCGAGTGAATGTGCATCTTCTGGGCGAGCTCGCTCCATCGGCGGCCTCATCTTTGCTACACGGCTAGATTCTGGCCCCGTCTTTAATAAAAATAATAATAATAATTACTTTCACAGAGACTTCTTACTAACAATTCTTACTAAGAATTGCAAATAATTCTTACTATGGAGACAACTATACAATATATAGGTATAGTAGCATAAAAATAATGCCAGATCTACAATAGTAAACGGGTTCGAGGTATGGTACTATCTTATGTCAAAATATTCTGTCGATTTATAAATGTCAAGGTTACAGGTAGATAATAATACTAGATTATTACAGTGTATGAGTAACTATGACCATTTTTTTAAATGTTATGTCGACAGACAGGCTGACGGTCCACTTGATGGTAGGTGGCTACCGTCGCCTATAACAAAGCAACGCCGCAGCTGCTGCAAGTGCGCTGCCGACTACAGTAGGATTGGATAAGGGATTAGGAGGGGATAAGGATACCTAAGGATTTACACGTATGAATTTAGTAAAATCGTTGGGATACAACTATGTATCGTAATAATCACCTATGTAATGTCTTTAACCATCATACTGCGTGCCATCGCATTAGGTAAGTAATCTATTTATTTTAAAAAATATGCCTACGGATTCAATTAGGTTTTATTATAAACTAGTGGCCCGCCCCCGGCTTCGCCCGGCGTGCAATTTTTATATACCCTAAAACATTCCCCGTTTATCCCTCTTTCCATTAGCGAAAACCGAATTAAAATCGGTCTACCCGTTCACGCGTGATGCCGTGACCAGGAGAAATGGGGATACATTTTTATATATAAGATTTAAATTTTCCCTGAAAAATTATCTAACTGGTGATGAAAATCGCATGACAGACAGACTTCAAATTATGTGAGTATAATAACCAAAATGTTAACCATTGCAATTTAGCAATATTACTGAACGTTATTTTACTGTAATAAAAAAATTTGTAGAGAAGCAAATGTATCTATCAAATTGCTTACAGAATAGCCTGACTGATAATTTGGTCGGAGCAAAAACCCCGCGGCTAAAATGCACAGCAAACAACACAACCCCGTGATTGCTGGTTGAGATGATATGGCCGCATGAGTTACCGGCGACTCGGTAAAACTTCAACTTTATATATCAACCACTTGTAGAGTACGGGTCCTAGCGTGGAGCCCGGGGGCATGCTAAGGAAATTTCACATTAAAATATAATCTACGCGCTCGCCTTTTAATGTAATGACTAAAATGGGATGAAACAATTTAAAATAAAACGAGTGCGTCATATTTAAGAAATACGTGTTCAAATTTTTTTTTTGTTAAGGTCGGCAGACAGGCTGACGATCCACTTGATGGTAGGTGGCTACCGTCGCATATAACACAAGCAACGCCAAAGCTGCTGCAAGTGCGCTGCCGACCGCAGTAGGATTAAGGATGAGGGATTTGGAGTGGATAGGGAAATTGGCTCTGGCATCCCTTACCCACTCACCGAAACACAACAAGCACACTTGCTGTTATTTCACGGTGGTCTTCTGTAAGGGGGTGGTTACTGCCGCCAGACGGGCTGCCCAAATGACTGCGAAAACGCAGTGTGCCCTGCCACTACTTTCCAAATCCAGACCAGAGTCAATTTTGAAAATTACATTAAAGTTTCCAAAGTTGATCCCACCGGAAATCGAACTCGGGAACCCTAGAACAGAGCTTTAAGGCAAACACTCTAACCACTCATCCAATGGGCTCGTCAAGCAAGTCGTCGAGTCGTCAAGTATATATTCAATCAAAAGTTTGTGCGTAAAATAAAAAAGTGCGTGATTGTGTTGGTCGTTATTGTCGAGAAAATTTTGAGAGAGGACGCACTAAACTGAAACGAAAAATGAAAAAGCCATGAGAACATATTTTTTTAATTATTCAATAATGGTCAATTAGATTAATTTAAATTAGTCAATAAGGTCCCTGGCAGAATATTAGTGTTGTGGTCTACACCACAACTGTATACCGAGCCAGGGTTCTTTTTCCTCTTGTTATTTGTTTGTTTCTTATGTTTGTAATTATTATTTGTTCATATAGTGTTTACATTTGACTGATATCTGTAGAGGAATAAAAGTTGCTTTCTTTCTTTCAATATATTAAAAAAAATATTATACATACCAATAATAAAATTATAATTATAAACAAACAATAATTATCGAAACATTTAAAAATATAAATTAAGGGCTTAACTTGGGCAAATTACATTTAGGTAGGTACAATAGAACTCGCTGGCGGCAGACATTTCAACAGGCATAGAAATTGTGTTTTTTTTTTGTTTTTGCCACTAGAAGAATACACAAAAAAAAAATATTTATACAATTTTTTAAACTGACATTAACTTTTTTTTTTTATGTTATGTCGATAGACAGGCTGACGGTCCACTTGATGGTAGTTGGCTACCGTCGCCTATAACACAAGCAACGCTACAGGTGCTGCAAGCGCGCTGCCGACTACAGTAGGATTAAGGATAAGGGATTAGGAGGGGATAAGGAAATGGGCTCTGGCATCCCTTACTCACTCACCGAAACACAACAGCACGTATATGCTGTTATTTCACGGTGGTCTTCTGTAAGGGGGTGGTTACTGCCGCCAGGCGGGCTGCCCAAATGACTGCGAATATTAATAGTTAATAGTTAATTAATATTAATATTATATAATATATTATATTATATATTAATATTAATAGTTAATTATTATTAATAGGTACAGATCGGTATGCGCGCAATAAGCCGTTTTCGAGAGAATTTTCAATAAAAGTCCAATTCTTCTTGTGTTCTAACTTTTTTTGTGGAGTTTCTATTACTTTAACGAAAATTCTAATTAATACAATTGGTTCTTCACATGTTTAAGTATAATATTTTTTTTTTTCAAAGCAATTGTCTTGTCTATTTCTTGTAACATCTTCATTAAACAATGGATATTTTTAGTATTTAGCGTTTGTCTCCACCTTAAAGGAACTGTCATTTTAAGTTAAAATAAAATGAGCTTACATCGAAGATTTTTCTTTGTAATAACAAATGTAATTTCAAAGGAACAGGATACGAGTTGATAACTTAAGCTTTGAAACACGGAAAATTACAGAATAGAAAATAACTAGAGATTCCGAACAGACATCCCTTCGGGCGATTCTATATCTAGTTACGGTAAAAGCATTAGCCCTTTGTGTGCGATGGAAAATATTCCGAGGCATTTTTAGAATGGATCTTTTATGATGAGATAAAATGTTTATTTACAAGTCCACACTTTACGATAAACGCAAATTAGGTATGAAAAATGACTGTGCCTTTGTTGTGTTGAAATAAAAAAAAAAAACGCTTACAAGAAATTGAAAAGTCATTCACTGTTAGCTATCCTTTTGTGTAATAAACATGTTAATCATAATAATACACCATCAAATCCACGCGAGCACAACAAAATAGATTTTGTTTACATTTTCTGGTAAATTCGAAATACGTCGAGGCGTTTGGCGCCAAATAAAAATAAGAGTGCGGCCAGTTAAAAGTAGTACGACAACAAGAGATACGAAAGCGATCCTTCGGAGGCTTTGCGAAGTTATCTGCGGAAGTGAACCGGCGACACATCAAGGGAATCATTGACAACTTTTGGCAAGTTTGACTATTTCATTGGTGATTTTGGAAGTAATCTTGGTTTGTGAAAATAAATCATTCGTTTCGCCCTTACACGGCATTACAACGCACCCGCACGTAAAAATATTAATGAACTAGCTGAGCCCGCAATTTCGTACGTATGGTATTCGGTATAGCGCACAACTTTTTTATTTGTAAACCGATTGAAATGAAACAAACACTATTATGTTACGGGAGGTACATTTGTATATATTGTAGTGTTGTACATAACACTATTATGTACAACACTACAATACATCAGTGAAAACTGCATTCAAATCGGTTAAGCCGTTTCGGAGATTAGCGTGCACAAACCCACAGACAAACAGACAAACATTTTAAAAACTATTTTTTTTTACCTCGGTATAAGTACAAAGTGTACAAATTGTTTTTTATTTTTAATGCAAGATGCAAGATAAATCGTTCCTTTCGCCCTTACACGGCATTTTAACTCATCCCGCACGTAACACTATGAAGACAGTTTGCTGAAGCGATTATTGGGACAATGATTTTCGAATCGACATTCCACATGTCGGTCACCTTGTGAACCTTATCATGATCATCAGTATTCAGGTATTTATTTTGTTTCTTTTTTTATTTTATATAATATGTATAAAAATATGGAGGGGCTGAAGAGAGAGGGACCTCCTGACAATACGTGCCATATCAAGAAGTACCGCCTTCTGCATGTGTCCCTTGTCCATCTCGTTAGAGCCTGTAGTGAGGTGTTGGTCGAGGCTCTTCGCTATAAGACCGTTCATCGTTACAAAGACAAAACCTTCAGCTTGCCCAAAGAGGTCACCGAAAAGTAGTCAGTTCACTGACATGAGCGAGTCGGATCCCGTCAGGGCCTTGTAGAATCGCTCATGCAGCTCCTTGCATTTCCATACTCCTACGGTCTTCGGTACTTAGAACTACTAGCTTACGCCAGTTCTCGTTTGCCAGAGATAGTGGCGTGAATTTTTGTCGCGATGTACCCCACACTCGTTGTTCAGGAAATATTCCCTAAGATTGTATACCTGACGTTTAAAAAACCGTGACCCCTCTACTTTCCGTGGGGATGTACAATCTCATAACCGATGAGCGTGGGTGTAGCATGCGATGCTTTTTGGGCAATTGACAAACCCTCCTGTCTAAACCATTGAGCTCAATTTGAGTCCTTAGTATGCCAAAGAAGTATGCGAGTAAAGGTATATAGCTCAGCCATTGAAGGCGCGTACCTTGTTACTCCCTGTTAACAATTTTGTTGAGAATAAAATAAATAAATAAATATTGAATTTCATTATTATCATAAATGAAACTATATATGAAGTGTATTGTAATTTAGGCCAAGAGTTTTTTAACCAGCTCTATAATAAACAAGAAAATTAGTAAGTCTAGAAATAAATGGCAGTAACCACCACCTTACAGAAGACCACCGTGAAATAACAGCAAATAATGTGCTATTGTGTGTCGGTGAGTGAGTAAGGGATGTCAGAGCCCATTTCCCTATCCACTCCTAATCCCTTATCCTTAATCCTACTACAGTCGGCAGTGCACTTGCAGCAGCTGTGGCGTTGCTTGTGTTATAGGCGACGGTAGCCACCTACCATCAAATGGACCGTCAGCCTTTCTGCCGATCTTAACATAAAAAAGATAACTATTTAAAAAAAACTGCGACAAAACAGAGATACAACAAGTGTGACGGTATCAAAGTTTGTTAAAACCGTTAAACCTATTTAGATGAAACTTTACACTAATACAGTCGCCCTAAACATCGCCTTATAATTTAACTAGCGACCTGCACCCAGCTTCGCACAAATTTCTTTTTTTTTAACATAAAAAAAAATATTGTTATATGACGAACATCTGAGTAAGTACATATTTACATTACTGTCTAAATATTTGAATTAATCAGGCAACTTAATTTCATTCTTCTTATATATATCTTATATATGTGTTGTAAGGAGATACATATAAAGGCTATAATTGTCACAAACAATAAAAGGGAACAATAGGAATTTTCTGTGTGTTCAGTGTAATAGCGTTCCTTAAATTCTTTAGGCATTGGCATTGGAGAGATTCTTTGCAACGTTTATCGTTTCCACCAGAAGGTTTTAATCAATAACATCCATTTTAAGTTAATTTTTATTAATTTTTATTAATAAAAAAAAAACACGCACACACTTTAACCATTTTCTGGATAATAACATACATACTTTCAGTTCAGCAATAAGTAACCTTTTATTGGATAATATTTAACATATTATCCGGACCTAGATGGCGCTTAACTTAACTGTCTGTTTGTTTTTGCACGCTGATCTCAGAAACGGTTTAACCGATTTGAATGCGGTTTTCACTAATGCATTGTAATTGTAGCAAGCTTCCCTTAACATTTAGTGTTTGTTTCATTCGAATCGATTTACAAACAAAAAAGGCGTTTGTTTAAAAATCACCAACTAATTTGGGGTAAAAAAAGATTATATAGTAGTAAAACAAATTCAACAAAAAGAACAAATTTTGCTAAGAATTGTCCAAGTAATGTAGGCGCAAATTAAAAAAACCATTTGGCAGACTAATTACTGCTTAATGACTTTGGTGGATTGAAACAATTTCGCGGAAGTAGATCATTTTCTTAAAAGATTTCACCAACATTTTATTTTTATTAATAAATCTTAAACAGTACCGAAACAAACACTTTATATTTTTTCCTCGCGATACTAATTATAAAATAATGTTTTAATATCATTAATGTTAATCATTAAAAAGTTAGACCATCGTGAAATAACAGCGGTGAGTGAGTAAGGGATGCCAGAGCCCATTTGCCTATCCACTCCTAATTCCTTATCCTTAATCCTACTACAGTCGGCAGTGCACTTGTAGTAGCTTTGGCGTTGCTTGTGTAATAGGCGACGGTAGCCACCTACCATCAAGTAGACCGTCAGCCTGTCTGCCGATCTTAACATAAAAAGATAACTATTTAAAAAAAAAAACTGCGACAAAACAGAGATACAACAAGTGTGACGGTATCAAAGTTTGTTAAAACCGTTAAACCTATTTAGATGAAACTTTACACTAATACAGTCGCCCTAAACATCGCCTTATAATTTAACTAGCGACCTGCACCCAGCTTCGCACAATTTTTTTTTTTTTTTTTTTTTTTTTAAATTTTAACACAAATTTTCAATTAGTGAGTTGAACCATCAGTAAGTTTCCTATGGACATACGCGAACGCGAAAAAGACGAATGCTAATGAAAAATGTCAATATTGTTGAACCACTTGGAACTAATGAAAATGATTTATGTACTTTAAAGTTTATAGATTTATAGATTTGTTAATTTAATGTACATTAATACAATTTACTTACTTACTTACTTTCAAGTCTCTTGTAATAAAGCTTAAAATATGTATATTTGTCGACCATAAAACTATCCAATAAAGTTTTTATTATTATTATTATTAAAATGAATTTTGCAATAATTTATTAATTACATAAAACACTTTTTACACTCATTCACTTTATCTTATTTTTGTAGATAAGTATGGAAAATAGAAATCAAATTCCAAAATCTCACTTCCATCTATATTATATCTCTATATATAAAAATGAATCCCCATTTCCCTTGGTCACGGCATCACGTGTGAACGGGTAGACCGATTTTAATTCGGTTTTCACTAATGGAAAGAGGGATAAACGGGGAATGTTCATATATATAAAAATTGCACGGCGGGCGAAGCCGGGGGCGGGTCGCTAGTATAAATATAAGAAAGAAGACAAACCGACAAAAATTCTAAAAACTATTTTTTTGACCTTGGTAACATAAGTACAAAGTGTACAAAAATATTTAACGTCAGACACGGCTCGTTTACGATTTTATTATATTTATCAATTAGCTACAAGCAAAGATTTGCATTCAGCTAATTGTTGTATTTTAGTGTTAAAGTTGTATTTACCTAGAAATATTTACTTTTTACTTTTGTCTGTATTTGTTTGTAACAAAAATTTTGTTTATATTTCTGCCATTGAAGACAACTCAGGTGTACGCTAGAAACTTCATTGAGTTTATAGTGCACCTATACTGTGTACCACCATTGTATTTTTTCTTTGTGTAAATAAATAAAAAAAAAAAGATTTCTTTAAATTTTGTTCTATTTGTATTTATTGTAAATCTTCTAATATAAATAAACAAATAAAATAATAAATAATAAAAAAAATACAAAGATCTCAGAAAATTAAAAGAATTTCTTCCTCAAAAATAAAAGTAATCAATAAATTTAAAAATAAATCCCTTTACCATAAAAAATAAATAAAATTTTAATAATTTAATAATTTATTTTTAATAATTTAAAAATAAATAAAAGTAATAAATAAATCCCCACAAAACACTGCTATTGGATTAACTACCTATAGACTCAAAGCTATAGACCAATTCTCTTTCACATAAAAGGAAGAAATAAGCAACGCGATGCGAGACATGAATCTTAAAATAGTATAAAACGACTCGACAATGGAGACTCGATTTCATTGCAAATATTCGTCCACTTTGATGATACGACAACCGTATCCTTTTTAAAAGTTACTCAAGAGACAGATGAGACTTTTTTGTCGTCAAAGATTAAAAAGTTCGTCGGCCAGTAGAGTGAACATTGCACAGGTTAGATCGAAGGTCTACCTTGTGAGCTTTATAAAATCTTAAGACTTGACTGCTTTGGTCTTGACGGTTACTGTTTTGGAAAAATTTAAAGGAAAAAAAAATTGTACTTGACTGACTTGTTTCGGGATCTGCTCCTTTTGATTTTAATTGGAATTTTGAGTTTTTAATATTGCTATTTTTACAAATGAGACTGGCGAAATCATCGGAGAAGATCTGATGGAGCCAAAACCTGAAGAAGAAGAAGAAGATTTTATAAGCTAAAACGTTTATGACCTAGGCATGTGGATTCTATCTGCAGATTCAACACCGGTAATTGTTGGTATAGGTAACATTTTCAAGGAAAAAAACACTTTACTTATATTTCAAATATAAACTATAACACTTTTTAATATTTTCCTAGATTTCACACATCTGCATAAATCTCAAAAACCCTTTTACAATTGTAGTCAATGTCTGAAGAAGATTCATTTTCCGCTGTATTAATAAAATGTTGAGGTTCGTTTGACGTAAATGTATTTTCATCTAACAGAAAAAATTAGCTGAGCCAGTTCGTACGTGTGGTATACGGTATAGCGTGTAAATTTTTTGAATGAAGACAATACTAAATGTTAAGGGAATCTGCTACAATACATCAGTGAAAACCGCATTCAAATCGATTAAGCCGTTTCTGAGATTAGCGTGCACAAACTCACAGACAAACAAACAAACATATTACAACTAACAACTAAAAATGGAAAGTTTTTTTTTAGATAATCTATTAAAGTAATAAAAATTATGTATCACCAATAAATTGTTTTGGACCGGAAAAAAATTCTAAGTGTTAATGTTAGATAAAATAATAGATATTACAATAAGTGGTAATTAACTTTCGCTGTCCATCATCTGTAAACAGCCATTAGCGTCTTCGGTCTTGTCCATTATCGGTTTTATCGATGATCTTTGACACGCCTCCTGCGCAGCTTCGCCATAACGAGCGAGAAAAAAGGATACACCCGATACTGGATACCGTTGCATCATTATGCAAGAACACTCGGGTTGAAACTATTTTTGAAATAAAATTTGGACATTGGGATGACGGCGTGTAAATAACCACTATTATATTAAAAAAAAATATGTTAAGATCGGCAGACAGGCTCACGGTCCACTTGATGGTCGGTTGCTACCGTCGCCTATGACACAAGCAATGCCAAAGCTGCTGCAAGTGCGCTGCCGACTACAGTAGGATTAAGGATAAGTGATTAGGACGGGATAGGGAAATGGGCTCTGGCATCCCTTACTTCACTCACCGAAACACAATAATACAGGTGCAGTTATTTCACGGTAAAGGGGTGGTTACTGCCGCCAGACGGGCTGCCCAAATGACTACATGTGCGTGTGCGGGAACGGTTTTGTGGGTATCCTATGGTATTGGCTGGCGCTTCACACTAAAGTAAGAGCGACCGAGTAACAGTATCAGCTCGACGGATGCATCCAGGTCCAGATTTCCTCCAGATGAGCAAGTTCAGCTTGGCACCAGTCACCAACACAATTATTGTTCACAGTGAAAACACTCACTTAAAAATTTTAATGCGTTGCTAAGTTCATAAAGCGTTTTTAAGTAAATTATTGTTTAAAAGCGCAGAGAGCGGGCTCGCGTCCGCAATGGACGGCGACAAGCTAACAACTGCTGCCCTCTCTAGCCCGAAACACAATACACACGCCCAACCAGACACATTTTTAATTAACTATTGACATGAAATGCCTAATCGGCATGTCACACAAACGCTTGAATACTTTTTATATTACGATTGCAAGTTGACCGTCCTCGTTAGCTAATTAACTAAGTAAATGACTAAATATTTTTAATTTTATTATTTCAAATATTAATATTATTAATTTAATTGTAAAAATTAGCAGGCAAGCTGACGATCCACTTCGTCTATCAACAAGTCAAACAAGCAAAGTCACAGGTGCAGCAATTGCGTTGCCGTATTAGGTTAGGTTTAGAATAGGTAGGACATTAGGAAGGGAGAGGAAAATGGGCTCTGGTATCCCTTACTCACTCACCGAAACACTACAGCACACATGCTGTTATTTCACGGTGGTCTTTTACAACTGAGTCGAGTGGTCTGCCAGACGGCGTTCTGGCGCAAGGAAACTGTTTTCATTTTTTGAAACAAAATTTTTCTTTAAAATTTAAGATGTTTTGTAATTAATGTGTAAGTATGTTTAAAGTCCCCTCTGAGGAGAGTCGGGATAGTAATGGGATTCTTTCAAAACTGATCTCGGGGATTGTCGGCGATTCACACGAGATAGGAGTTTAAATTACACACTTACATGACACGACAATTTGTTAGCGGCAACATAGTGCCAGAGAGGCATGTACCATGGCCACTGTGGTAAAGGACTCTTTCTCTACTGGATAAGGATACGGATATTATTAAATTAATACATATTATAACAAAACCGTAAACGAGCGGTGTACTTAAAAAAAAACCTTGTACTTATGTTAATCGAGGTTAAAAAAAAAGTTTTTAGAATTTTTGTCTGCGCGTTTGTGCACGCTAAACTCAGAAACGGCTTAACCGATTTGAATGCGGTTTTTACTGATATATTGTAGCAAGCCTCCTGTAACATTTAGTGTTTGTTCCATTCCAATCGGTTCACAAATAAAATGTCAATTGAAATAACACCGTACGTGCTATTTTAGAAACTCGATTCGGTCTTGGATTGTTTAAAAATCCAAGGGGTACCTAATAATAATAACGCATAATAATGCATAATGATATTTTGACTAGATAAGACAATAATTGATATTTATTTATTTACTTATCTAAATAGACTTTCAAAAGGGATGAAAGATAAAAGAATTGTTACTAGAAGTAATAATTCTTTGTAGTGTGATTTTGTAAAGTAATTTTGTAGTGGCAAGACACACTGCGTTTCGCAGTCATTTGGGCAGCCCGTCTGGCGGCAGTAACCACTCCCTTACAGAAGACCACCGTGAAATAACAGCACGTGTGCTGTTGTGTTTCGGTGAGTGAGTATCAGAAGGAATGTCAGAACCCATTTCCCTATCCCCTCCTAATCCCTTATCCTTAATCCTACTGTAGTCAGCCGCACACTTGCAGCAGCTTCGGCGTTGCTTGTGTTATAGGCGACAGTAGCCACCTACCATCAAGTGGACCGTCAGCCTGCCTGCCGTTAATATAGATATAAAGTCCTCATTCCAGTTCTTCGTTGGTGCCGCAGTGTATTATTTAAATATATCTCAAAAAACATGAAAAGCAAAAAAAAGGTTTACGAAGCCAAACAAATCGACGATTGTATAAAAAATGAGACCTATCCAGTACCCCTTCGGAAGTATGAACCTCGAAAGCCGGTTTCTAATTGTAGGGTGGGCCTTAATTGAATGTTATTGAATTAGGATCACGACCGGAATACACACTGGTTTATATGCCGCCTTAACAGATCGTCGATATATAATTATACATTTGAAATCTATAACATTAATTACAAGACCAGTTAAACACAATTCTGTATACCACAGTTAAACTATCCTAAGTACATTTTTCTAAACTTCACCTTTGCAATCAGTATTTTACAATACAATACTATAAGTTTACTGGTATACTTTTTTAAGTAAATTGAAACAAAATTTGAAAATATGTCACAAGTGCAACTCGTCTTGGTGGTATATTATGATCTCATCTGGACTTATGGTATTGTACCGCTCAAAAATAATTCTCCCCTGCTGGATGCAAGCCACTTCCATGGCTAGCCACCATGCACGGTCCTCTGTCCTTCGCATCCAGCCGCTTCTCGCGAAGCCTTTCAAGTCGTTTGTCCACTAGGGCTTTCAATCCGGAGTTCCGTAGCTTCGTAACTCCGGAGTTTCGGAGCGATTTTTGGTATTTTTCAAATCCGGATTTGAAACGCAACTCCGGATTTGAAACCGGTTTTAGAAAAATACTCATTTTTTTAAACTGATAAATTTTATTAGATAATAATGTACCTTTAAATTATAAAAAACGCATTTAGTGCATTTTGAGTCGTAGCGCAGCACTTCGGTTTTATTCGGAAGACTAAACAATGTTGATTTTTTATATATTTTCTTAATGTCTTCGATTATTTCTATCTGAGAGTTATTTCATTTAATTTGCTACGATTATTGATTGTTAGTTACTAATTCTACATTTAAATAGATCGTTTACTTACATAAGTATAACTGATATTTTCTAAATAACGATGCCATGATAAAAAAGATTGTGATTTTTTTGTGATACAAATAAAACCTAATTTGATTAAAAGTAAAACTACGTTTTTTCTTAATTTCTTAAAAAATTGTACCAACTCCGGAGCCAACTCCGGAGTTCCGGAGTTGATGTCTCAACATCGTAACTAGCTCCGGAATTGAAAACAATCCGATTTTGAAAGCCCTACTGTCCACCTGGCCGCTTGGCTTGCTAATTCTCTTGGCTATGTCGACTACCTTGGTTCTTCGGCGAATTTCAGAATCTCTTATCCCATTCACTAAAGAAACTCCGAGCACACGATCTATTAAACTTATGTATCAATCAACCAGACCTGCAGTGAGAGGCCACGTCATCACTGGCAGTCTTCAGCTTGTTCTTCAGTCATTGCGGTAGTGGTGACGAGAACAGATGACGTAGCTTCCCGAATGCAGCCCAACCTCATTCAACGAAATAGTTTCATGATCAAGGTTGATTATGTACGTGTAAATTCCTCTTTAAATTATTGAAATCTTTAAATCTCTTTGAACTTATTTTATATTTTATAAAGTCGAATCAAGTCGCGCGCAACAGTTCGCGTATTATAAACACTATTACAATTTTATTTGTATAAATAGTTAGAAACACTTAGTGAGTTAAGCCAATGATCACGATCGTCTTTGCAAAATTGTTGAATGAAAGGACAAATATTCAAGTCAAAATGTTATTGTTTACGCAATCGAAACAGATAGCGCGCGTTGACCACTTTTATTTGTTTTAAACCGTTTATAACGGCTTCTGTTATAACAGCGACCGTTTTCCAGTTTAATTGAATTTTGTGGCCAAACAAAGAGTTTGGGCAGCAATTTTCCATAGCTTTTGCTCTCAATGGGGAAAGTTGAATTATTCAACGATTATTGCTTTCCACGGCATGAAAAGACCCATTTTCAATATTCCGTTTGCAAAACAAAAAATAAATAACAATGAAACATTTTACGAGTTATTTTGTAGACAGAAAAATATTACAAGTTTACAAATTACCCATAAATTTACTAAGCTTGTTCGAGGATTTATCTGCGTTATTGGTTAAAGTATACAATGTTTCCAACACCATCCCACAATAACCGTGCTAATGCAAAGATGATAGATTTTGTCGCGTATAAACCTTGGGGTTCCTAGTCGAGCGCCCAGACCGGGCAGATACACACCATTTCGACTAAATTATTTCAGAAACAACTTGGGCCGTTTTTCCCCATTAAATCGTATTATGGATGTTGCCAACTCCTTGAGTCACGATGTTGACCTTTTTAACGACGCATTTTCCAAAATTAAAAGACTCACCCTTGTCCGTGGTTCAGATAATTAACACTAGTTAATTTTTGGCATTTATTTCAAATTTCCGATATAATTATATTTCAATGTATAATTTCTTTTTTTTTTTTTGATAATTTTTTTTGATGATTTTTTTTCTAATTTTATTGCCGGGATGCTACTTCGACTTTTATTGGCGTAGGCTGTGCCTCCTTTAATTGCGGCGGCATCTGCCATGTTATTTTTTCCTGTTCCTTGTTGTGTGTTTTTTTCGGTACCTGCCTCGTTGGAGGCCATGTAATAATAAATAAATAAATTAGTGGTAATTTAAGTTTTAGTTTAGTTTTAATGGTTTTTGGTTTTAGTTTTTTAACTACCACTTTATGGTAGTTCAAAATAAATGCATTGGTCCTCAATTTACCATGACATCTTATTATGAAATTTCAATTTATATGTCAAGATAAATTGAATCAATGACATAATTTATAGGTATTGTAGTATTAATATTTCTATCAGTAGTGGAATATGTAATATTAACTATAATATTCGTATCAATATTTATATATCTACTTTGTGTTCACTTATAATATTGGTACTAACAGTATAATAGGTTGATAATCCACCTTCTTCTTCTCTTTCCGTTGTTATTGATCTTTGAGTTTTTCATTAACATTTTCTCTGACCTTCATTATGTCATAATTCTTTGAAAATTGACCCTTCTATGCTTTCGTAGGAAAGCTTATTCCTATAAGAAGTTATTGTATTAGTTACAGGATTAGTATTTATTATTTTCTGGTTTTTCTTTGAGTTTTTCGTTTGTATGGCTCACCTTCAATTACATTTTCTATTGTAAATATACGTATTAGACATAGGGGTACCACGTGAGTACATGCCCTTTTTCATTTTCTATAAATTACTAATTACATTTAGTTATATTTCCAAACACATTGTTAAATATTCACAAAAATGTATTTTTGTGACATTTCTTTTATGTTTATTTACATCGTTACCGTAGTAACTTTGCACCCGTTTTCAGACCATGACGTCAGATTTTCGGGTATAAACTCCTTAGAAGAGGTCTAATACCTGGCCGCTTGAATATAAAAATTCAAAATTCAAAATTTTATTTTAAAAGAACGGATTCATTCTACAGAGGTTTCTTAATAGATATCGGCGATGAGTAGGTCATTGGAGAATCAGCCTCTAAGCTGAAAGCATATATTTATTTATTACGGTGTCTGCTCCTCTCCTACGGTGTCTGACCTCGAGTACCTCTGTACTCTCATTCATCGGGTGCTGCTGTTGCTTCTGGGCTGCTGCCGGCCGACCACCGTACCGGCTGCTGTCCCTACTAGGACCGCTGCCGGCTTACCACCGCTCCGGCTGCAGTTCCTCCAGGGCCGCTGCCGGCCTACCACAGCTGCAGTCACTGTTCCTCCAGGGCCGCTGCCGGCCTACCACAGCTGCAGTCACTGTTCCTTCAGGGCCGATGCCGGCCTATCACCGCTCCGGCTACCGCTTCTGGGCCGCTGCCGGCCTATCACCGCTCCGGCTACCGCTTCTGGGCCGCTGCCGGCCTATCACCGCTCCGGCTACCGCTTCTGGGCCGCTGCCGGCCTACTTCCTCTTCGGCTACTGTTCCTACCGGGCCGCTGCCGGCCTACCACCGTTCCAGGCTGCTGTTCCTGCCGGCCTACCACCGTTCCTGGCTGTTGTTCCTGCCGGTCTACCTCCGTTCCGGCTGCTATCCTACGGGGCCGCTACGGAATAGAGCATCCAGCAGGAGACCTTCTTGGGGTAGCATAGCTTAATTTACTTATTTCATCCACTGTAGTCCCTAACTCTCCACACCACCTACACCTACACCCCCGTTCACCAACTCCACCCTTCCCTTTTTTTTAATAAATTTGTTCTTTTCTTTTCCCAGTCTTTTATTTTATATATTTTTTTAGTCTCGCAGGCTGTTCTGTAACAGTATGTCAATATAAATTGAATCCCTTCCTAACACTTATTAATCCCACTAAGGTTGACACTTGCACTTGCAGGTTGGCGTTGCTTGTGTTAAGGCGACGGTAACCACCAACCACTAGTGGACCGTCAGCCTGTCCGACGACCTTTTCTTTTAAAAAAAGATTATTTGATAACAATTAAAAAAAGGGATATAACATTGTTAAAAAAAGGTACAAGTGCGAGTTGAACTCGCGTGAAGAGGGTTCCGTACGATGTTACCTATCCGCACAACATTGAGTGATTTACCATGTAACATGGTCCATGTTATTTTAATATCATGGACTTCTTATAGGTGTTCCTATAATCTATAAGTAGAAAACTAATTTCTTTATTTTTTTCAAAATTTTAGGTTCAGAAGTTTCGGAGATCCCCTATCTCCGAAACTTCTGATCAGGTTATGGTCGGACAGACGGACATACGAGTGATCCTTTAAGGGTTCCGTTTTTTCATTCGGACGTATGGAACCCTAAAAACAAATAATAAGTACTAATATGTAGATTAAAACTGTCACTTGTCAAAGCATAAGAAAAAATATGTTTACGTTTCTTTTCGCGAATTACAAGCAGATCTCTCAATGACGCGCATAGAATTAAACAACATTGAAACGCAGACAATGCGTGGAATGAGCGGAATTTTAACGCGTTGCAGCCAAACATTAATCATGTTACGGTGCAAATTTATTATCGGCTAAATCTGTTAATGTCATGTCGTGTTTTATTCGGCGCGTGTGTGACTTCCAGTTCAACGCGTACAATAGACTACGAAATCGGCTGGTCATCTCTGATTCTAAAGGTTTCAATTGAAATCTTCGAGAATATTGTGAACGAATCTTCTGTCTATATAATTGTAGTGTATGCGATTATTTACTCTCTCCCTCACACGGGCAACACTGTCTCGTGCGCACCACGTCGTTCGAAACGCGAGCCACCGCACCGGTGAGAGTAGATGTGTCGGGAGTCCGTCAGTTGAGTGCGTGTTCGACGGGGGGCAACTACAATAGTATACCTATGCATACAATTGTCTTAATTTATGAAAACTATATTTATATCAAAACAAAAAAGAAAACTTAATGATTTTCAATAAAACAAAATTCGCAGCAAAAGCAGCCATCTTGATGACGTCATAGCTACTAATTCTACAAGCAAAGCGTCAATCTTTTTTATATACAATGCATGCATTGATTGATCGCTAATTGTTGCTTTTTATAAGTAAAGGCGGCAGGAAGACTTTTAGGTATAACACCGTTAAGTTCTACGCAAATTCAAAATAGTTGCGAATTAATACAAATGTGTATAACCATTGATAAAATACTACTTAACCAGAGTGTAACATACAAAATCGTAAACAAAAAAAAAAAAAAAACAATGAATAATTTCTTTAAGAAATATTAATGGATACCCTATTTTCTTATTTTAGAGAGAGAAAAAAAATATTTCAGACAAACACGAAATATACACTAAAGCATTCCACAAAAAAAAACTACTTATTTAATATGAAGATTTATCGTACACCTGCCAGTTGTCCGAATGTGCTGTGTGTGCTGCAAGCGACAAAGCGCTGATTTTCCGCTGAGACCTCATAAAGACTCAACAGATTTCCACTCAAGTCATTATAAATAAAGTATGCGACTATAATAAAATAAAACACAACAATAAAATACTTTATGTATATCGTTACGACTAACTAAGGAACGTACTGGAAAAAGCGTTCGCGCCGGCCGAAAGTCTCGAACGTTCCACCCTATCGATGTTAGCCACGCCCCTTTTCGATTAGTGTCAAAGGAAATTAGTCCTTACGTTTACAACGCAGGGTTTACATTTCAACAGAAATAGCATTTTCGAAACTTCAATGGCTAATTAACAATCTTGTTTACATTTTCTGGTAGTTTCGAAATACATCGAGGCATTTGGCTTCGATGTATTTATATTATATTTAACAGCCGTTTTTTTTTTCGTCCACTGTACTTTACGTGTGACGTGGAAACTAAATGAATAATGGAAGTATTTTTATTATAAAGTTAAGGGCGGGTCCAAACGGCGAAGTATTAAATTTTTTTTTAGAATGCTGTGCTAGTGTGCAGCACTCCGATCGTTGCCCTAGCGTCATATAATTAAATTTGAATTATATTATTGTATTTTTCTCAAACATGCTTGGAAATGCAGGCATTCTTGTACTAAAAACAAGCCACGAAGTTTGTAATTCTTGGCTCATGCATTTCTTTCTCGGCCTAGGCCAAGAATGTTGTATGAAAATTCATTCCTGGCCGCTGCTCAGCCCGATGAAACCCGAAGTTTCACGAGTCTTCACGAACGCGCCCGCCGCTGTCACAGGCGTAGTAGGCGGGGGCGTGTTTCATTATTTCCTCACATTTATTGAGAAAAGCACTATACCAGCCTCGACCGGAATGAGGATTGCCAGACTCAGATCTTTATCAAGGCAGGCCTTGAAACCACTTCGTCCGGCAATCCTTAACTTCCTGGACTCTGCAGTAATGTACTATTAATACTAAAATCTACGGAACAATTGAAATATGTACTTTTCCGTGCTGTTTTCCAGTTTGCACCAGCCCTTAAAATGCTCCCTCACTGGGGTTATTCACGTTATTCGCCTCATTGTATAATGTAACATTTCAGGTTTTTGAGCATTTAGTTTAGCTGATTATACCATAATATCAGATGAACTGGTCCGCTGTGCGGAGCGCGGCAATATTAATCAACATTGTTAATTACAAAAAAAAAAATACAGACAGAAGAAACGATATTGACTTCATGAATTATTTCAAAACCGGCGAAATACAGCGCGACACTGTCAATTACAAGTGATGCACATTGATGTTACAAGTTGTATCAAAATGTTACATCTTGAATCATCTGTAACGTTACGTTACAGGCGAATGCTCCCGGTGAGGAAACACCTTTAGGTTGGATGCAAGTGCATGTGCACTCTTGTAGGATAAATGTTAAATAAGGTTATAGAAAAGAAAGACCCCTTTCTAACGCGCGTAAATTTAATAGCACACGTGCTGTTATTTTACTGTAAGGGGATGGTTACTGCAGCCGAATTGACTGTCCCGTCTATGACTGTGCTTACCATTACAAAAAGAGAAAATAATGGTATGTTTGAGTAAAAAACTTTAACGAATCGCCAAGACTATCGCCCTCAAAATAAGCACTATTAGACCATACGACGGTCCGGAGGCAAAACTCTCCCACACTCAAAGCAGAACCAACTATCAAAAGTTCATTTGCAAAGTCAGCCCTGTTAAGAATCGAACCCGGGATCTCCGAGTTGAGCGCTAACGCATCTTAATCACTCAATCAAAGGACTCGTCGTTGACCGAAGACCAGCACAGTAGAAAATGTAAAGATTTACATAAATCCATTGTGACAAGAGGATTACATGAGTCACATATTTCTACAAGAAATATTGGACAACTAATTTAAGGAATTCCAGCAGTAGGCTATGGTACATTCGGGTGACATGTTGACAATACTCAAAAGCTTATAATTAATTAACGTCATTTTTTTTACGAATGAAACCAAAAAAACGTATTATTTCTCAGCGACCTGAAGTGTCATTGAGTGGACATTCGACCTGTCACTAACATTACGAATACACGTCCGAGGGGAAACCAGCCCGGGAGCTGTGGTATAATTTAGAAGAGGTAGCGATCCCATAAAAAAATCAAATTTACTCTAAACTTAAACCAGATGGGGCACACATAGACGCAAAGTTGCCTGTCTGTGTGTATTCTATAAGATGTACTTCGGAGAGTGTGCTCGGGAGCTGCATGAGATCATACCGCCTTCCCCTTTCTTCTATCGGAGATGCAGACGTACGGCTGGTTACCATCCTCACCTTGTCGAAATCCCTCTAATACGGACCAAGCGCTTTAAAGCATCTTTTGTGATGCGCACTGCTAAGGATTGGAAGTCCCTGCCGGCGTCTGTATTTCCGAGCTCATATAACCCAAATCTTTTCAAGGTTCGAGTGAATAGGCATCTTCTGGGTAAGCTCGCTCCATCTTCGGCCTGATCCTTCCTACATGGATAGATGCTGGTCAAGAGCAAACCCATCTATAATAATAAAAAAAAAACAATTGCGAGCGACTTTATTTCTGTTTAAGTGAGAACTTTATGTTTGTGAAATCTTCAGTGTTTACAAATTTCGTAATAAAGTGATTTAAGACAAACATATAATATATGAGTAATGTAACCCCTAACATCTTTATTGCAGTTATGGCTTTGCCAGGCGGGAACAGTACTTTTTTATGGATGAAAGATGTCCTATGTCCTTTCCTGCATCCGTGACAACGTGTATGCAAAATTTCATGATGATCGGTTCAGCTGTTTAGGCGTGAAAAGGTAACAGACAGACAGACAGTATTCACATTTTCAAATAGTTTCCTTCTATAACTTAAATAGGTTCTCAATACAAAAAACGAGGGATCTTTTTGACCTTAAAAAATATTTTAAAATTAAAAATTAACACTTACGAACAAATTGTTCGGAAAATACCTATTGTGAAATAAGGGCGTGTTTAGATTAGATAATTATATTTCATTTCATTTTGCTCAAAGAAAAATAAACTGTATTGTAATTTTAAACCGATTAGCTGCCAAACTATGTAAAGTATCTTTCACAAAAATTTAAATTCCTCATTCTATGCCTAATAATAATAAATTCTTATTATATTATTATTATTATTATTATTATTATTATACCATTTAGAATTTGCCAGTTTTATTTTTTTCTGTAAACTTCGCTCGACGGGCTAGCGTATGTGGCTACCGTCACCTATAGCGCAAGCGATGTCAAGGGGTATAAAATGCGCTGCCGACATTGATATTATGAGGTATAATTCTATTGTTACGACTAAATATGGAACGTTCTGGAAAAAGCGTGCGGCTGAAAGTCGCGAACGTCCCACCCTATCGATGGTAGCCACGCGCTTTCCGATTAGTGTCAAAGGAAATTATTCCTTATGTTCACAACATAGAGTTTTCATTTCAACAGAAATAGCATTGTGCGATAACATGCGATTCGAAAGCGACTCTTCGGACCTTTTGCGAAGTTACCTGCCACAGTGAACCGGTGACACATTAAGAGAATCATTGAGGACTTTTGGCAAGTTTAACGGTTTCATCGGACAAGTTTAGTGATTTTGGAAGTCATCTTGGTTTGTGAAATTAAATCGTTCGTTTCGCCCTTACACGGCATTTTGGCTCACCCCGCACGTAACGTATGCTACAAGATATCTCTTGTGACTTGGGCCAGAGACTGTTGCGGCGTTGACAGGGTGACAAATTAATGCAAGTAACATGCACGTGCCCGGCGTTACTTCAGATTATAGAACAAGAAATAATTCTCATCGAATATATTACAGTAGATCCGACGAGTGGTCAAGCAACTAGTGGACGGACAACGAATTAAGCTTAATTAAATGGAGTCCCAATTTTAACTTAGACATGTAGTTTTAACTAGACATTCAGATTTATTAAGTTACGTGGCTCGTATTCTGTCTTCAATTGTGTCCTTTTTGAAATCAGTATAAACTTGCGACCCACTCCGGCTTTGCATCGATGAATTTGTAATACATAAACCTTCCTTTAAGCTGAGCCCGCAACTTCGTACGCTTGGTACTCGGTATAGCGCGTAACTTTTTTGTTTGTAAACCGATTGGAATGAAAAAAACATAAAATGTTACGGGAAGCTTGCTACAATACATCAGTGAAAACCCCATTCAAATCGGTTAAACCGTTTTAAGAGATTAGCGTGCACAAACAGACCAACAGACAAAAATTCTAAAAACTATTTTTTTTTACCTTGATAACATAAATAGAACGTGTTCAAATTGTTTTTTTTTTTAAGTTTTTGATGTGCAATACGACTCGTTTACGATTTTATTATATCTATAGATATAGATTATGTATAAATATAGATATAGATAACTCTAATTTATTGAGTTTTTCGAATAGGAAAGAAATAGAGAAAATGTAGCCAAAGGAAGATGGGGGTCTGATCTCCTACTCATTTATAGAAAAAAAAAATACTTCTGGTCTCACTTACAACAACTATATGGCGGTGCTTTATTAGTTGGCGACGGTAGCCACCTACCATCAATTTGAATAGTAAGCCTATTTTACATTAAAAAAAAAACTATGTACCTCGCAAGAAAACTCAACGTCGCTCAACCAATCAAATCGCTCAAATCTTTTCAAGGTTCGAGTGAATAGATAGGCATCTTCTGGGTGAGCTCGCTCCATCTTCGGCCTGATCCTTCCTACATGGATAGATGCTGGTCAAGAGCAAACCCATCTATAATAAAAAAAAAAAAAAACAGCTATGGAGAGAGCTATGTTCGGGGTTACACTGCGACATAACCCGGAAGATTTGAAGTGGCAGTGGGCAGGACACATACGGAAGGTTCTCGACTGGAGGCCAGGAAGCGCAGCATTAGGACGTCCACCCACAGGTGAACAGACACAAGGTGGATCCAGACTGTATCTGATCGGTCCTTTTGGAGAATTAGAGGGAGGCCTTTATCCATCAATGGATGTCCCACTGATGGTGACTGATAACATAAAAAAAAATTAAATTCCCATGTCATTTTTAAAAATAATTTCCTTAGCAAAAACACTTATATTATATGATATCATGTCAGTTTTACCAAGGCTCGCTCGCTCGCATGGGGCAACTAAAGATAAGGTTTCGCGTAATTACTTCGCTAAATTACACGGAAATGATAAACGACTTTGTAATTGTATGTTTGTTTTGGGATCTTTGTTGAGTTTTTATTTGGAAAAATACAAATTTATCCGGTTTTCCTCCTTCTTGCGAAATAATTTTTTTGTATTCTCTTTTATAAGAAAAAAAAAGGGCAGATATGTATTGTTACGCGCGGGGTGAGTCAAACTGCCGTGTAACGGCGAAATGAATTATTTATTTTCACAAACCAAAATGACTTCCAAAATCACTAAACTTGTCCGATAAAACCGTTAAACTTGCCAAAAGTCGTCAATGATTCCCTTAATGAGTCGCCGGTTCACTGTCGCAGGTAACTTCGCAAGAGGTTCGAAGATACGCTTTCGAATCGCTTGATACGCACAAACTGACTCATCTCGCCGCTTGCTCTCTTATTTATATTTGGCGCCAAACGCCTTGATGTATTTCTTTTGTATTTTATATTAAGATCGGCAGACAGGCTGACGGTCCACTCGAATTTCGAATTTACTAGAAATATAAACAAAATTGTAAACAAGTCATTGAAAGTTCGGGAATGCTATTTCTGTTGAATGTAAATTCTATGTTGTAAACATAAGGACCATCGATAGGGTGGGACATTCGAGACTTTCGGCCGGCGCGAACGCTTTTTCCAGAACGTTCTATAGTTAGTCGTAACGGTTAGAATTAGTTCCATATTAGAAAGAATGAAGATTCTAAGAGGAATAAATTATATTAGAATATTGTCGTTGTGAAATTGAAATCTGCTATGAATACTTCCTTCCATTGCATGTTGGCAAAACACTATTTTGTTCCTTATTTTTTCAGTGCACACCCACGTTTGGCTTGCGTAAGCTAGACTTGGAAGGATGCAGAAATCCATTATTAGAGGCCAGATAAGAGCTAGTTGTCAATAAGGAAGGTACCCACTTAATTAGAAATTAAATGAACATTTTAATTAAAATATATTTCAAACACATTAACTGATTTTCAACAAAAACGCAATTCTAATCTGATATCAGAACTGGAGAAAACGAAGCATACACAATTAAATCATAAAACTACTAGTTTGACATAGCGGCGAACGCAAACAGATTAGTCGCGCGATAAATCGAGCGGGAATCCGAGATAAATTGCCGCGATAAAGCGACAGTTTCGTGTGGACCGCCCCTACAAAAAAGTTTTTTTGTAATTTTTTTTTTATTGGTCATTTGATTTGATCATTTGTCACGCCGTGTTTATTGCTCCAGGTTTTATTTGTACATTATTAGTGTCAAGTCGTTTAAGATAAGGAACCTTTTGAAAACGAGACGCAAATACTCAGAATTGTGTTTGTTAGAAAGAGACGAAAACACTAGGTGTTTATTAATACTGTTCGCTGCTTCACAGCAATAAATTCCAAAGATTTGTTAGTCTACGTCTGTCATTTATATCTGTTTACATTTAATCGTGATAGATTATGGAGAAAGTCGGTAAAGGTGCGTTTGGCACACACCTTTGATCGCATCGCGCCGTTCACACATCAAAGGAGCGAATCGAGCGTTGTATTTATAAAATCGATTGATAGAGACAGCGACGTAACGGACTAGATTCTATCCGCGTTCCAAATTCAAGGAATAACACAAATTGTTTAAAAACAGAGTGCGCCTGTGAGTTTATTCCTAAAAACGGTAGCTAATCTTTTAATAGACTATTTAAATTAAACATCTTTTTCGTACCAGAAACTTAACATCTGAAAAAAATATATATAAAAATTCTTGGCCCGCGTAGAATAGGGGATCGGACAAATTTTCAGAAAGTGTTTTAAATTAATCTTCATGGATATTTATTCCCATAAAAAATACTATTTTATTTATTTATAGCCTTTTAGGTACTCAAAATCATGTTTTAATATTGTTTGTTTGAAAATGCCGCCAAAACGCCACGATAGTTCATCTGAGAGCGCGTAACGTCATTTGTGGTCATATCATAACAAAACAGCTGCATTGGCATAAGACAACGATTGCCCACGAATGACGTCACGCACTGTGATCGGTGTTTCAGTATAGATTAAAAATATTGTAAATAATAAAATTTTATTTCTTCATTTAAAAATATTTAAATGAATTATATTAAATTATTATTCGATAAATAATCGTAAAAAATTATATATTTTCTTCCTAAGTACTTTTTAGATTTTAATCTGATTACTGTCCGATCCCCTATTCAGATTGTTTCTCGATATCAGTAAAAAATCAATTAGCTACCTCGCAGTCCTAGTTAAATACGCGTCTTGCTTGACTTTGCACTTCCTCTGTGGTTTCACGGCGCGGTCGCACTTATGTCTTTAACCATACATCCAAAACATAATATGGTGTAAAAAGCAAAATCACGATAAACTTGCTGATTCTGATAAGGTTTCATGATTTTGTTGAAAATATGACCAATAAACATCGCCTAAAAGTTTTAAATTTTTTCTAATACAAAAAGTAGTTTTATACAGAAGTTAGACATAATGCTGTAGCTGACTTTTGTAGACATTATCAAGCTCTACAACTTTTCTATAGAAATCTATACTAATATTATAAAGCTGAAGAGTTTGTTTGTTTGTTTGAACGCATTAATCTCAGGAACTACTCAGGTTTGAATTGAAAAATTATTTTTGTTTGGAATAGTCCATTTATCGAGGAAGGCTATAGGCTATATAACACCACGCTACGATAAATAGAATTATATATGTAAGCATTGTCTAGTAACGCGCACGCCGCCGCGTCAGTGCCGCCGTATGGGCCCCAACGAAGCATGGCCGAGTTCAGCTAGTAAATTATACTATACGTATAGTATAGTATAGTATAGTATAGTATAGTATAGTATAGTATAGTATAGTATAGTATAGTATAGTATAGTATAGTATAGTATAGTATAGTATAGTATAGTATAGTATAGTATAGTATAGTATAGTATAGTATAGTATAGTATAGTATAGTATAGTATAGTATAGTATAGTATAGTATAGTATAGTATAGTATAGTATAGTATAGTATAGTATAGTATAGTATAGTATAGTATAGTATAGTATAGTATAGTATAGTATAATTTACTACAGTATAATTTACTACAGCGTTCGAAAGAAACTATTTCGTTCGGTCGTTTTTTGTTTACTTTTCAAATTCGATTACCACGAAAAAACCTTTTCATTTTAGATGACAATATATAGTCTATGTCCATCCTGACATTCTATTGTAACTATTGGTGAAGATTTTTTTAAAATCGGATGAGTAGTTTCGAAGATTATCTCCTACATAGAAACAAACATGCAAAATTCATGTTGATTTTCTCCATATTTCCAAATTTCAAAAAATGACCCTGTCAATGTTCGACTTCTAGCAAAAACTTTGATCGCCAGAAGGGTGACGCAACCCTCGAATCTCAACAAAAAAAAAACCGCAAAATAGAATTTAAGCAGTACATTCAAATTTATCAAAGTGAAAAATCGTTATTTAATGCACCGATTTTTTTTCTACTCACCCTGCAGGCTGCACGTCATCAATCACAGCTTAAAACGAAACCTCAAAAAAAAAGGCGCGCGAAATTTGAGCGCAGCTTATTTTTTTCTTAATTTTCGCAGACACAAGCTATCTGGTTTTGTGTCTGTTTCGTTCCGAATTTATGCACGTGAAACTTGATATTAGCGAAATTGTTTAATGAAGTGTGCATTAAGGTTCTTAAAAGTGTTTATAAATATTAAAAAAATGGCAAATCCTTTAAAGGTTAACTGCCGCCGGTGTTTTGTGAATTATTGTAAACTGTTATGAGACTTTAAATGTCAAGTATTACATGGTTTATTTGGGTCGGTATCAAAACGACTGGATCTCCAAAATGACTTTATCTGCATAAGGACTAGCTCACAAAACGACCATAGCTGCAGAAAGCATATATCTCGAAATGACATTGTAGTAACACGACCATCGAGCAGAAGGTCTTCGTCTCAGAATGGCTTAGCAGTAAAACGACTAGACCGCAATGTTGGAGGGATATTGGACACAAGTTGCATTATATAGAAATCAATGGAGGCAGTTGGGGGAGGCCTATGCCAAAAGGCACACCGAATGGAAAGACATTTTATAAAATAACTTGTAACACTTCGGAAGTACATGGGCTATTATTATAATTGAATCGATCATTTCAAAAACCTCATAAGTCACTTAATTAGAATTTTTCAGAAATCAATAAAAACTGTTTCATACACAAACAAATGAGTTTTAAAGGACTTTTTTATGTTCAATTTAGTATTTGAGTCGTAAAAAATTAAAATAGAAATAATGAAAAAACCTGAAAAACAGTTCTTGACTTATGTTGTTTTAGGGAGAAATAGGGTTAGTGGTATATAATTTAACCAAAACAATAGTAGTAGTCATATTTTTTGTTGCTTATAATGGTTATAATTAAGAATTACGCTTAAAAATAATCTTATTATCATTTTACATGTATTAATTTGTCATGTTTTAATATCTTTATGGATACATAGTCATATTCTCCATCATTCTCATCTGGATTATCTTCAACATTTGCAGTTGGCCATCTAAAAATGTTGTTATGGCATATCCTCTTCCAGAATGCTATCTTGATACGCAACCAGTTTCAGCAAAAAAAGCATGTTGGAAAAAATGTGACTTAAGAGGATTTTAAAATGACCGATTCAATTACATGGTTAACGAAGCATTTTTTATATACAGGCTGATAGACCTCTCGATGGTAGGTGGCTACCGTTGCCAGTAAAGCAAGCAACGCCACAGGTGCTGCAGGTGCGCTGCCGACAGTAGTAGGATTAAGGATTTTACTAATTTTTGGAGTATTTATGAGACATATTATGAAAATGGGATAAGATAGGATAGGATAGGATAAGAAATTATGTATTTTTTTGAAAAATCAAGGTTGTCGACATGGCTAAGAGAATTACCAAGTTGCAGTTCACATCTGTCGCAGAGCGGATAACCGATGGGGTAGAAGAGATCTCGAATGGATAGACGACCTTAAAAGCTTCGCGGGAAGCGGCTGGATGCGAAGAACAGAACGGAACAGGCCTCATCCAGCAGCGGAGAGACACAGGCTTAATGGTGATGATTATAAAGGATGGCAAGCAAGACGAACGGCCCATTTTGAGAAATATTCAAAATAATACATGATTATTGGTAATGTAGGACACACAAAATAAACATATTGAATAATGTTAAGACATCTCAGCCCTAGAGTCTGTGACGGATATCCTGCAACTTTACTGCAGAATCTCTCAGCTTCTGAACCATATGTCGTTTACAGCGAGAATTCACAGCAGGCAAGAGTGTATGTCGTGTGGGATTTAGTTAATCCTGAATTAAATTTCCATTTATTTAAATAACCTTTCAAAGTTTCAAATAACACAATATGAGATTTTTGATATATTTATTTTCGTAGAATCTACAGCTTTTAACAAATTTATAATGTAAATTATAAATTATTGACGAGCAAGTTAGATGAGTGGTTACGGTGCTTGCCTTAACGCTCTATTCTAGGGTTCCCGGGTTCGATTCCCGGCTGGATCAACTTTGGGAATTAAGTTTTCAAAGTTAGCTCTGGTCTGGATCTGGAAAGTAGTGGCAGGACACATTGCGTTTCGTAGTCATTTGGGCAGCCCGTCTGGCGGCAATAACTATCCCCTTACAGAAGACCACAGTGAAATAAGAGCACGTGTGCTGTTGTGTTTCGGTGAGTGAGTAAGGGATGTCAGATCCCATTTCCCTAACCCTTCCCAATCCCTCACCCTTAATCCTACTGTTGTAACGTTGCTTGTGTCATAGGTGACGGTAGCCACGAACCATCAAGTGGCAGCTTGTCTGCCGACCTTAACATTAAAAAAACCTACAGATTCTCACTTTTTATATAAATTTATAACAATAAAAAACTTTAAGAATGAAATATGATCACAAAATGAGATAAGAAAATGAACAAAAATTTAATATTATTTATAGGGATTATCAATGATTTTTATTATTTTACAAAAAAAATTCTAGCGAGAATAAGGATTTTTTTTAATTTTATTAATCGATATAAGATACTTCGAAACTTCGACTCGGCTGATGTTGGAAATAATTTCAGCTCCATTGAATCCCTTGAATGGGGCTTCATGTTGTGGTGGATATTCTGTTACTCATTTTGGGTGCTTTCGGGATAAAGTTTCTACTCATCCTGGCCGTGAATATCCGACGGGCATTGCTGTAACTGTAGCATGTAGACTATTCTAGCTTAAAACAACGCTAGAAAACAAACATTTTTGATAGCCCATTCCATGAGCGCATGGACAAGTACATACCATAGACTAGATAGTGATGTCAAAATTATTTATGGGAAATAAAGAGGCGCAGCTGAAGTGTCAGCACACGAGTGTCCCGTCATAATTTTTCTAATTTATTGTAACCGCTCGGTTCGGATTTAGCTCATACAATTAGGAGAGCGGAGAGATGCACTCAGACGGTCTCCTAAAGTGGGTGAATGGACGAACAATCCTTTGGACTGGAAGTCGTTCCACATAGACTAATTTAATAATCATGATCGCAATGCACTTCGACTGACTGATTCTCGTTTTTATATACCTGACACTGTTTTTATTTACCTGACACCTAAGCTCAGCTAACTCCTGTACACTCTCATACCCTCTAAACTAAATATTTTACATAAAAAAAATAATTTAACGGGGTTAGATCTGGGGATCTCGGAGGCCATCTGATTTGTCATCTGATTGTTTAGAAGAAAAAAATGCTTATTATTTATAGCCTTTCGATCGGTATCAAACAAAAAAAAACAGCAAAATTGGTAATGCGATTCTCAAGTGATTCATTTTTATCTGTATTCCTTAAAATATAATTATTCAGTTAATTTTTTATTGGAAATTCATTATCACAATTTCGCAGCACTATAAATTCAAATTAGTAGCAATATTAAGAAAAAAAATTAAAAAAAAATATCTTTGAAATCTTCTTAATAATTCTACGTATTTCACGGTAAATATTCAATTGAAACCTGTTTAATTGTTCATCTTGTTAGGTGAGATGCATCTAAGGCGGTAGAAATTCAAATAAGTAGCTAAAGCTGTTAGCTCTCAACGTTTGCCCACGCAAAATCAATTAAACATTAACCCAACTCCGAAACCAACTTAACTAATAATTTCTATGTTTCAATTGCGTTGACATGGCTGTGGATTTTGTCTTAATATAACTACAAAAAAAAATTGAGATTTTATACATTCATTTCCAATGTTGAAAACATCTTAAGAATAAATAAAATTAAGGTTGTAGCTTGGAACACAATACCTCAACCTGCGCACACATGTTTATATGTTGTTCGTAAAATTCTATTTAGTTCTTATTTGGTCTGAGGTATATATATGTGTGTCACATAGGGACATGATTAGAGTCCTCGGTATCATTGATCTTGAAAGGACATGATTAGGATTCTCCGTATCATTGGTCTCAGTATTTGATCACGTTAGGTCATGCGTTGTAATTCTAAACCAAAGGCTATAATCGGCACAAAATAAGTCCTCGATCGCATTGTCCACTCGCCAATCACACCAAATCAGATAACACTCCACCAAACACGTAGCACCAGTCCCTTGATGTCAACCGATTGCCTTCCCGTGAGGTACTACTCGGCCGACGCGCCTCTGCGCCAGCGCTCGGTGCTGTGCCAGAGTCAACGACAATGACATTCCGATCCCGCTGTCCAGTTGACAACTGACAGTTGCCATTGCTACTCACTCCCGCCAATCAAAAGCGCTGACACATATATATATATTGTAAATAGTAATTATTTATGACAAATAAAAACATATTTACAACATATTTCGGACCCTAGGAGGCAACAATTCCAAAAAAATCAATAATATACCAAAAAAATATTTAATTCAATTACATAATAAAATCCATCAGAAATACAAATATTTCTTTAAATTTATCATTAAATCTTTTATAGTAAGGCCAGCCTACACACCCTATCGCTCCGGACACATTCCTTTAACACGTGGTAACCATACTCCACAATGTTGCATTCAGCGCAATGAGGAATGTTTGTGTGTTTAATTTGCAGAAAAAAGCCGCGCGAAGCCAGGAAGCATCGCTAGTTCTAAATAAATGCAAGTGGATTTATCAAAGATTATCTCTAATCATTCATTTAATTTATCTCTCAACAGATTAATTAGGAGAGTTTCGAAGAATTTCCACCCGAAAACAGATCTACTCGAGTTGATAATAAAACAAAATGTTATAGACATCCCGGGCCCTACTAAAACATAATGAAGTTGATGTATAAAATTAGCTTATGCGCGTTTCGCTGCGTGTTTACGATCGAGGCTAGTTTATTGGGTGCTAATGACACGTCACATGCGCACGCACATTCCCACTGCGTACAATATGTAGGTACATTATAGACTGAAAACGTTTTTATTTTTATAAATTGTTATTTTAATTCTTAAAGACAAAACGACACAGTCCTTTTTCTAATTTTAAATCACAATTTAGTTACAGATATTTATTGAGAGACTAGATTTATTACTGTAATATTTTTTTAGGGTTCCGTACGTCCGAATAAAAAACGGAACCCTTATAGGATCACTCGTGTGTATGTCTGTCCGTCGCTCACAGTCAATTATCTCGGAATCTACTGGACCGATTAAGTTGAAATTTGGTACACATATCAATTTCTGTGGCCCAAACGCAGAGGTGTGACGTAAATAGATGAAATCTGTATATGGGAGGTCATTTTTGGGGGGAAGGTGGAAATTTTTTTTTTAAACTGCATCGTGTGACATATCAAATGGAAGGTCTTGTTGTGAAGATTTTAAATGTATTTTTTTTTTTGTAATTTTAAAATAAATAATTTCCAAGTTATTCAAGAAAATAGACAAAAATTGACCATTCTCCTCCCCCTTATCTCGGAAACGACTGAACCTAAAATTTTGAAAAAAAAAAAAAAAATACAGAAATTAGTTTTCTACTTATAGATTATAGGAAAACCTATAAGAAGTCCATGATATTAAAATGACATGGTAAAACACTCAATATTGTGCGGATAGGTAACATCGTACGGAACCCTCTTCACGCGAGTTCACCTCGCACTTGATGCTTTTTAAATTAAAGATGGGTGTGCTCTTGGTCATCGTCAAGCCGTGTAGGAAAGACGAGGCCGACGACAGAGCGAGTTCATCCGGAAGATGCCTATTCATTCGAACCTTGAAAAGATTTGGGTTGTGTGAGCTCAGAAATACAGACGCCGGCAGGGAGTTCCAATCCGTTATAAAATATGTTTTAAATCGCTTGGTCCGAATTAGAGGGATTTCGACAAGGTGAGGATGGTAACCAGCTGTACGTCTGCATGTCCGATAGAAAAAAGGAGAAGGCGGTATGATCTCATGCAGCTCTCGAGAGCACTTTCCGAAGCATATCTTATAGAAAAACTTTTGACCTGTGAGATCTACCTCTGTGATCAAAAAAATTTTTCGCGGTCGACTGCAAGTTAGAGTTTATAAGAGAGAAATAAAACATTTTTGTGATAAGTTTGTGAATACTTATTTATTAATTAAATGTTAAATAATGTAATGCAATTCGCATTTTTCGTTCCGCTTTACGTTTTTGGGTGGATATTTGGCACTGCATATTCTCCACAAGCTTATCATATTGGGGAGTGTAAGTAGTAACTGCGATGCGCAAACAGGAAGTTAAGTGGGTATCAGTTAAGCGGGAACGATGTTTGGTTTTGATTGCGTTCATATTAGAAAATGTTGATTCGCAAAGACAGGTAGAACCGAAAAACGAAGTCAAATATAAACCTACCTTTCTTAAGCATGGAAACTTCTCTTTACAAATCAGTTCCAAAAATCAATACTACTAGTTACTCTAGCTTTCAAAAATATGTCGCATCTCATTTTAATTATTTCTTCTTCGACCACAACAGCTTCAGTATCGGTTAACTTGCCAATTTTAACGGTCAAACTGCCAATATCAATTTTTCATTAAAAGGGAATACCATGACACTTGTCATGGTCATGGTAGGTTTGTCTATTGTAATAGGTGGCGCTGTAGTAGCATTACAAAAATTAAAAATCATTAATTGCGAATATATCTTAAATTGCCTTCGCGGTCGACCGGTAGACCGCGATCGACCTCTTGGCCACCCCTGTCTTATAGAATACACACAGACAGGTAATCTATATGCCAGATTTTGCACAATTTACCTAATTAACTTAAGCATAATGTATAATGTAATTTTACAAAATAAGTAATAAACACAGTACTAGTTTACACAATACCTCTGAATCCCAATTATCGTTTTTTTTTTTTTTTACTATAGATGGGTTTGCTCTTGACCAGCATCTATCCATGAGGCCGAAGATGGAGCGAGCTCACCCAGAAGATGCCTATTCACTCGAACCTTGAAAAGATTTGGGTTATATGAGCTCGGAAATACAGACGCCGGCAGAGAGTTCCAATCCTTAGCAGTGCGCATCACAAAAGATGTTTGATCGTAAATTCGACACGTTCTTTTTTCGAAAATTATATGTAGCCGTTACGCTGCGTGGCAGACTGGCAGTGACACAGTGCAACACGCTTGAAACTCAATAGCCTTCGCCGTCGACAGATTTAGTGGTTGCCGCTCTAAAGGATATAACAATAAAGTTTCCCAAGAGAAACTACGGAATCGTTTCGAAAAAAATGTACGACACGTCCCATGATTTGTCATCCTTTCATTTATGTCTTACTTCAATGATATTTATAATTATTAAAATTCATGTTCGATAAAAATCTTTACTGCTTAAAATGCTTACCACTTTTTAAATCGCGAAAGTTTGTGACACACACACACATTGCACCACACATGCATTCCACACTAACACATCGTAAATTCACACACGCGCATAGTAATAATTTTATTAACAATAATAATTTTCTATCTTTGTTGGTAAAGTTTGGTAAATTTACTGAAGCTTGATTTATTAATAAATGACTAGCTTTTATAGAAGAGCGAAGGCTCCTGGCACAGGCTTTCGCTTAAAAGGACTCTTTAATCTCAATTTAATTTTGTAAACGAGTTTTCAGTGAATAAAAAAAATGTATATGAATGTTTACTCATTCACGCAAAAACAACTAAACGAATTTTGATGAAACTTTACCATAGCGTATAATCTATAAATATAATATAAGCGGACGAAGTCAGGGACGAGTCTTAGTAACATTATAAATGTTTATAAGTTAATCTAATATATAACATTCTCGTGTCACAGTGTTTGTAACAAAATTCCTCCGAAACGGCTCCAATGAAATTTTGTGTGTATTTAGTAGGTATGAGAATAGGTCGTAAAGTATTTTTCACCCTCCTCTACCTGCACCCTCCATTTTTTTATCGGGTTTTTAGTATTTTTGTATGAAGAATATTCAAATAATTCCGTCGTTGATTGACGTGAAGTCATTGACGTGAAGTGTCGCGTCACTTTGACATATGGTTTGAAAATAAATTTTGACAAGATAGGTGGCGCCACAATTGGGTAAGAAAATTATTTTCGGGTTCGAGCAGGACAAACTATAATGATATAAAAAAAACTATAATGATATAAATGTACGATTTGTGGATGTTTGTTATTCTTTCATGCAAAAACTACTGAACTGATTTCGATGAAACTACAGAAATATAATTTATACATTAGAATTATAAATAGCTATAATTTGATACGCAGACGAAAGCGGTGGCTAAGGCTAGAAATATTATAAATGTTTGTAAGCAAAGTACTTAACCTATTATAATATAATTTACTTATAATTTATAGTATGGAGAATGGAGAATAAGGATACTATCCTTATTATGGAGAATAAGGATACTATCCTTATTCTCCAGAAAATTTCATGTCATATAATATGCAACAATACAAATCAACCAGCTATGGAGAGGCTATGCACGGAGTACACTGCGAGATCGGATCAGGAATGAGGAGATGAACGAAAGTTAGTGACATAACCCGGAGGATTAGTAAGTTGAAGTGGCAGTTGGCAGGATACATAGTAGGGAGAGCCGAAGGCCGCTGGGGTGGAAGGTTCTCGAGTGGAGGCCACGGACCGGCAAGCGTAGCGTAGGACGTCTACCCACAAGGTGGACCTGATAAGGCCGCGGGTCGACGGTGGATCCAGGCTGCTTCTGATCAGTCCTTTTGGATAATTAGGACCTTTGTTCAGCAGTGGATGTCCTACAGCTGATATGATGATATAATACGTACATAATTCCAGTCAAGTAATGCATGTAACCAACCTGTAACAAAAGAGAAACAAAGAGAATCAGTTTTATTTATTCACTAGCTGAACTCGGCCACGCTTCGCTGCGGCGTGCGCATCGGGCGCGCGGTACTGGACACTGTATATATATAATACTATTTATCGTAGCGTGATGTTATATAGCCTATAGCCTTCCTCGATAAATGGACTATTCAAAACAAAAAGAACCAGTAGTTCCTGAGATTAGCGCGTTCAAACAAACAAACAAACTCTTCAGCTTTATAATATTAGTATAGATTATAATTTTATTCATTGAAATATATTGAATATATATTCAGTAGTGGCAGGACACACTGCGTTTCGAAGTCATTGGGCAGCCCGTTTGGCGACAGTAACCGCCCTCTTACAGAAGACCACCGTGAAATAACAGCACGTGTGCTGTTGTGTTTCGGTCAGTGATTAAGGGATGGCGAGCCCATTTTTCCTTTGCCTGGCTAACCCCTTATCCTTAATCCTATTGTGGTCGTTAGCGCATTTGCAGAACCTATGGCCTTGCTTGTGTTATAGGTAACGGTAACCACCTACCATCAAACGGACCGTCAGTATTGGAAGACATTTTTAGAACGCTGGGGAGTGTGAATCCAAAATGAGACCAGTTAATATAACTAATATTACCCACATTCAAAATTAATTGCATGGACCACTATCGTCACCTTTTATCCTCTTAGTGGAATAACATTCCCCCCTGGTGACGCTTTTAAAACTGTAGTTTTCGTTACGAATTTTGAAAAATAACAGAATTTCTTACGTCAAATGTCGACTTTTACACGTGTAGAATAAGAAAAAATCAAGACACCATGTCTTATCTGAGTGACAGCTGTCAAAATAACAAACCAATATACTATTAAAATAAGGGCGCAAATCATTAGCGTAAGCGGAATCATTTATATAGCGAAGAAACTGATTGTCTTTAAATTACACAATCGATATAACAACGATCTATAGTAAGTAAAGGATGCAATGCCTCAGATCATAAGTACGAGCAATAGGGAATATGCGTCTAATTCAAAAAAGGCTTAAATATATTTTTTATCAAGATTTTTGCTTTAGAATTATGTCTATGTAAATATTTTTTAATATTATTTCTTTTTCGTTAAGAAAATAATTATTAAAAAGTGCATAAAAATGTGGGAAATTCAAAATACTTGAAACGGTCAGATCGAATGTGACGTCAACGTCTATGAAATGTCAACAAGCGTGTAGATGTTTGTGATTTTTAACATTTGATTGTATTGTAGACTTTGTCGCCACGACAAGCGCGCCAAAAGGGCGGGTGTTTTTAAAGTGCCCGTAGCGGTTAGTTAATTTTAACTTTTTTTTTGTTACCAAATTTCTGTTTTTTGGCGCTGAATATTTTTTTACGGTTATATAACGATATAACCTATCGTATGAAAATATAAAAAAATGTGCATATTCCCTATTGAAGCACCATACTGTAAAACCCGAATAAAGCATTTACACATAAATATAACATTTTATATATTATATAAGAATTGTTAGAATTATTGACAATTTACATAATTCTCTGGGGCTTTTATTGTTTTCAAATCAAATCAAAATCAAAATATTTATTTATCAATTAGGTTTCTCCAAGAAACTCTTATGATCGTCATTTCGAATTACCAGTTAAATTTAAATTTACCAGGGTTTCGGAAAAAAAGCCAAGATGACGATCCTGAGAAGAAACCCCGAAAGAAACTCAGGATACTATTCTTTTTGTCATCTTTACAATATAAAAAAATTACAATAATTATAATCATACACTTAATACCTAAAGTAAATATACAATACTAAGCATAGTATGAGCTCCGAATCCAGGCTTTAATTCCAGGCTTCATTGTCACTTAAATAATCAGTAACCTTATAATAGCCTTTCGAGAGGAGTTTGGTTTTAATGACAACTTTAAATTTATTTATAGATAAGGTTCTGATCATCTCAGGCAGTTTATTATAAAACCGTATACACTGACCCATAAAAGAATTACTTATTTTGTGGAGTCGCGTCTTATGTAAATCTAAATTATTTTTAAACCTAGTACCTATATTGTGTACATCACATTTTTTATTAAATTGACTAATATTTTTATGCACGTAAATTAAATTTTCATAAATATACTGACATGTAACAGTTAAAATCTTAATTTCTTTGAACTTTTCTCTGAGGGAAGACTGCGGATCTAGTTGATAGATGGCTCTAATGGCCCTTTTTTGTAAAATGAAAATAGTATTCTTTAATATGTATGTCCTTTTTCAAATATTAAATGAACTCAAGTCTTTTCATTTTGAATTGAGTGAATAAGTGACTAATTCGTTTTGAGACGCGCATTCTTGTCACTTGTACCACAAAAAAAACGTATGGTACCATGGCACTGACTGACATTGGTTCGCAACCGATACAAAACGACGTGTGTCTGTCTGTTGTTTCGACATTACTGCAAAAAGAAATATAAGATAAAGATAAGTAACGGAATACTACAACTCTTTTCAAAGATTTTGTTAAAAAGATAAGAAAATACTTTATTGTTAGGTCCATATTAGTCTAATAATGCTTTGTTTTGTTCGGTATTGTACTAACTATAGTTAGTAGTTGATTGCTTGCCAATGTCATATCTATAAATTTTCAATTAATTTATTATAATTTATTATAAGTAACTCATAAGTTACTTCTAAGTTTATATGATTAAAAAATCTATATAATCATAGTTTTTTTTTAAACTTGGGATCAATTTATCCCCCCTCCTAATCCCTTATCCAATCCTACTGTAGTCGGCAGCGCACTTGCAGCAGCTGTAGCGTTGCTTGTGTTATAGGCTCGTTGTAGGCGACGGTAGCCACCTACCACCAAGTGGACCGTCAGCCTGTCTGTCGACCTTAACATAAAAAAATAAATAAAAAAAACTATACATAATAAGTGAAAGTTGATAGCTCGATAAGTATTCAAATGAATTTTCGAAATCTAATGAGATTTCTTCCAACGAACTCTGTTTAAGAATCGATGTGACGACGTTGAAAAAAAGTATTTTAAATTACAGCCTGTATACTTGTTTACGTCTGTGTTGATCTCCGAAACGGCAGAACTGATTTTGACGAGACTTTCATTGACTAGTAGAATACCTTTTGGAGAGTGCCGATACCACTTATCATTCCTAGTAATATTAAAATATCAGAGCTATTAAGTACTTAAATAAAGAGAAAAGTTGTAAATATCCCTTGCAGACTCTTTTTAGGCATACTTGTTAAGATCGGCAGACGGGCTGCCGGGCCACTTGATGTGGATCGACAGCGTCGCTATAACAAAAGCAACACCAAAGCTGCTGCAAGTGCGCTGCCGACTACAATGAGATTAAGGATAAGGGATTGGGAAGGGATAGGGAAATGAGCTCTAGCATCCCTTACTTCACTCACCGAAACACAACAGCACGTGTGCTGTTATTTCACGGTGATCTTCTGTAAGGGGGTGCTTACTGCCGCCAGATGAGCTGCGAAACACAGTGTACCCTGCCGCTACTTTCCAGAACCAGATCAAAGAGACAAATTAGAGAAGTTCATTTTTTCAAAGTTGAGCCTACCGGGAATCGAAACCGGGAACCCTAGAACAGAGCGTTAAGGCAAGCACCCTAACCACTCATCCAATGGACTCGTCATACTTTGTGTTTGTATTTTTAGCTAAGCATTTTATTTTTCGCCCAATGAAAGCCAGTCACAGTAACCAATGGACCTTTGTACACAAGAACAGTATCAATAGCCTTCTTGAACCCCTTCAGATAATAAGTTAAGTTCCACTGCTAGCGAGGTCAACAGTTCTTGTATTTTTTTTTTTGTAACAGTAACATATTTTGTACAGTAACATCTCCGTGAAACCGTTGTTTGTGTTACAAAGTATAAGTGAATTTATTTGTAGTAAGATGTAGTCTAAGTAAGTATAAGTAAGTAGTCTTAAAATTATGATATTCTTAAAAAATATAAATAGCTTGGCATATTTGCAACTAAAGTATTGTTGAATGGACTCTCAAATGAATAAGAATTTTATTAGACTACATATTTTAAATATAATAATTATAAGCTTTATTATAAGCTATAATATATAGCTTTATTATAAGCTTTATTATAAAATATAATTATTATAAGCTCTTTTTTTTACGAGGGGAGAAATCTTTAAAAAATACCTTATAAACAAATGCCGCATGCAATGCAAATGCCCATAGATATGGGATTTTTATCCACTAAAACACTTCTCGAGATGGGTGTGGTTCTAGTCCATAGAGGACTTTGGAACCGTCACCGGTCGTCAATCTCATAGCATTAAAATATTAACCCAGAGCCATTTACCAACAGCCGTTGTTAACTTGCTGATATCGGTCAATAATTAATAAAATATATATTTAGAGATAAGGTCATACAGTAAAATGTTTCCGAAAAGACAAGTCTTGAACCCAATTGTCTGTAAATAATTGTTCCATTTATAAACGCAATTACAAGACCGAAACAAAATTACTCTCCCATAAAATTACGCTCAAAAAAAGTGCACCGGCGCGAACCGCATCCGACTCGGCTCACAAACAAAACAATGGGTTATTAAGGGTTTTTGCCAATGCAATAATAATGTCGACGATCATTACGACGACACAGAGCGACCGGCCGACCGGAAAGTGAACCGAATTCGTACAAACAGCAAAACAATATTACTATTTCTCAAAGATAAAATTAAAAATGTGTTATAAGCCCTGCAAAACGCTAATGCGCCTAGCCGCCATTTTGGTGACGTAATCTCGCGACACACTCAGTACCGTTAGCAACAGTGACCAGCGAGTTTTTAGTTGCATATGACGTCACGGGGATGTTAATACGACAATGATCCTGCGCATTAGCAATTTGCGAGACATATAGCTGCTATGATAAATTATATTATATATTGACGCTGAAGTGATGGTAAATGACCAACCGTCATCTATTAACATAAGCAAAGCCACGCAAATGCGCTGCTGTGCCAAGCTTAGTAAGATAAAGGAAAATATATTAGAAGGGGTCAGGTAATTCCGTTACCGAAATACAACAGCACATGTGCACTTCCAGTTATTTCACAGTGGTCTCCTGCAAGAGGGTTGGTTTCTGCCGCCAGAAGAGCTGCCCAATTTATGACAGCCAAACACAGCCTTTTATGACAGCCTCGACACTACTTGCCAGACCCAGATCAGAGGCAACTTTGAAACCTACTAGTTCTGTGGATATTATACATTTTTTTTCAACTAACTGCATAAATAATTAGTGTTTTATTTGCTGTCCATACTTTTATAGACATCGAAGGCGCGGCGGCAGTCAAGCCTGTGTCATTACATTCAGAACAAGAATCTCCGACAATGATACACCAAGAGATATCTAAATTGATATTTTAACTGCCTCATTTTAGTCGTCAATTTAGATAACAAAAAAATATAACAAAAATATAATAAGTTTTGCCAGAGATTAGGGACAACGCTTCCATAAATTAATTTTAAAAAAGTCCATAGTCTCATAATTATACGATGTTTAATATGTTTTTGATATCATCTAAATATCAAAAACATATTAAATTGTCGCCGATAAGTACAAAGATACACGCTTAAGTTATTTATAAGTGCATACATCTATCACAACATCTATATTAATATTATAAAGCTGAAGAGTTTGTTTGTTTGTTTGAACGCAGTAATCTCGGGAACTACTGGTTCGAGTTGAAAAATTATTTTTGTTTTGAATAGTCCATTTATCGAGGAAGGCTATAGGCTATATAAAATCACGCTACGAAAAATAATATTATATATAAGCAGTGTCCAGTACCGCGCGCCACATGCGCACGCTGCCGCCATATGGGTCGCAGCGAAGCGTGGCCGAGTTCAGCTAGTTATGGATATAATGAATTTACATCCTTAGTTTATAAAGACTCAAGCAAAATTTACGATACGTTTACGACGAAAGGGTGGTAGTGTTTGTTAGCTTGCTGGAGATTTTTATAAATAAACTAGCGACACGCACGTTTTTTTTACTACAAATTCTATGCAACCTTCCTCGTTATCGCTCTTTCCATTAGTGAAAACCGTATCAAAATCGGTTGGATGGTTTAGAAGATCTTAGCGGACAAACAGACAAAGGCGCATAGTGACTTTATTTTATAATACATAGATAGATAAAATAAATGAGTATAAAAATTTTCGTTAAATAAATATCAGTAATAGTGAAAAAATGATTGCTGGGCTTGGAATCAATTTATCATTATACGTTATTTTGGGATTTGGGTGGTTGAAAATCAAATTTAAATCATTTATTTAGTTATTTATTAGTTTATTTTAAATAAACTACTCTCCTATTTAAATCTACACAACAAGTTACCCAGTGCACTCAGAGAATTACCGGGAAATTTATTAAAAAAAAAAAAACAGGACAAGTGCGAGTTGAACTCGCGTGAAGAGGGTTCCGTACGATGTTACCGATCCGCACAATATTTAGTGACTTACTATAATGGACTTCTTATAGGTTTTCCTATAATCTTTGACTAGAAGTATTCTTTGACATTTTCAGGGTTCCGTACGTCCGAATAAAAAAACGGAACAGAATCACTCGTGTATCCGTCTGTCCGACCATTCCCTCCCCTTATCTCCGAACTACTGAACCTAAAAACCTACTGAAACTGAAAAAAATAAAAAAATAGTTTTCTACTTATAGATCATAGGAAATCCTATAAGAAGTCCATTATAGTAAGTCACTCAATATTGTGCGGATCGGTAACATCGTGCGGAACCCTCATCACGCGAGTTCAATTCGCAATTGTTTTAGTTATTTCTTTTTTTTTTTGTTTCTATTGTTATTATTTTACACGCCAGACAGTAACCCAGCCCTGGATTTGTCAATAGGTATAGGCCGCGGCCTAGGGGCGGCGGATTTTAGATGATTTTCGCGCGCTTTCGGAAGTCATCAAATTCTTGTGCGATAATAAATATGCAGTAATAATAATAATAATAATAATAATCACCTAATAAAGGCCCAGGTATACCACCTAGGCCAATAGGAAGAGGCGGCACAAAGTGAAGGGGCCTATACTCAAGAAAATTATAAATCCGGCACTGCAGTAACCCATGTTACTTTTAAATAAATTATTTGAATTTGAATTTAATATTATTATTTAGTTCAATTAAGTCTACTTACCTAATGTTGAAAAATGTATTTTAAATTTACAGTTTGACAATTTCACTCCTAGGATAACTTTTAAAACAATGTTAGCGTTACGAAATTCGTATGAAATTCTCCTAAATTCCATATGGAACATAGTATATAGTATGGTGCCAATGTAATAGTTCTTATTATGGTGTTTGCTGTTCCCCTTTGAAACCATGAGACTGTTTAAAAGCAAACTAAACAACACAATGTATTTAATTCGCTTCACAAACACACCGAGGATCTCTGCGACTTGGGATCAATTATAAAAGCATCTGTCTTCTACGGACAATTGAACATTCATTTATGAATAAAAGCAGATAAATATCGCTTTAAGTCGGTTTAACTGGATACGGGTAATATTTGAAACAGCTCGTGCTTACAGCTTGTTTAGCTGACGATGACTCCAACAAATTGGTTAATATTATTTTAACAAGGGTTATTTTCGATCTATTATCTGAGGTCATGTTATATCAACATTAAACATTCTTTGTGAATGCGATTACGATTATAACCTATAATATTATTATAATTATACGCGGAAAATGCTATTCATTCAATAAATAAATTAATAGCATTTTCTACTAAACCAGTGCCTTTTTTTTTTACGTTTGGGAAATCCATCATGAATACCCAGCAGCGAAAGGGGGACGCTGCGGGTTATGCCGGACTCCTACCGGCTAAAACCCAACGACTTTCTAGCGCGGCCGTAGATGGGCAGGGTCGCAGGAACGTTGTTGCACAACTTCGGCGACCCGCCACGGCTGTTCAGCGTGGGGAGGACTACGCTCCCTATCGGAACCTCGGCGTACCCGAAAGCGGAGGTACGCCGGCCATCTCGGGGACCTCACAACGGGCGGTAGTCTCCCCTTAGACTACCGCCCAGGTCCTGGTCAAGGGGGAAGGCGGCGGATATAGGCCATCCGCCTGCGCCTGAGCCTTCTCCGGCGGATCGGCTGGGAGAGGGGATCCTCTTCCCGTTGCCTCTCTGCCGCTTCCTTGCGCGACATAACGTGCTCACAAAAAGTGAGCATCGCCTGCCACGCAAGGTCACTGCCGACCATCGCTTTCACGACGGCCGGCAGCGAGAGGTCGACGCCCACGACGAGGGACAAAGCAGCGCGCTGCTCTGCCCATTCGGGGCAGTCAACCAAAGTGTGCTGCGCAGTGTCAACCGCGCAGCTACAGTGCCACTCCTCGGTTGGCTCTCTCACGGCCACTCGGTGAAGGTAACGCCCGAAGCAACCGTGCCCCGAGAGTACCTGCACCAGGCGGAACGTGAGGGCCCCGCGCCTCTTTGCCAGCCATCCCTCAAGGGAGGGGCGTATGGCCTCGATCGTGGGGCGGCCCGCACTGAGCTCCGCCAACCTGTCTTTCCAGGTTTGGAGGAGGATCGTCTGGGAGTATCTCCTCAACCTGACGACCTCCTCCGATGTCAAAAGCGAGCCGCGCAACCGCGCGTTTGCGACTTCGTGGTACACCGCCGCCAGCACTTCGGCATCCAGCTCCCATGGAGGAGTGCCAGCCAACACACACGCCGCCTCAAAAGAGATAGTGCGGTACCCTCTCGCAATCCTGACCGCCATGGCCCGTTGCGGCGCGCGCAAAAGGGACCTGTTACGGACGGTCAGGCGGTCCACCCAGATGGGAGCCCCGTACAGGGCCATGGACCGCACCACGCCAGCATAGAGGCGGCGACAGGCTGTATTCGGCCCACCCAGGTTGGGGAGTAGTCTCCCCAGTGCGGCAGCGGCTCCGATGAGTCGCGGCGCCAATCGGCGGAAATGGATGTCAAATTTCCATCGGCTGTCGAGGACGAGGCCGAGATACCTCATTGTCGACCCGACAGCGATGGAAACGCCTGCAACCACAAGATGACTATCGGGCGGCGGCGCATTCCGGGGGCCGTGGAAACACAGCGCCTCGGACTTCTCGAGGGCTACCGACAAGCCCAGCCGCCGCATCCTCACAACCACGTGGGCTGCGCCTGCCGTGGCGAGGATAGCTGCCATCCTGTGGGAGGCTGCTCTGGCCGTCACCAACGTGTCGTCGGCGTAACAAACCAGAGAGACGCCCCTCAGGTTCGTCCCCCGCAGAACCCAATCAAACCCGATGTTCCACAGGAGCGGTCCAAGCACCGACCCCTGCGGAACACCGCGCGACATTTCTCTACGACCCCATGTGTTGCCTCGAGTGGGGTACATGACCGTCCGGTCGATGAGATAGGACTCCACGATGCGACGCAGGTAGCGCGGAACATTGTGATATCCGAGCGCTTCTCGGATACAGCTCCAGGGGAGCGTGTTGAACGCGTTGGCGATGTCGAGCGACACCGCCAACAACACCTCCCCCCGGGCTACTGCCTCCTTGGCTATGGCCCGCACGTTGGATATCGCATCCAACGTGCGTGGATGCGATATCCAACGTGGAATGTCCAAATCGTGCAATCGTCCAAATCCAAACGTGCGATATCCAAAACCAATTGGAATGAAACAAACACTAAATGTTACGGGAAGCTAACTACAATACATCAGTGAAAACCGCATTCAAATCGGTTAAGCCGTTTCTGAGATTAGCGCGCACAAACAAACAGACAAAAATTCTAAAAACTATTTTTTTTTTTTTTTTATCTCGGTAACACATCAACGTGTACAAATTGTTTTTTTGGAAAAAATATTTAATGTGCAGACACGGCTCGTTTACGATTTTATTAATGTACTAGATGAAAACCCGGCTTCGCTCGGGTGTAATGTGACTCATATGTACACATGTATCTTATCTTATCTTAGTGGCTATTTCTGTCTGCTAGAGTACCAGTATCACTTCGTCCATTGCTGAAATATTGTGATCGCCACGTGAACTAAAGCTCTCTACCTATACCTACCACGTTAAGGAACTGTAGTACTTTTTTGATAGAGGCATTCTTCACACCTTCACAAGCCATTGTGTGGCTTCCTAGGATGTGACTGCGCTTGTGCATCAGGGGGCCACACTCGCACAGGATATGCATTAGTGTTTCTTCTGCCTCATGGCAGAAGCGACACTCTCCCGTACTAGTGAGCCCCATTACTTTTAGGTGCCTATTGAGGCGGCAGTGCCCCGTTAGTGCCCTAGATAGCATACACAAATTGCTCCTACTAAGCGACATAGCCTGATTTGTCACGTTAAAATGTAGGTAGATATTTCTGTAGTTATCGGTTCTCAAGGAATATTAAAGGCAAAGCGGCATAGATTTCGCTCAATGGTTGCGGCAAGACGTTTCGTTTTACACAGTCACATGAGTCACAGTTCTTTGTAATGGACACTTTTGTTTTTAAAATGAATGGTGCTATGACAACGTATTGAGTAGCGAGGCGTATGTGCGCTAGTATGAATGAAACGGAACGTTTATTAACCACTCAAGATGTCACAGGTGTCAGCGAGTGACGTTTCGCTAGAGTGGCCAATATGGCGGCTGCGATTTGTCTGTCAGCACAATTAGAATTTAACAAAATACTTGACAATCCGAATTTTGCGGATATATGTTGTCGACTCGAAATCTTTATTTTTTTATGTTTTATTATTCAGGTAAGGTTTCAATCGAGTCTACCGTACCCCTTCACGAAATTATTAATATAGATTGTACATATACCATACAAGCAAACTCAGCAGACGTTGTACTGCCCGAACTTATGTAATTCAATAGTTAATCCAATTGTGAATCTAAACCATCCAGGGGCTCACTCAAATACCAAAAAAAAAAATTGTGTGTCAGCGATTAGAGATCGTTACAACTCCTTTAAACGTATAAAATTAAATGTATAAATTTTTCCAATTACTTTATATTATTTAGTTATATTCTGCATACTCAGATGTCGCGTGTTCCAACAAAAGTTATGTTAGTTACGTTCGGTGTACACAGATGTCACTACGTTTGTAATAATAATAATAATAATTATTATTATTATTATTATTATTATTATTATTATTATTATTATTATTACTTAATTATAATTGACTAATTCGGGTGGCGGGCTCCGTAGGGCGATCGTAGAATGTGACAACGGACTCACTCCTCTGTCTCTATCCGATCAGCAATGGCGGGAGCCGGTGGTACTGAGCCCCTCTGCCAGGGAGGCCGTATGGAAGGAGAAAGAGCTGCACGGACGGTTTTACAAGGCTCTCCATGAGCCTCATGTTGACCGTAAAGCCTCCGTGCACTGGCTGCGCTTCGGCGATCTCTTCGGAGAGACCGAGGGTTTTGTCTGTGCGATACAAGATCAGGTGGTCAAGACGCGGAATTACCGGAGGTACATCATAAAGGATGGCACAGAGGACATCTGTCGAGCCTGTCGCCATCCTGGAGAGACTCTCCGACATGTCACCTCCGGTTGTTCGGCGCTTGCCAACACTGAGTATCTGCACAGGCACAACCAAGCGGCCAGAATCCTGCATCAGGAGCTCGCTCTGAAATACGGCTTCCTTGAGCGGAGGATACCTTACTACCGGTACTCGCCAGAACCAGTCCTCGAGAACAGCCGTGCCAAGCTGTACTGGGACCGGCCCATCATCACGGACAGGACTATTCTAGCGAATAGACCTGATATCGTGTTGATGGACCGGGAGCAGTCGCGGGTGTTTTTGGTGGATGTCACTATCCCCCATGACGATGGTCTCGTGAAGGCTGAAACCGAGAAGAGGAGGAAATACCTCGACTTGGCCCACGAGATCGTCGACATGTGGGCCGTGGCATCCGTTGAAATCATCCCAGTTGTTCTGTCCGTAAATGGTCTGATCCCAGTCAGTCTCAGGGATAACCTGGGGTGGTTGGGATTCCGTGGCGGTTCCCTCCCGGGCCAGATGCAGAGAGCGGTGCTGCTCGATACAGCCAGAATAGTACGTCGGTTTCTGTCCTTGTCGCCCTGAACCCCGACCGACTGTGCTTCTGTCGGGGGTTACACCGTCTCCCCCTCATTTTGGCTTTTAGAGGGGGAGATGAGTTAAAATGAGAAAAATAATAATAATAACATTTATTTAGATAATAAGTTCAAATAGTTCATTTTTCGAGGACAAATGTCACTGCGCCGACAGTTTATAACGCACTATCGTTTCGTCAAACAACGCGGACTACACTTTTCATACAAGATTTCGACGTTTGAAGAATGGAATTATGGAACATAAATACTTACATGCATCAGCTGTTGCGTAAATATCAAAATGACAGATAACGTAACACTCTTAGTTAACGCTCTAAGTATTAATTTTAGGTACTCCTCATAAAATTTCCATACCGGAGACCTTATATTAAAATCGATTCTTAGGGATTAAACTCCAAAATTTTTTTAATGTCAGTCCAGCAGTTTAGGAGAAGTTCAGTCTACACACGTACAGAAGAATTATTGACAATATTTATTTATTTATTTATTTTATTTTAGGGAAAATAGAAACACACACCAAATAAAAAAAATTCCACTTTTAGCATAAATTATATAAAAGTTTATATCTTAGACGTCTTTATTGTAATCTTTTGAAGATTAATTTATTTTGAAGTTTTCCTTCTTTTATCAAGTACAATAAGACACAAAGGGATATTTCTTGTCTGATATAGGTACGTCGTAGATTCAATACGTCAATCGAGTTTGAACCTTTTTAAATCCCCGGATTCCGCGAATCGTGGATCAAATTGGCTGCTCTTTACAATACAATACATCTGAGTTTGTGTGAGAATTCAAATATTTTATGTGGGTTTTATTGTTTGGTTCGTCAATATAGGCCTCTTTATAAGACCTAAGTTTGGACCTTATTGTTAGACCTGTTAAAGTCATAAACATATTTTTAAGACTTAAATACACTACTTAATTGTATGTCCCTAAAGTAAGCTCTATTAAGCTTGTGTTACAACGGACAGGTGGCGAAACCCTCCACGTTCAGACCAGAGCCAACTTTAAAGAGTTTATTTGCAAAGTTGGGAATCGAACCTGGACGCCTAAGTCAGATCGCTAAGGCAAGCACCTTAACCACTTCACCAATTAGCTCGTCAATTACTTTTCAGTTGTCGAAAACTTTAACTGCCCAGAAATTAGTAGAACTGTCTTCTTTGTCAAAAATTGGCTGTTTTGTCTCAATATGTAACGACGAGCCCCTTGGTCGAGTGATCGCATTAATGCTGTCTCAGGAGTTACGGGTTTGATTCCCGAGAGAATTTAGGAATTGAACTTTTCATAGTTGACTTTGGTCTGGATCTGGAAAGTAGTGGCAGGGCACACTGCGTTTCGCAGTCATTTGGGCAGGCCGTCTGGCGACGGTAACCCCCCTAATACCTTCTTTCAGTGAGGAAGAGAGTAAGACAGCAATTTCAATGGCTTTTGAAATAATAATGTTTATGTTCAAACATTTTGTGGTTAAAAAATTTACTCTTCACCTTTGGGCACTGTCCTTTATATAAATAGGTTCTGGCTACATTCTACCTTATGGAATAATATCCATAAGGTAGAATGTACTTAATATCCATAAGGTACACAGTATTTTCAAGACACTCTTTTTTTGTTGTTGGTGCAGTGAAGGCACTGATACTTTATTACTATTGCAGATATCTAATACAATAAATAAACAAACTTTAAAAAGTCGCCACTGTATGTCTGTATGTATATTCGTGATTATCTTAAAAACTATTGAACATATTTTGATGTGGTTTTCACTAGTGGAAAGAGCGTTAAACGAGGAAGTTTTTATATATATAATTTGACCCGTACGAAGCCGGGAACGCATCGCTAGTATAACAGAAATACAAAATTCAAAACTCTCTAGCTCCGGAACTACGTTGGACATCTATATCTTTTTTTTAAATAATAATAATAATTATTATTATTTTATTAAAGATGAGTTTGCTCTATCCGTGTAGCAAAGATGAGGCCGAGGATGGAGCGAGCTCACCCAGAAGACGCCTATTCACTCGAACCTTGAAAAGAGTTGGGTTTTATGAGCTCGGAAATACAGACAGTTCCAGGAGTTTCGGGAGTGAGTGCTCGCAATCGTGCTAAATCATTAACTTTGATTCTAATTTAACTTAAATAACTTCTAAAATATTTATTTACACTCGGTGGTAACATGTAATACTCTGTGCGCTTGCCGAGTAACAACTACCGCTTACAACGTATTTTGATTCATAGCAAATATTTGTGATATTTGTACAGCTAATGGCTTCGCAGAAATTAGCAGCCAGTATGTGGATGCAAATTTTACTGCACTTTGGCGTCTTCCATCTAAACATCGCTCACACTCAACAGCTGGTATGTCTGTCTGTCGTGAAAATGGCGAAATGATGGTTTATCATTTAATTCAGTTTCAGTTCCACCTGTTCGGACTGCTAAGGAGTGGAACTCATTGCCTGCGTCTTTGTTCCCACAGAACTACAACCTCGGGGTCTTCAAAACCAGGGTAAATGGGCAATTACTGGGTAAGCGTGGTCCACCTTCGGCCGCATCTGCACCTCGCATCGGGTGAGATAGTGGTCAAGCGCTGCCTTGATTTAATTTAAAAAAAATTTCATTTATATCTTTCTGATATAGATTCGAAAGTTTGTAAGAATGTCTGTTAGTTACATTTTCGCCCAAAAACTACTGAATAGATTTTGAGATTTAGCTAGTATTATAATAATAGTATGTATGAAAATGGAAATTTCCAAAATGCAACATTGTTACATAAAATGGAATTAAGTTAGTAAATTAAGTCACGTAAGTTAGTGCCGCACAACAATAAATTTAACAGTCTAACAAGATGTGGAAAGTGAATACAAACGTACGATTTTACGAGCCTTTGTACTAAAACATCACAATCTGTTTGTTTGTCCGTTGCGAGTCGGACCGAATGCACCGAGCCATGTGGACGCAGGTATGCTTGTTTAATTTTAAAGCAACTGTTTAACATACAATTAACTGCCAACACTGCCAACGTTGAGAGTTTAATCAATTTATGTCTAGCCGTTTCTAAACGCGTTTAGTGCTTGTGCAAATAGTTACAATTCATTACTCCATTTGGCACTAGCTTTTGTCGGTGGATTCTTCCGCGTTTTATACGCAGTCTCATCAAGGTATGATGTTAATTTCCTAAGTATAAAATAAAAAGTTATTAGTTTATTCTACTGAAATACCGACTTTGTTCATGACAGCTGACAGGTTAATGACTTTGGAGCAGCTAGAGATAGATTAGGAGCAGCTGAATTATATTTACACATATAGGTTCTTTAAGCAATAATTACTTAATTGCCAAAAATAAGCTAACGGTCCACTTGATAATAGGCCAGGTGCGCTGCCGAACATAATATGATTAAGGATAAGGATTGAAGGACGGGATGAGGAATGAATCTGAAACCGAAGAAAATAAAGAAAAATATTCCGCATTATTCAAACGCAGTTAAGGGATTCACTGAGGCAAATGACATTTACTATAGAACTCGCTGGCGGCGGATCCAATTCAACGGGCCTAGAAATTGTGTTTTTTTGTTTTTACCATTAGAACATTACACAAAAAAAATTTTTTATTAATACAATTTTTTAATCTGATATCAACTTATTAATAGGTACAGGATTCATATGCGTGCAATAACCCGTTTTCGAGAGAATTTTCAATAAAGGTCAAATTCTTCTTGTGTTCTAACTTTTTTTGTGGAGTTTCTATTACTTTAACGAAAATTCTAATTAATACAATTGGTCCTTCACATGTTTAAGTATAATATATATATTTTTCAAAGCAATTGTCTCGTCCATTTTTTGTAACATCTTCATTAAGCAATGGATATTTTTAGTATTTAGCGTTTGTCTCCCCCTTAATATGTGATTAATTGTGAATTCTGCCATCGGAAAAACAGCAACTGCACTACACGTGCGGAGTGCAATAACATCTCAACAAACATACAGACAGACAAATATTTATACACTGCTACAACACTAAACACAATCCTTAAACAAACATGCATTAAACATAACGTGTTAGCAATTAGTTAGACGATAAGACTCACTTCAAATAGGTGTTATTGTTCACAAACAGTAAATTCACATTTTTTTATTAAGTACTAGCAACCCGCCTCCGGCTTCGCCCGGCGTGCAATTTTTATATACCCTAAAACATTCCCCGTTTATCCCTCTTTCCATTAGCGAAAACCGAATTAAAATCGGTCTACCCGTTCACGCGTGATGCCGTGACCAGGAGAAATAGGGATTCATTTTTATATATAAAAAGAAGACTAGCTGAATTACCTACTACTAGCGCACGGCGGCGCATGGGGCGCGCGGTATTGGACACTGCTTATATATAATACTATTTATCGTAGCGTGATGTTATATAGCCTATAGCCTTCCTCGATAAATGGACTATTCAAAACAAAAAGGATTTTTCAATTCGAACCAGTAGTTTCTGAGATTAGCGCGTTCAAACAAACAAACAAAGTCTTCAGCTTTATAATATTATAGTAAGTATAGATATTTTAAAATAATTGTAAGTAAAGAAAGTAAGTAGGAATTAAATGCTTGCAATATTTTTAGTAACAATTTCTGATGACAATTTCATTAATATTAATTTTAGGCCTCTGTGTACTATTATTTGTTCTGTAGCAGTAGAGGTCAAATTTGAAAAAGAATTTTTCAAAATCGGCTCTACTCTGGGACTGGAAAGTATTGTCAGGGCACATTGCGTTTCGCTGTTATAAATTGGAAAGCTTTTCTGGCGGTAGAAACCACCCCCTGACAGAAGTAAAGGGTAAGAGAGTAACAGAATTCAGAGCCCATTTCCTTATCTCTTCCTAACCTATTATCCTATTAATGTCGGGCACAGCGCACTTGTAGCACCTATGAGGTTCCTGGTATTAGTATGAACATATCCACCTTCCGTCCATTGAACAGTCATAGAGTCATAGAGTGAATTCGAGGCAAATAGAGACCACGTTTCAGCGCCATACTATGAGCCTCGTAGGAAAGCTCAACGTCGCTCAACGAGTAATGGAGAGGGATATGCTCGGGGTTACATCGGGAATGGGAATGAGGAGATCGACATAACCCGGCGGATCAGTAAGTGGAAGTGAGAGTGGGCAGGGCACATAGTGCGGAGGTTCTCGAGTGGAAGCCACAGACCGCAGTGTAGGAAGTCCACCCACCCACAAGGTGAACAGATGATCCCATAAGCACTGCGGGTCGACGGTGCATCCAGGCTGCTCCCGACTTCCCGACCGGTCCTATTGGAAAATTAGGAAGGAGGCCTATGTCAAGTTTGAGATAATGATGGTTATGAATTATATTTTACCTACAACTAGCTGAACAAATTGTACACGCGTGGTATTCGTGTACACCGGGGTAAAAAAATCGTTTTTAGAATTTTTGTCTGTTTGTCTGTGCGCTAATCTCAGAAACGGCTTAACCTATTCGAATGCTGTTTCACTGACGTATTGTAGCAAGCTTCCCCTAACATTTAGTTTCATTTCAATCGGTTTACAAACGAAAAAGTTACGCGCTATACTATACCGAGTACCACAGGTTGGCATCCCTTGCGGACTCAGCTAGTATTCGAATATAGATGAGGACAAGTCTGTGGGACAAGTAGAAAGGGGACATTATATAGCGTGATTTATATTTGTGTTCTAGCGTAATAAAACAAAGAATAAACCGTTTTACGAGTACGATAAACGGCCCAATTGACATTTCCGACCGCTTATTGCCTCCAAAATGTTGCTTTCTTCCTAAACCCATAAAATTGGTAACAATTTTGTCATATAACGCTAACAGTCAGGTAGTTAGCGCGCCATCTTGGAATGTCAACCGTTTTTTTTAAGGTTCGTTCGTCTCGCCGTCGCGTTTCTCAATGGATGACGATTTACGGCAGACATCGTGGCAACAAAAAGAACCTTCTATTTTTCAAAATAAGAACACGATCGGCCATTCATAAAAGTTGCCCAAAATTGCGTTTCGATTCAAAAAGGTCCTAAACGTCGAGAGAAATCCGTTTTAAATCGCGCTCTGTTAAGCTGGCGACAAATATTACTTTTGTTGTGGGCAACACCATTGTCATGGCGGTGTGGAAGCCTATATAAGCAGTTTGTTTAGGATTAACTTAATGGATGCAGTTTAAGCGTTAAATTTAACATTGTGCTCGACCATACCGATTCGGGTAACATTTTTTGCTTGTGGTATAGGACTCTATATAATTTTTGCCAAAAATTATTTAATTATGATATTTAACAGTTAAACAAACGTGTAGATAGGTACAGTTATTTGAGAGAAAACTTTTTTGCGATACTAAATCACTATTGCAATTTTGGTTTTCTATACATAAATGAAATCGTAAACGAGTCGTGTCTGTAAATTAAAGATCTTTTTTAAAAACAAAAAAAAACTATTTGTATGTGTGGTACTTATAACATAGGGTCAAAAGGTTTCAAGGTTCGAGTGAATAGGCATCTTCTGGGTGAGCTCGCTCCATCTTCGGCCTCATCCTTCCTACATGGATAGATGCTGGTCAAGAGCAAACCCATCTATAGTAAAAAAAAAAATAGTTTTTAGAATTTTTGTCTGTCTGTTTGTTCGTGTGTTTTGCACAAACTCTGAAACAGCTTAACCAATTTAAATGCGGTTTTCACTGATGTATTGTAGCAAACTTCCCGTAACATTTAGTGTTTGTTTCATTCCAATCGGTTAACAAACAAAAAAGTTACGCGCTATACCGAAGACCACGCGTACGAAGTTGCGGGCTCAGCTAATTTAATAATAAATATTCGATAACTAAAACAGCAATGTGTCATATTGCGTTTACTAGTTTACTAACTGGACAGCTGTTCGAAAGGAAGCCATCACTCTTCTATACAATATCAAAGTAAAATAACAGCTCTTGTGCTTTTACCTCACCTTGTTCTTTAAGCTCTATTTCAGACTTTTTTTTATGCAGCATAAGAATAAAAAATATGCTACCAACTTTAAATGGTAGAGACACATATGTCTGATGTTATTATTTAAAAAGAGAATTATTTACAGTAGAGAGAAAGCCAAAGAAAATAAAAAATTTTATTCCGCATTCGTCTGGAGCAAACTACATTTGTCTTTGTAACTGATTTGGTAACGGTCTTGGTAAAGACTATATATATATGTAAGTATGACGACATGTTTGATTAACGAGAGTAAACAGCAATGACAACTGTCAGTTGTCAACTGGACAGCGGGATCGGAATGTCATTGTCGTTGACTCTGACTCTGACACAACACCGAGCGCTAGCGCAGAGGCATGGCGGCCGAGCAGTACGTTACGGGAAGGCAATAGGCTTACATCAAACTTGTGCTACGTGTTTGGTGGAGTGTCATCTGATTTGGTGTGGTGGACAATGCGATCTGATCTGGTGGACAATGCGATGGAGGACTTATTTTGTGCAGAATTACGACACATAAACTAAACGTTGAGTTTTATTCTCCTCGCCCGACTATTCGCGCCTATCTGTAATCAAATATGGGGACCAATGATACGGAGGACCCTAATCATGTCCCTTCAAGTATATTGAGAATAGGTTTTGCAAAATGACGCGTCAATAAGAAAAATTAGTGGTGGGGGGGCTATGTCCAGGAGTAGACGTCCTGCGGCTGAGATGATAAAATATAATACAAAAGCCATCAAAGCAGATACATAAAAGGGCGCTAAAATCTTCTATTACAAGATGTCTTGACATTTAGCATCACACAACGCCCATAAAACAGACACGTTTATAAGTATTAAAATATTAATTTACGCTGTTGCAATCGGGGGGATTCTGTTCAATGATAGTCTTTATTGCTGTTGTAAATTGGCGACATACGGCCGCAGCGAATGACGAGCCATAAATTGATGAATGAATGAGCTCCTTTTGATACGCAGTTATTAGCATTTTATTGGTTTATCAAGGAGACGAGACCAATCAAGATACGCTCGTATCAATAAAACAACAAAGAACCTTTTTCTGTGTTATCGAGGAGAAGCGATTTGGTGATTGCGTAACAGTTATATACATTCCTTTTTTAAAACGGTCCAGGTCCAGGTATTTATTTAAAAAAAAAACTAAATTAGAACTTTTAATTGTGTCTGTCATTGCGTTTTGTTAGTACTACATGCAATGAGAGTGTAAATTTAAACTATTGAATTTTTCAAACATTTACTAATCCTAGTTTGTTAGTATGGATGTGTGGATGTTTGTTACTCTTTCACGTAAAAACTACTGAACAGAATTTGATGAAACTCCTGAACAGAACAACGCCACAGGATTAAGGATAAGAGATTAGGAAGAGTTAGGGAAATGAGCTCGGCATTCCTTACTTCACTTACCGAAACACAACACCACTGGTGGTGGTATTTCACGGTGGTCTTCTGTAAGGGGGTGGTTCCTGCCGCCAGTCGGGCTACCCAAATGACTGCGAAACGCAGTACGCCCTGGCACTACTTTCCAGATCCAAGAGCCAACTTTGAAAAGTTCATTTCCTAAGGTGATCCCGCTGGGAATCGAACCCGGGAATCCTAGAACAGAGCGTTAAGGCAAGCACCCTAACCACTGATCCAACGGGCTCGATTTTTTTTTTAATTTTCAAACCGAGTCTCGATCACCAGCTAGTACTTTATTTTCTTTTTAAGAAAGAGAAATTTAAATGCTCATTTAAGTACATACAATAGATGGATAGATGGAGCGTCTATTTCAAAAAAGGGTTAAATATTTTTTAACCCTTTTTTGGTTACCCCTAAGGTTAAACATTGAACATTATTGCTTTAGAATTATATCTATGTAAATATTTTTTAATATATGTAAGTATATATTATTTTTTTGATAAGAAAATTATTATTAAAAAGTGCAAAAAAATTGTGAAAAATTCAAAATACTTAAAACGGTCAGATCGAATGTGACCTCAAAGTTTATAATGACAGTGTCGATGTTTGATTTGTGATTATTTAACATTTAATTTTGATTGTTTTTGTGAACTGTGACGTCACCGAAGCGCGCCAAAAGGGCGGGTGTTAAAAGTGCCCTTAACGGGTAGTTAATTTTAACATTGTTTCTTGTTACTAAATTTAATTTTTTTACGGTTATATAACGATATAAACTATCGTTTAAAAATATTTTTGAAAATGTCATCTAAAATCTCTGTCAATCTAAAAATAAGCAATGTGGTCACGTGGCATAAGGCAAGTGTGAGTGAGTTTCGTGGAACTGAAGAATATTTAATGTAATTATGTAATCGACGTTATGAGTGAGTGTAATCGCGCTGACTAAACTCATTAATTGCGAGCTGCTCATCGCGTGGGCGCTCCCAACCAACAGATATTAATGATCTGGAGCGTGTAATGTGCGAAATGGAACGTAAAACATTACATGCCTCTTAATTAATTAACTGTTAATTAATTTTACAACGACGAAACATTAATTGGACGTCAGGAGGTCGAGATTGTTTTTGAATCAGCTCGCTGCCCTTCTTTGAAGATGTTTTGTATTTCTCACACTGACTATTATTGATTTAGGATTTCCATAATTATTAGTAATGGTGAATACTATATACATACATTAATGGGGGATTATAATAGTACTAATAGTGTAATTGAGGAAGTTAACATATGTACATTATAAAAAGCCTAGAATCCTCCTCGGATCTTGGATCATCTTGGCTTTTTTCCTAAACCCTGGTAAATTTAAATGACGATCATAAGAGTTTCTTGGAGAAACCTAATTGATAAACCTAGAATACAAGTGAATTATAATGTAATTCAAGTTTACATATCATTTAACATAAAAACTAAAATTATCTAATCTAAAAATAAACTAATATTAAATTGATTAAAAACTAATAATACAAAAATGGACCCTGCGGCATTGTACCAAGTACGCTGGCAGCATTTCCTCGTTGAATGGCCAAACCAATACGTTCGCCGAGGAAAGTGCCAGCTCTTCGGTCTCCCGTCGCCTCGATAAGCCTCTTCGAGATGTCTTTGAAGAGGCTCATTGCTGCAGGCCCCCACGGACCGAGTGTCTCGACACCGAATGGTACAAAACCATATTCGGCGCCGAGGCCACTATATTTCGAGATTTTTTTTTTTATTGATAAATAAATATTTTGATTTGATTTGATTTGGATACGGTTAGGGAAGGTCCGAGACATCTTCTTGTTCAAAATACCACGTTGCTTTGGACATATGTTCACCAATATGGCGCTGAAACGTGGTCTCTAATTATGGGCCTCCTAAGAGAGCTCAACGTCGCTCAACGAGCTATGGAGAGGGCTATGCTCAGGGTTACTCTGCGAGATCAAATTAGGAATGAGGCGATCAGGCGGATTAGTGAGTTGAAATGGCAAAGTGCTGGACACGTAGTAAGGAGAGCCGACGGCCGCGAACTAACGCTGGATCCAGCCTTAGGACCTTTTACTCAAAAGGAGCAGGGTTTTGTCCAGCAGTGAACATCCTGCAGCTGAGAGAATGATAACGATGATGATGAATATGACATACTTTGTTCATAGTGCTTAAATGGGCTGTTCTAACGGAATTTACCTTTGACTTTTGAACTAATTATTGGACTTCTTTTTTCAAAGATTGTACCATTATCTCTATATATAAAAATGAATCATTTCCCATGGTCACGGCATCACGCGTGAACGGGTAGACCGATTTTAATTCGGTTTTCATTAATGGAAAGAGGGATAAACGGGGAATGTTCATATATATAAAAAATTGCACCACGGGTGAAGCCGGGGGCAGGTCGCTAGTTACTATATAGAATACGTAATGATATAATGTTGGTGATAGCAAACCGCCTACCTACTTTCCATCCCAAAATTTAAAAAATTATGTCATATTAAAAAAATACATAACATAAATTATGTCATATTAAAAAAATTACGTCATATTAAAATAATACATAACCAGCACGTATACCATAAACCGTAAATCCTGTAACGAGGGTTAGAGCTATTACGTTAAATTAAAATTATTAAATTGTTAGAAAATGAGGTCTGAGTTATGATTACAAATTTATAAGGTTACCTTAAATTGCTTCTCTTATTATTATTTGAAACTTGTTTATTGTAATAGAGATATAATTAACTCTATTATCTCTGTTGTGTTTTTTTAAATTATTTTATTATCACAGTCATGTAAGGGCGCCCTGCGTTCCGAAGGTCTATTCCCAAAATGTCCCACAAGAAATGTCCAATTTGGGACATTTTGGGAATTACAAAAATAAACAGTAGTCATCGTAAACTGGAAATCTCGTCTGGCGGCAGTACAAAGAGCACCGGATACACGTAGACTAAGTAAGAGATGCTAGAATCCACTCTCCTAACCACAGTTAGGACTTCATCCTTCAAATCGTCAAGAATGTTCTTCCTGTTTACAAATGATGGTAGCCTCTTACTATCAAGTCGACCTTTAAAACAACAATAACAAATCAATTTGAGAGAATCACTAGTTATGTTATTAATAAGACTAATTTTTTTTAAATGTTAAGGTCGACAGACAGGCGGACGTTTCATTGATGGTAGGTAGTCACCGTCGCCTATAACACAGGCATCGCCACATTTGCTGCATGTGCGCTGCCTACTACAGTAGGATTAAAGATAAGGGATTAGAAAGGGATCGGAAAATGGGTTCTGGCATCCCTTACTCACTCACCGAAACACAACAGCACACGTGCTGTTATTTCACTTTGGTCTTCTGTAAGGGGGTGGTTACTGCCGCCAGACGGGTTGCCCAAATGATTGCGAAACTCAGTATTCTCTGCCACTACTTTCAAGAGGTTTTCTTTATAATATGAATGAAAAACATAATGGAGGATCAAAATTAAATCAATCTCTTAATAATTTATATTAATTATTTTCCAAATTAAAATTTAATATTGTATTACATAAAATCACTAAATAAATAAACTTATAATGAAGCTGAAGAGTGTGTTTTGGCATTTACTCCTTAAGAATCGATTTTAATATAATGCCTCCGGAATTGAAATATTATGAGTGAAATTAATAGAAGCGTTAAGTTATCTGTCACTTTGACATTTGTGCGACAGCTGACGCATATATTTATGTTCCCTAATTCTATTGTCGGGCTTATAAAAGTAAACGTCGAAATCTTGTATGACAAGTGTAGTCCACATTGAGGAACGAAACGATAGTGCGTTATATCATGCCGGGGCGCAGCGACATCTGTCGTCGAAAAAATTAACTATTTGAACTTATAAAACGTAGTGACATCTGTGTATACCGAACGTAACTAACATAACTTTTGTTGGAACACGTGACATCTGAGTACGCAGAATGTGAATTCATTAACATGAGGAAAATTTTATACGTTTAAAATAAAGAAGTAAACTCCAGGAGCTGACACACACATTTCTTTAATATGTTTGGTTAAACGCATTGAACTCTGAAACAACCAGTCGGATTTAAAAAATTATTTTTGCATTTGATAGCCTAATTCTTGAGGAATTTTATAGGCCATGATTTATAAAGATATGCGGACGAAATCACGAACAAAAGTTAGTAATATGGGTTGTGGGTTTCCGGGATGATGGCCCAGGTCTGTTGGAAATTCTTCCAAACGTTTCGTCAACAACTGCGGTTGACATCCTCAGTGGTGTAGTCCGTGTTAGAAGAAAAAGTACATCACATCACTGCACTTCACTTCTGCACTCTTCGACTTCTCGAGCGAGACTGATTTGTCGGCTGGCCATCATCCCGGAAACCCACAACTCATGTGGATACCGGCCGAGAAAACCTACATTCTACTATTAAAAGTTAGTAAATTTACTAAAGTATTATTAGCTAAACAATAATTATTATTATTAATAATTAATATCCTGAATAATCAATAACCATAATTTTATAATGATCAATAAAAATTTAAACATTTACCATAAATTTCATCCAAATTAAGAAAATGTCATTATTAAGATGTTTGAGAGTTTGAATTAGTCAATGTTTAACAGAAGCATTTTCGGTAATTTTACAAAATTGTGCTCAAATGTTGTAGGTATAAGGTAGATATTGTCTCGAAGACATACATTTAAAAAAGAGTACTTCTTCATTAAAGTTATCATTTCTGAACACGAGGGAGGTCCCCATACATATTAAATCATAAGTACAATTGGCGAGAGTACAAAAGAATACTTTTGACCCACTGCCGCGGAGGAAGCTCATAAATTAATGAAATAAATTACTTAAGCGCAATTAAATTTATGGCCGTCAGAGTAGGACCTTCCACATTGGTCGCACGCCCCTCTCTTATACGGAAATCTTAACTTAATTAAGTTATTGGGCCCGTTGTGGCAGGCCCAGAATTTTATAGTGGTTATTACGGAGCTTGTTATAGCATTAGGCAAATAAACATGCTTCAAGTATTGTTGGAAAGTTACATACATAGTTATTGCTTTTTAGTTAATAGGATTAGATGAAATTAAGTGTGTTTTTCGTATGATTTTAATTTAATTGATAATTTCAGTAGATTACGGGGTGCGGACATCATTATCACTAACTACTTGAAAACATTGGTCTTTTAAACATGAACTATTCGTCTTTTGAACATGAAAGTTTAATAATAGAGTAAATTTTGAACATAATAGCAGATTTTATAAAGAGGTCGTAATTATGCAAGTAGTGCTTATAAGCACTTAGCCGTTATATATGATGTACTATATAATATAACGAACTATTCACTAAAGTCAAAATGTTGGAATCTCAAAAAAGTGCACACAGCAGATTTTGGTTCGACAATGACGACAATTTGACTAAACAAATAACTCAGTAACCGTTTTATTTGACTTACTTATTCTGATAGGACACTTTGTATGTATCTTTGCGTATACATTACTCTTCATTGTGTGATAATAAACAGCAATTTAGCTTTGTCTGTCTGAATGTAAGTGCGTGTCCGGGGTAGTGTTATGCGTGTAACCAAACACCGTCGCATGCATGGCGACTTGGAGCAAACTGGTTGCTTAGTGCAATACTGTTTCTATATGCGTAACTACCTGCATTTTAACAAAAAATAAATTATGACCAGTCACTGCGTAAATAATGTTGATATTTTCCTTTTAAACCCTCGCGTTAACTATGAAATGATGAAATGGACATACATACATATTCAAGTTATGGAATTATAAAAAAAATCTTTCGCGATGGTTTCTAAAAGAGATATTACATCCTAAATAACGCTAATTGTATCAATTAAGAAAGAAAGAAAGAAAGAAAGACTTTTATTCACTGCACGAAAGACACTGACATTATATACAAAACAGGACAGAGAATAATAAAAAAAAAACGTGTGTGTGTCCTCGCGGCAGCGAATCGGATACTGACTCAGCATTGTGCTGAGCTGAGGTGCTAGAGACAAACACCTATAGCGCTGATTTTCAGCCAGCACCGAATGTGACTCATTGAGCACCATACAAACATACTTTATAAATTACTATATACATAATTATACATATACATACACATATATACACATACATACACACATACATAAGAACATACAAACATATGCATACATACATGTAGACATGTAAATACATAGGAAAGAAATAATATAAAAAGTTATAACATATACAATCTATACACAATACACTGCTTCAATGACAGAGAAAAGGCGCGGAAATAATAAGGAAATTCTAAAGGGGAATCAATTCAAAGTGTAGTGTATAAATTCAAAAGTCAGTTTCTTTTTTTTGTTTGTAACGCTTTCACGCCTTTTTGCGTGAAACGGCAAACAGGCTGACGGTCCACTTGATGGTAGGTGTCTACCGTCGCCTATAACACAAGCAACGCCAAAGCTGCTGCAAGTGTGCTGCCGACTACAATAGGATTAAGAGGATTAAGAGGGGAAAGGGAAATGGGCTCTCGCATCCCTTACCTACTCACTCACCGAAACACAACACCACTAGTGCTGATATTTCACGGTGGGCTCAATTGGGGCTCAATTTCACTAATAACGAGAGTTATGTTGGCTTTAAGGGCGCCAATCAGAGGCGTAGCATCGGGGAGCGGGTGGGAGCTGTTGCTCCAGAGCGCCGGGGCCTGGTGGGCGCAAATTTTTTTTTTCTTAAATTTTTGTCAATAGCCAATCGAAAATGCCCACCTAATTATAAATATTCATAATTCACTTTTTCGGAACATTTTAGTTCCGAACAGATATCTATAAATGAAACAAATAGCCGATAATTACAAGCGCCTGGAGTTTTAGCGCCCTGGAGCAAAAATTTTCTTTTGAAAAATTTTGCTGAGGAATTAACACAAACCTCGAAATGAATCATCTGGAGGTTTGTGTATGATTTTTTTCAGTTTTAATAAATAATGATAATGAATTTGTAATCTTTCGGCATAAGTATTTTTTTTTTGATAATAATAATACTTTTATTAGCTATGTGCATGCAATGTTTAGTTACAAGTTCGCAAAGTTACAATGTTACAATGGATCGTTCAAAAAATGAGAGAGGGCGCTTGAAAAATTTTGCTCCAGGGCGCTGAAAGTGTAGCTACGCCACTGGCGCCGATTGACTGTGTTTTGTCTGCATAGACATGAGATTTTACGTAGACCCACAGAAAGTAGTCGAACGGTGTTAAATCATACGACCTCGGTGGCCAAGTTGATGTCGTCACCACGCGAGATGACGAAGCCCTCGAACTTCTCGAACTTGGGTTTTAGCTCTTGAGTTAATTGAACTTTGTATGGATGAAAACGCAAGTCTCAACGCAAAATCCGCCAAGTTGTTGTCGCAGAAAGACCCAACTCTTGCGCACGACGCGGTATGGACTCTCTGGGGTTTTCTAGCACACCTTAATTCTCCCGAACGACAACAATATTCTCCAACGATCAGACACTGCTTCATCGATCACCCGACCCGGTTGTCTCAAATTTACTTATTAAACGGCGGATTGTGGACTTTGCAGGACGGCCATGATTGCCATGCCAAACTGGACGCAACGCACGAAACGTTTGGCGAAAACAATTTCTACGCGTTGAAGCGTATAGCGTTCCATGGCGAAATGTCACGATTTAATATGTATTGGCGCCAAATTTGACAGATATCGGCCGGCCCGTTGGATGAGTGGTAAGAGTGCTTGCCTAACGTCTCAGGGGCCCCGGGTTCGATTCCCGGCGGGGTCAACTTTGGAAATTTTAATGTAATTTTCAAAATTTACTCATGTCTGGATTTGAAAAGTAGTGGTAGGGCACACTGCGTTTCGTAGTCATTTGGGCAGCCCGCCTGGCGGCAGTAACCACCTCCTTACAGAATACCGCCGTGAAATAACAGCATATACGTGCTGTTGTATTTCGGTGAGTGAGTAAGGGATCCCAGAGCTGGTTTATCCAATCCTACTGTAGTCGACACCGCACTGTGGCGTTGCTTGTGTTATAGGCGACGGTAGCCACCTACAATCAAGTAGACCGTCAGCCTGTCTGCCGACCTTAACATAAAAAAAAAGCTATCGCTTTACCTAGATGGCAGCTACACGCTGTCAAAGTTCGCGCGTCCCTATTGAGAAACCCTTTATTTTTATTTCGTTTTTAAATGAGACGACATTCACAAAACTTTACGGATTTAAATCTTAGAGAACTCTGACAGCAAAGCACCAACCGTCTTAATAAATAATATATATTTGTCTATTCAGTAGAATGATGTTTTTAAATTAAACAACAGAGAGAACAGGGAAATCCCTCAGCATTTTATCTTAATCTATCCTTTGCCTGGCTTATCTTTATAGAAGGCAATTGTACTCCGCAAACAGACAGCGCATTTCCACACAAAATTGTTCTTAACTGCGAAATCCTTGCCTTTGTTTTATTCAAATGCACGTTCAACTTTGAAACGACTATGACGCCGCAATTACTCCATACTTGCAAACATTTGGTTCCTCGTAAAATTGGTGGTAATTAAAACACCGTACACCTGTTACGTTAATATTTCTTTATCAATGTTTCTTTTAACTATCTATCAACACAAAAACGGAAAGATTTTACAATACAATTATATCAATTAAAACCGCATTTAAATCGGACAGGCCCTTTCTGAGATTAACGCACAGAGAGACAAAAATTCTAAAAACTATTTTTTTTGACGATTTTTTTTTAAGTGAAAATTTCTTTAGCGGCGTTGTGCGTTTTTGTGATGGGTAAAAAATGTTAAACTCGCGTCAGATCGAAAATTCGAAAGATTTTGGCGACCGTCGCCAGGATGGCAGCCGGTAGCCAGGTGCAAGTTTAGTGTGATTCTATCGGAATTATATATGTGATAGCAAAATTGGGGCTCTATTAGAGGTGTTGGCGACCGTTGCCAGAGTGGCGTCCGGTGGCCACACAAGTGGTGACGTAGGTGGACGGTCGCCACTGAGTGGAGACCAGTCGCTATGCTGATAATTAAAGCAATTCGTGCAAAATTATTCCCTAACCAATTTCAACGTTAATATTCAAGTTTTCACTTCTGCGGGCACTCCCGGAGTGCAACCCCTATTTTTTTATTTTATGTACAGACACGGCTTGTTTACGATTATATGTATATAGATGTGACAAATATTATAAATTATTATGAATATATTATTTTATCGGCGGAACCCTCAAGTTCACGAGAAATGTAAGTTTTCTAACGATGTGTTTCTTTACAATTTACCTAATTACTATGTTTCACGTGGAGTTTAACAACCGTACAGTACCTAAGCAAGTGTCCATTACAATAAGTGACAAAGAGACCGAAGCCTTTGTTTCTTTTGTCAGTGAATAACAATCGCGAAAGAAAACTCATTTCGCTACACACCTACAACACATGCTTTATCTTAGATTCGTGTTTCTTTGTTCCAACTGATAAATTAAATCTTTTCTATTTTTATTCCAAATACAATTAAAACGATATTACTTACTTACTTTACTTTAATTTTATTTATTCATAACTTGCCCGCAACTTCATACGCGTGGTATTCGGTACAGCGCGTAACTTTTTGCTTGTAAACCGATTGGAATGAAACAAACACTAAATGTTACGAGAAGCTAAATCAGAGAAAACCGTATTCTAATCGGTTAAATTAATATAATATGTACAATTTTTTTATTATTATCATTATTATTATATTGAAATTTTGACTCGTCTCCCCCTCTAAAAGCCAAAATGAGAGGGAGACGGTGTAACCCCCGACAGAAGCACTCCCGGGCCCCTCTTTTTATTTCTTCATTTAAAAATATTTCATTTAAAAATTCATTTAAAAATAAGCGGTGCTCTCTGCATCTGGCCCGGGAGGGAACCGCCACGGAATCCCAACTGCCTCAGGTTGTCCCTGAGGCTGATCGGGATCAAACCATTCACGGACAGAACAACTGGGATGATTTCAGAGGAGGCCACAGCCCACATGTGTTATTATTATTATTATTCATTTATTTATTTCTTTTCTTAATTTTAAATTTTTTACAATATATATGTATATAAAAACAATAAATATTATAAAAAACTTAAAATTAGGTGTCCACTAGTAGCGGGGCAAGGCCCAAGCTACCGGTGGTTAGGGCTGCAGAGTGAGGAACCTCCTGACAATGCGTGCCGTGTCAAGAAGTACCGCCTTCTGTATCTGTCCCTTGATCCAGCCATCTAGCGAGAGCCTCTTAAGATGTTGGTCGAGGCTCTTCGCTATAAGACCGTTCGCCGAGACGACTATCGGGACGATAATTGTCGAATCGACGTCCCACATGGCGGTCACCTCGTGAGCCAAGTCGATGTATTTGGTAAGTTTTTCTTTTTCGGCTTTCACGAGGTTTTCGTCATGCGGAACAGCGATGTCGACAAGCATCGTCCGGCGCTGGGATCGGTCAATAACCACGATGTCAGGCGACAATATGTTGGCGACAATAGTCCTGTCCGTGATTATGGAGCGATCCCAGTAGAGCGTAGCATGACCATTTTCGAGAACGGGCGCAGGCACGTACTTGTAGTACGGCACCTCAGACTCGATAAGACCGTATCGAATGGCAAGTTGCTGATGAATGATCCTGGCTACTTGGTTGTGTCTGTGCAAATACTCGCCGTTAGAAAGATGAGCACAACCGGAAATAATATGCCTGAGTGTCTCTCCAGGACGGTGGCATGCCCGACAGATGTCGACCGTACCGTCCTTCAGGATATATTTCCGGTAATTGTTCGTCTTAATAACTTCGTCCGCAATTGCACAGACAAAACCTTCAGTTTCCCCAAAGAGGTCACCGAAACGTAGCCAGTTCACTGACATGAGCGAATCCACTTCAGGTCCTGTCAGGGCCTTGTAGAATCGCCCATGTAGCTCCTTGCCCTTCCATACACTCTTACGATCTTCGGTGCTTAAAACTACTAGCCTGCGCCAGTTCCCGTTTGCCAGAGATAGTGGCGTGAAGTTTTTGTCGATTGCTACAACGTCGCGATGTACCCCACTCCCGTGGTTCAGGAAATATTCCCTAAGGCTGTACACCTCACGGTTATGGAGGTTCTTGGCGTTTAAAAAACCGCGACCCCCCAATTTCCGTGGGATGTACAGTCTCATAACCGATGAGCGTGGGTGTAGCATGCGATGCGCTGTGAGCAATTGACGAACCCTCCTGTCTAAGCCATCGAGCTCAGTCTGAGTCCACCTTAGTATGCCAAAGGAGTAAGTGAGTAAAGGCATAACCCAGCCATTGAAGGCGCGTACCTTGTTACCTCCTGATAAAAAACTATTAAGAACTTTTGTCAGGCGGCCAAAGAAACGCGTCTTCACTGTCTGTTTTATATCTTTATCACTAATACCCAATGACTGTGACATACCAAGGTATTTGTATGTCTCAACTTCGGAGAGGGATTTAAAAGACATTTCATCTGAAAGTTGTAAATTTGGAGAATTTACGACTTTCCCCTTCTGAACATGCATGACCGCGCACTTATCTACACCGAAATCCATCCTGATTGCGCTACTGAAACATTGAGTTATTTTCAGTAACTCTAACAGGTCTTTGGGTTTCGGTGCAAATAGTTTAAGGTCGTCCATGTACAGTAGGTGAGAAATGACTTCTCCCCCCCTCCGTAGCCTATAGCCTAGTTTTAAATTTCTCAGCAGAGTACTGAGAGGATTTAAAGCTAGACTAAACCACAAAGGACTCAAACTGTCCCCCTGGAAGATGCCACGTTCTATCTTTATCGTGTCCCGCAAACCAGCGTCGCTCCCCCGATATCCAGGTTGACGAAGGACCGTGATCCACTGCCCCATACACATAGCTAAGAAGGATCTCAGAGTCGTATCTATTTTATATAACTCTAATATCCTTCTCAGCCACGAATGGGGCACCGAATCATAGGCCTTCTGGTAGTCAATCCAAGCTACCGAGAGGGCGCCACTGTTCCGCCGGACACGCTGGCAAATAGTCATATCTATTATTTTATTATTATTTATGTCAGGTCGGCAGACAGGCTGACGGTCCACTTGATGGTAGGTGGCTACCGTCGGCTATAACACAAGCAACGCCAAAGCTGCTGCAAGTGCGCTGCCAACTGCAGTAGGATTAAGGATAGGGGATTAGGAGTAGATAGGGAAATGGGCCCTGGCATCCCTTACTCACTCACCGAAACACAACAGCACACTTGCTGTTATTTCACGGTGGTCTTCTGTAAGGGGGTGGTTACTGCCGCCAGACGGGCTGCCAAATGATTGCGAAACGCAGTGTGCCCTACTACTACTTTCCAAATCCAGACCAGAGCCAAATTTGAAAAGTTGATTTTTCAAAGTTGACCCTGCCGGGAATCGAACCCGGGAACCCTAGAACAGAGCGTTAAGGCACGCACCCTAACCACTCATCCAACGGCTTATTTATTTATTTATTTATTTATTTGACAAGGCTTATTATTTTATTTAAATATAAATATGTACAAATTGATTTTTTTGAAAAAATCGTTAAAGTACAGGCAAGGCGTTGGGAAACGCATTTCAAAAATCCATAATTCATATTATTTATACAATAACTGTAAAATCTCTTCATACTTCTTGTACAAAAGCAGACGTAAAATGATATGAAGAAAGAAAAAACTAGTAAGTATGTATATAAAACTAAAAAAGCCAATTTTTCTTTTTCCATTCAAGCTGACAATAGGGGATCGGACAAATTTTCAGAAAGTGTTTTAAATTAATTTTCATGGATATTTATTCCGATAAAAAATACTATTTTATTTATTTATAGCCTTTTAGGTACTCAAAATCATGTTTTAATATTGTTTGTTTGAAAATGCCGCCAAAACGCCACGATAGTTCATCTGAGAGCGCGTAACGTCATTTGTTGTCATATCATAACAAAACAGCTGCATTGGCATAAGAAAATGATTGCCCACAAATGACGTCACGCACTGTGAATGGTGTTTCAGTATAGATTAAATATATTGTAAATAATAAAATTTTATTTCTTCATTTAAAAATGTTTAAATGAATTATATTAAATTATTATTCGATAAATAATCGTAAAAAATTATATATTTTCTTTCTAAGTACATTTTAGATTTTAATCTGATTACTGTCCGATCCCCTATTCAAACATTTCAATCAAATATTAATAGTGTGGGATGAATGCAAAAAGACTCATAATAATCAAAAAAATCAAATGATAAAAACGCTGAAATACGCTTGTTGATGTATGAAACTTCTTTTTATTGATTTTGAGTCTAGTTAAACACAAGTGGACTGTATGAAAGTTTATTGTAGACTGCCTGATTATTACAAAATAAAAAATAATAAAATTTAGTATGGATTAGGTTGGGTAGATTGAAAATATTGTAAGTACATTTTTATTAAGTATTGAAATCATCGAACATACCGCCCACCAAAGGACAATCCTGGCCTTTTATTAATGCAGTTTGCGCCAACTAAAAAATTAATAAGTGTAATCAATATGCAAAATTTAAATGGAACTGTTTAATCCAATTGAGCAACCCACTCCATACCTTACAACATTACTCTTTTTCACTAAAGTTTTATGAATTTGTATCTATAGGTAATGCACACAATTTTGTAACTGTTCGTTTAGTGACACTATCACCACTCTTCACACTATAGACTCTTGTGACTCCGTCGGCTCCCGGATGTTTATCAGTAATTCGACCAAGTGACCATTTTCCTGGTGGCAGATTGTCCATCTTTAGAAGAACAATTTCTCCTATGGCGAATTCTTTTTCTTTCTTTAGCCATTTAGGTCTCTGTTGCAATCTGGTGAGGTACTCCTGCTGCCATCTTGACCAAAAGTCTTGTAATAGGCGTTGAGTATACTGCCAACGCGATAGGGTGTTAATTTTTGCTTCCTTTAAACTGGGCGACGGAATGGTAATTGGCGCCTCTCCAATTAAAAAATGTCCAGGTGTAAGTGGCGTCAAACTGTCAACATCTGAATCGTCCATCGGGCACAATGGCCGAGAATTTAGGCAAGCTTCAATTTGGCAAATAACTGTGTTCATCTCCTCATACGTCAAATGGGTTGTTAGAACGCGCTTCAGATGAAATTTTGTCGATTTGACGCCTGCCTCCCAGAGTCCACCAAAGTTTGGGCTGTATGCTGGAACGAAATGCCACTGAGTGCCCTCTGATGCTAGGGTTTCCACGATTCGGTCATTGAATTCTAGGTTAGCTTCTTTCCATGCGATTGCGAGTTCTTTATTTGCTCCAACAAAGTTTCTTCCTTGATCACTCCATATATGTGTACATCTTCCTCGCCGTGCAACAAATCGCTTGAAAGCTCCTATGAAGGCTTCAGAAGTTAGATCTCCAACGAGTTCTAGGTGTATTGCTTTAGTTGACATACACACGAATAGCGCTATGTAAGCTTTGTTTGTTTTCGCTCCTCTGCCTTTAGACATAAGTACTTGGAAAGGTCCGGCAAAGTCTACGCCACTGTGTAGAAACGCTCTCGCCGGAGTTACTCGTTGCTTTGGTAGGTCTCCCATAATCTGTGCTCTCGAAATTGCCCTTTGTTTAGCGCATATTAAGCACTTGTGGATGCAGTTCTTGACTAATAGTTTACCTCTCAACACCCAATACTTAGACCGTATGAAATTCATCATAAGCTGTACGCCACCGTGCAACGTCTTTTTATGTGCGTCAGCTAAAATTAAGGGTATGAGCTTATTTTTATGACCTAAAATTATAGGATGTTTAGTGTTTTCATCTAGGTTAGCATGTCGTAATCTTCCGCCCACCCTGAGAATACCTTGGTCGTCCAAGTATGGATTTAAGCTCTTCAAGTTGCTATTCTTCTGGATTGGTTTATCTTTCATTAAAAGTTTTATTTCTTCTGTATGTTCTTCTTTTTGGACTAATTTAATACAAACATGAAGTGAATTTTCTAGTTCTTGCGTTGTTATAGGACCGATTTTAAGATTTCTTTTGTAGTTTAAAATTCTTTTACATCTTGTAATTGTTGCTAGAAGTTGACTTAGCGAATCAAAATCGTCGAATCGTATAGAACTGCTTTCTTCTATGTTTTCTTGTATGCTTAGAGAAACTTGAACATTTTCCTTTGCTTCTAAGTTAGTAGGTAAAACGTTTGGTCTGGTAAACTGTATGTTCTCTGTGGACAGCCATTCTGGCCCTTCCCACCATAGGTTGCAGTTGGATAACTCAGTAAGGAACATGCCTCTTGAAGCAATATCAGCAGGGTTGTCTTGTGAGCTGACATGATGCCACTGACTATTGCTGACATTTTCAAGGATTTCGACAACTCTGTTAGCAACAAATTGCTTCCATCTGTTTGGTAAACCGAAGAGCCATGACAGAACTATTGATGAGTCTGTCCATGCATATATCTGTGAAGCAGGTATCCTCATTGCGGTGCTGACATGCCTCAACAGCTTGGCCAATAGTACCGCTCCGCAGAGTTCTAATCGTGGTAGGGTTATTGTCTTCAATGGAGCCACCCTTGTTCTAGATGCGACGAGTTTTGTTGTTATAGAACCATCGGATGTGACCACTCGGCAGTATATTACTGCAGCATAAGCACGTAGGGAGGCGTCACTGAAGCCATGAAGTTGTATGCTTTGCTTGTTAGCGTTGAATGTGTTAAGCCATCGATCTATTCGTATGTGGTTACTGTTTTCGAAGTCAGTTCTAAGATTTAACCATTCTTCTTCTAATGTGGGACTGAGTTTGTCATCCCAATTTACGCCCTCTAGCCACAACTTTTGTATCAATATCTTCGCCATAACAATTGAAGGTGCGATCCATCCAAGAGGATCGTAAAGCTTCTGTATATCGGACAAAATTGTCCTTTTAGTTATCATGGATTGTTCAGATAGGCTTACGTCATATTGGAACTGATCAGTATTTAAGTTCCATGAAATACCCAGTGTCTTTATAATGCCGTTCATATTAGGACACACGTTTGCTTTAGACGACCTCTCACCTGGATCAATAGATTGCATGAACTCCGGGCTATTGGAAGACCACTTCCGTAGTTCGAATCCACCATTTCTTAGTAGATCCTTTAATTGATGACTAATGTGTATGGCATCTTCCACGGTATCGCAGCCTGACAGAAGATCGTCAACGTAAAAGTCTTCTTTGAGTATTGTAGCTGCTGTGGGATATTTTTTATGTTCATCTTCTGCAAGTTGCATAAGGGTTTTTACAGCCAAGTAAGGAGCTGATGTAGTGCCAAATGTGACCGTGAGAAGCCTAAAATCTTTGATATCTTCGGTGACGTCTCTTCTCCACAGGATCCGTTGAAAGTCTTTGTCTTCTCTGGTTACTAGTATCATTCTGTACATTTTTTGTATATCCGAAGCAAAGCAAACAGAGTACATTCTCCATCGCATTATTATGTTACGAAGATCTTCTTGCAGGACTGGTCCCATTAGGAGTTCGTTGTTTAGAGAAATGCCATTTGAACCTTTGCAGGATGCGTCAAATACGACTCGTGTCTTCGTAGTCTCCTTATCTTCGCGCAAGACGGCGTGGTGTGGCAAGTACACAGACTTCTTTGTATAAATCTCTTCTGGAGGTACTTCTTCCATGTGTTTTGAGTTTAGGTAGTCCTCCATAACTTCTGTATATTCCTTTTTTAACTGCGGCATTCTTTGAAATCTTCTTTCCAACTGTAAAAGTCTGTTTAAAGCTATTTGTCGTGTGTCACCTTCAGCTGCTTTTGGATTTTCCGTCTTAAATGGTAATTTGACTACATATCTTCCGTCTTCTTGCCTGGTGTAACTTTGCTTGTAGATGTCTTCACATAGTTGTTCTTCCTTTGTAAGTTTTCTCTTGATATCTGTGTCTATTTCCCAGATTGTTTTTAACAAGTCTTCCATGTCTATTGAGTGATGCATAACATGGAAAATATTATCGTGGTTGCTTGTGTTTATGTCTCCGAATAAAATCCATCCCAGGCTGGTTCTCTGTGCATGTGGTGTACCTGGTGGACCAATAATGAGACCTTGTTGTAGTATTTGTCCATATTCTCTGATACCTAGAAGCAAATCTGGTGATCCTGGCATGTAATAGGTTGGGTCGGCTAAGTGGAGTCCGTCCAAGTGTTGCCAAGTTTCGACTGTAATATTGTTCTTAGGTATTTTGGTAGTCAGTTGCTTGGGCATCACATAGGCTTGCAGGTCTAGACTAAAATTGGAATCCCAATGTGATAATATTTGTAGCTGAACTACTTGCTTGATACTGGTTCTGTTGCATCCTGCTCCAATTACGCTTCCTTTTACTGGTTGTCTTCTAAGTCTTAGTAATTGAGCTGCTTTCTCGCTTATCAATGACACCTCAGATCCAGGATCTATGAGGGTTCTTAATACCGTAGTATGGCCTTGAGTACCTTTTACTGTAACCATTGCCGTTCCAAGTAGCGCGGTCCCCTGTCTAGAAAGCCTCTCCGAAGCTGTCATAGTAGTTACTTCTATGTCTTCATTTTCTGCGCTGGACTGAGTGGATTCTATTGATTGTATATTGCTTGAAGTGTTGCTTGCTTGATGACCAATAGAATCTTCGTTTTTAGGTATATGCAGAAGAGAATGATGACGCTTGGAACAGATTCGACACGATACTGGCACCCGGCACTTTATTACAGAATGTCCAGAAGCTAGGCAATTGAAACACAAGTTGTTTTTCTTGACATATTGACCTCTCGCTGTAGGTTGTAACTTTGTAAACTCTTTGCAATGACATAACTTGTGACTGGTTTTGCAAAACGGGCATGGTCTATCTGATGTTGGAACACTTGCGACATGAAACGAGCGTTCTTTGATTATTCGTTCTCGTGTAGATGATGGTGGAGCAATCAATTCGAGAGTACGGAATTTCGATTCTAAAAATTGTTTTAAATCTTTCCAAGTGGGTAGATTGTCTGTACTTTCTTGGTATGCATACTCTTCCCAGTTTTTATGTGATTCTGAATCCAATTTTTGTACAACTAGAAATATGATGATAGGGTCCCAAGAATCTGTAGGTATTTCTAAGTTTTGTAGACTATTTAGACACTCTGTTGTTGTGTCTAACAGAATTTTAATTTGACTGGCAGACTGAGCAATGCATTTCTTTTGTGTGAATAATCTTTTTAACAAAGAGTGTATTATTAAACGTTTATTTCCATATCGCTGTTTCAGTGTGTCCCATGCTTGTTGATAATTGCTATCTGTGATTTGTATATGTTTTAATAAATGTTCCGCTTCGCCGCTAACACTTGTTTTCAAATAATGCAACTTCTGTACATTGCTAATAGACACATTGTTGTGCACCAGTGAGATAAACAGATCTTGAAACGTAGGCCATTCTTCATAATTTCCGTTGAAAACTGGTAATTGAATCCGTGGTAACCTCACAAGAGGGTTGTTTACATTAACAGTTGTGTTCATTGATGCATCTGGATCACTTTGGTCTGACTGAATTGCTGGGCTTAACATGTCTTTGAGGTCTGCTTGCATACATAAATATAATTCTTCATAAATGTAGAATTCCTCGTTGACAAAATATGGGCACACTGCTTTCCTTTCGCGTGGAATACATTTTATCAACTCTTGATGTGTGTTATTGAATGTGCTCCAGTATTCATTCAAACAGTTAAGTCGGCCTTCCACATATGATTTTGTTAGTCGCTGTTTAGAACACTTCTTGATGTTAATTTGAGTTTTCTTTAAAAGATTACCAGTCTCCTCCAACAGATTTAACAATTCATCTATGTTCGACATATTGCGTTTCACTTTCGACTAAATTGTATGTATATATTGTAATTATGCACTATCACTGGTTATCCGGCTCGATTGCGACCATTTATGTTGATGTATGAAACTTCTTTTTATTGATTTTGAGTCTAGTTAAACACAAGTGGACTGTATGAAAGTTTATTGTAGACTGCCTGATTATTACAAAATAAAAAATAATAAAATTTAGTATGGATTAGGTTGGGTAGATTGAAAATATTGTAAGTACATTTTTATTAAGTATTGAAATCATCGAACAACGCTTATATTTCTTTAATTTACTTTATGAAAAAAAAAAAAGAAAAAAAAGAGGAACGTCAGCTAGTCTATCTATTCTTATAATAAAATCGTGAACAAGCCGTGTCTGTACATCAAATATATTTAAAAAAAAAACCATTTGTACGCTTATGTTATCAAGGTCAAAAAAATAGTTTTAAGAATTTCTGTCCGTTTGTCTGTACGTTTGTGCATGCTAATCTCAAAAACGGCTTAACCGATTTGAATGCGGTTTTCACTGGTGTATTGTAGAAATCTTCGCGTAACATTTTACGTTTATTTCATTCCAATCGGTTTACAAACAAAAAAGTTACGCGCTATTACCGAATACCACGCGTACGAAGTTGCGGGCTCAGCTAATCAATAATAGATATAAAAGACTTATAAATCCGAACTTAATTAAAATATGTCACAGATTGCTTAGCCTCCCTTATCGTTTGAAGCGAATTAAATAAACATGGCGACGGATCATGCAAATATTGCGAGAGAATTGACATGGTACAACTAGCTTACTGCTACAGACGTGGCAGTAACCAAACATTTAGACCTCCCCTGCTCCCTGCGTGTGTACCGGATAGTAAGACTTTAGGGGGGGAGTGGTAGTTGTGCGGGGACCTATTTATATTTGTCGTCCGCGGTGGGCCAGTAATGAAATGTCTGGATCAGTGGACGCCGCGGGCCGATGTAGCATATAATGTACAGTCGCGTACACGAGTTAATTGACATATTTAGGCTGACACTATTTACACTTTTGCATTGAAACATTGTTGCCTGAAAAAAAAAACTTCAACTTCAATTAATAAAATAAGAATTTCTTGAAAATTTTGGTCGCATTTGGGCAGCCCGTCTGGCGGCAGTAATCAAATCCTTATAGAACCACCGTAAACAGCCTTGCTACCATGAACGGCATCCGAAGTTTACCCTCTGTGTCCCACTTGCAAGTTCTTACATAAGAACGATAGAGAGAGAAAACTTCGAATGACATTCATGGTAAGCCTGGTTACTGTTGTGTTTCGTGAGTAAGGAACACCATACTCCATTTTCCTATCCTTATTTTAGTAAAGTCGGCAGCACACTTGCAGTTAACCCTTGTGTTAATAAGCGAGAGTATTCGTCTACCATCAGCCTACCATCACCTACCAAGTGGACCGTCAGCCTGTCTGCAGAACTTAATATATAAAAAAAAGTAAAATAACAGATGTCGCGAACGGCGTTTCCAGCAACAGCTAGTTGAGAATATGACATAAACACCGTTTGTGCCGAGTGTACATTTATGTTTGCTGTGATCAAAGCTCAATGCTCAAATTCATTTAAGTTCCTCGCCCCGTTTGTTAACGCCATCCTTCTGTAGGGTTACATGAGCCTGTTTCGATACGAGAGGGTTGTTCAAAAACATAGAACTTGATGCACTAATTGATTTCTGTTAAATTGATCTTCAATATACTCAGATGTAATGATGACTAGAATTAATTTTGCAAAGCGTAACTAAGGCGAGGTCTCATCTCAAGTTAAAAAGGAAATGTATTTATTTTTAACAAAAGTTATAGTACAATATACAATGTTTCCAATAGGGGATCGGACAGTATATAATTTTTTACGATTATTTATCGAATAATAATTTAATATAATTCATTTAAATATTTTTAAATGAAGAAATAAAATTTTATTATTTACAATATTTTTAATCTATACTGAAACACCAATCACAGTGCGTGACGTTATTTGTGGGCAATCATTGTCTTATGCCAATGCAGCTGTTTTGTTATGATATGACCACAAATGACGTTACGCGCTCTCAGATGAACTACGTGGCGTTTTGGCGGCATTTTCAAACAAACAATATTAAAACATGATTTTGAGTACCTAAAAGTCCATAAATAAATAAAATAGTATTTTTTATGGAAATAAATATCCATGAAGATTAATTTAAAACACTTTTTGAAAATTTGTCCGATCCCCTATTACATGTCTTCTATATCTAAATAAAAATATATCTAAACAAATAATAGTACAAAGTTGCTGTCTGTCTGTTGAGTCAAAAATATTGTAGTCGGTTGAGTTTTGAATATATAGTTATTTTAGGATGAACAAAGAATTTTATACCTTTGGAATGAAGGGTGATGGGTACAACCCTGTTTCTTCGCTAATTTCTTCTAAAGCACCTAATGTCTAATAAAATTCTAATGTCGGGCCCCTAGTGTTTTATAAAAGTCGAAAAAAAAAATCGTAAAAACAGTTGAAATGCAAGGTTGATTAAAAATTATATAGGTATATAAATTTATAAAAACATCGAATAGGTGACACTTTCAAATTGCAATCCCTATAGAGTTCATAAGAATTCATAAGAAGTGTAGTGTAAGTTACAAAGTTTAAACTTGCCAATCGATACATACAACGAGGGGTTGCAAAATCAATACCCTATGCATAATACACAATAGTGCACAGAGTAATTCAATGCACATTTAGGTCATTCAATAAATTTTATTATTCAATATAATAAAATCGTAAACGAGCCGTGTCTGTACATTAATTTTTTTTTTTTTTCAAAAAAACAATTTGTGAACTTTGCACTATGTAAACGAGCTCAAAAAAAATGTTTTTTTGGAAATTTCGTTTGTTTATCTGTTTGTCTGAAACGGCGTTATTTAACTGATATATTGTAGAAAACTTCTTGAAACACTTACAGTGTTATTACAAAAAAAAAATACTAAACTATGTCTCGACACGTGTTTTGTCAAACAGCGTCTAATGGCATTTGTGTACAATTTCACAGTTTAAACCCTGCCTCAAATAATGTTTAACCTTCTCTATTACAAAATAGTGTTTGTCCTTTGACTAACCAAAACATCGCTATGCAACCTATAGGAAATCAAATGTTGCTCTTTTAAAATTATAAAATAGCAAATAGTAACAATCAAATAGCAACATTACAAAACGTTCGTTCAACTTCATTTGGTTCAAATTTGTTATGTGCTAATAGAATTCCTACGCAGAAAAATATTTTAAAATTATCTATATATAAATAAAACAGTGCCGTGTGTGATTATAAATTAATTATTGCTCTAAATACACCGCCATAAGTATGTTTTGGAACCAAAACTTACGTATATAATGAGTACCTTGTACACATAGAACAGTGATCGGTTGAAAGAATGGAATGTGTTTATCAAGACTTGTCAATCGTCATTACTCATTGTGAAATGAGTATAATATAAATAAAAATTATTTCAAGTAATATGGAAAAAAATGGACAATTGCAATATTAAAATAAAAATTCGTGAACGTGAAGAAAATTGGGTTCAAGAATAAAAGGTAAAACAACCCGATATTTCATCATAATCATAACCACACCACTAAATACAACTTGCGAAAATTAGAGACAAAGCAGTAGACTAACTTTGAGGCTTCGACAAGTATTGACATGTATTTAAAAAATTTAAATATGAAAAGTATTATTTAAACCGTGCCTAACTCTAACTGCTTAAACACGCTTTTATAATAAATTTTTTTAGACACATGTTCAATGTCTGTTTATCTTTTTTGTAATAACACTCATAAAGTTTGTTTCGTTCCGACAAAAAAGTTCATGGTTTCATGGTTCATAGTTTAGGTACAAACAAAAAAGTGACGCGCTATAACGTATACCACGCGTACGAAGTTGCGGACTCTGCTTATTATTATTAAAGAAAAAAGAAACATGATAAGAGAAGTGGAACAAGGACAGACAAAATAATATATTGTTGTCCCACTTTCAAGTGCAGTTTCTATTTTTGTTTTTCATAAACAATTTAGCAGATTTCCAATAATAACAAAAATAAAGTAACATGGACCTTCTATTTGTTTTCCACCACTCCCTTAATATGTAGTATAAATAACAATTCAATACTTTTATTAAACATAAGTTTTAGTTATTATTTATTTTATTCACAATTAAACATTACAATAATTCCTTATAAACATTAATATATTATAAATTATAAAGTTTCGGTCCCCTAGGCAGAGTCCCGAGCATGCTGGCTGCATTACCTCGTTGTATGGCAATGCTAATCTGTTGCCCGAGGTAATGGCCAGCTCTATAATCCCCGGTTATGTCGACCAAACGTTTTGACAAGCTGTTAAAAAATTTAAGCGCGTTGGGGCCCCACGGACCCAGAGATTCGACACCAAAAGGAATGAATATGTAGCCGGTGCCGATATCTCTGTATTTGTGAATTTTAAGTTTCTCGGCCGCTTCCGCAGCAGCACCAGCTGTGGTAAGTGTTCCATGAAGATGGGACGGTGCCAATGTGTCGACGCAGGTAGCATCCCACACCAGCGGACGACCCATCCTCCATGGAACTAGAGACATTCCATCCGGTCTCTTGCCATCATCACGCATGATACCATTTGGTTCGAGCATCGAAGGTATATTAATGGTGGCAAGAGACCGATGTATGATGCTATTTATGCTGGCGTGCCTTGAAATACGGCCGGCGCTATTAATACAAGAAAGTCCGTGATGTCCCAAGCGGTCGACATCTCTACCACAGGGACAAGTGTGGGGGATACATACCTCTGTACCTAGTCGGAGCCCGATCGCGAGACGGAGGGTATTATTATCAAGAAAAGTGCCCAAGTTCGGTGAAGGCACAGCGTGGAGCCAGAAACCCGACTCACGGCTTTTTACCGCCCTCAATCTAGCAAGATCGGGCCCCGAAAAGCTCTCAAGTAAATTATCATAAATGGTTTGACATTGTAATTCATCCCAGCTCCTCTGTCTTTCCGGGGAATTTGGGGGATTTCGACTCGGAAAAGCCATATTCCAGGCGGTTAGACTCTCTTTCTGATATGCAACCTCATTGTTTAATAGGACAGGTCCCAAGATTTTTCCAATGAGGTTACGTGTAGCATGCACTGAAGAGAGGAAGGCTGGTAAGGCGACATTAGAAATTTTTCGTATCCCTATCCCACCGAAGCGGACTGGTAGGGATGCTTGAGTCCAGGACTGCTCTTTCAAATTTATATTTAGAATTATTTCTAAATTCTGTTTTACCAAATCGTCTATTTTATTGAGTAAATTTTGATATTTCCAAACAGGAGATGAGCGGAGCAGAAAAGTAAATTTAGGTACAAAAAGACAAAATTTTAGAATAAAAAGAGCCGAATGAGAATTAATGCAGACTAGTCTTTTGGAATAAGTTTTGAATTTGGTAATTTTCTCTTCAAGTATGGGTATGACGGCTTCTTCGAAAATTGGAGATCCTAGGAGAGAAAGCGAATCTTTGCCTATTAATTTAATATCTTTTGCCAAAACCTTAAATTTTTCTATAATTTCTATTTTAGTGCTGCTTGTAAGTTTTTCAGAAACAAAAAGCTCACATTTATTTAAATTTAATTCTAAACCAATAGTTGGAAATGCCGATAGTAATTTTGAAAAATCTGACAAAACAGACTCAGCTTTACCACCTAGGGTTCCGTCGTCAAGATACCATACATTAAATTTAGAATTTAGTTCATGAATTATAGAATTTATAGCTAAGCTGAATATGGCTGGACCGAGAGGATCACCCTGTTGACATCCAGTTGCTGAACAGATTTCATGTTCCCGAAACATTAATTTTGTAGGATTTCCATAACTTTGGGCCAAATAGTTGTAAATTTCTGGAGTGTTTGTATATACTTCTTTCAACAGAGTGTCCCGATTGACCGAATTAAATGCATTTTTCAAGTCAACTTTAAGCAAAACTTCACATTCTTCATTGTCTATGAAAGTACGAAGAGCATGTGTTGCAGCTTCGCATCCACCTTTAGTGCCGAATCCTAGTTGAATTGGTTCAAATTTAGATTTTAATTTTTCCAAAATGTGTTTTGAACAGATTTTTGATGCCAAACGTCGAAGTGTAGATCCAACAGCAATCGGTCTGACCCCTCCATCTTTTTTGGTTAATGATATTAAATTTGCGCCGTGTAAGATTGGTAAAATCTCAGGGTGAACTTTGCCTGAAAGCATTAAGTTGATGAGTGCAGTGATTGATGATATTAGTTTTTTACCAGATTCGCCTGTAGTATGTGAGATAAGGTCCTTTAAGTGTTGAGGGGAGATGCCATCTAATCCGGATGCTGAACCATTTTTAAATGATTTGATTGCTGTGATGACATCTCCGTCTTTGATTTGGAGGCAGACCTCTTGCGACGTTGGTGGGTCTACATTGTGAAGTGATGCTGGGGCTGGAGGATGTTTTGATAGGAGAGCTGTCAAGGTATCAGTGGTATTAGGAGATATCACATCACTTGTGAAAAGAAGACGCGCGGCACCTTTGAGATCACCATCGCTGACTTTATTTTCCACGAGTTTGAAAATATTGTTGCGTTTGTCATTTCTAGGACTTTTAAATGATGGCTTAAAATTGTCTGTGTTATGTGAACAGTTTCTTTTGATTTTTTTTTTTTTTTCAATACTAATCCATGAATATAGGTATATAATTCAGTCAGGAAAGTGTATATAAATGTCAAAAAAATTGATGAAAAATCAAAGATTTTAAGAAAGATGTGGATATCTTTACTTAAATAAAAATCACAGTTGGAAAGCAAATAATAATTGGTATATAAGAATAGATTCTCATAGCGCCTAGATTAACTTATCATGGTGTCAATGAACGATGTGCCTTCTCAAATCCATAGTGCTGTGCCACCATCTCGGGAATTATTTGCTTTCATTTGTCTACAACTCCATAGTTGTCAAAACAAATGTGAATTTATATATTTGAAGGGATTTTATTAGGGTCCTCCGCAATGAAGGGACATGATTAGGGTCCTCTTTATCATTGGTCTCCATATTATTTGATCATGACATATAGGCGCGAATAGTCGGGCGCGGAGAATATAATTCAACATTAGGTCATGCGTTGTAATTCTAAACCAAAGGCTATAATCGGCACAAAATAAGTCCTCGATCGCATTGTCCACCAGCCAATCACACCAAATCAGATAACCGATTGCCTTCTCGTAAGGTAAAGCTCGGCCACGATGCCTCTGCGCTAGCGCTCGGTGTTGTGTCAGAGTCCACGACAATGACATTCCGCTCCCGCTGTCCAGTTGACAACTGACAGTTGTCATTGCTGTTTACTCTCGTTAATCAAAAGCGCCGACATATTTAATACTCCCTCCTCACCGGCCTTTGCTCGACTGACCGGATTGGTTTTGGGGACAAAGAAGGCCCACACGACGTGGGCTCCGAGCGGGCTCCGTTAAACGGAGCTCGTGCGTGGCCGAGTCCACTAGAAGAGCTTTTTTTTTTTACTTGACATTGGCGGACAATGGCCATCTTCAAGATGAGCCGAATCGCCATTTTTAAAAGAAGAAGAAGAATACTCCTATACAAGTATTGCTAGTCCCCGTAAGTTGCAGCGTTGCCGAGACAGAACTGCATATTTTCTTTCACTCGTTGATACTTGACGAGTTATGCGCATGCGTTGCGACAGTACTGGGAGTAGTGAGAGAAGCCCAGCCAATAAGATGCTTCTCTCGGACATGCGCACAACGTTCGAAGTCTTCATGAGGGAGACAGACATATATATGTCTGCACCGTTCGGTCGGCATCAGTTCGGTGCACCCTACTAGCAATATAGAAGTATTAAATATATGTGTGAATTAAATTAATGCGTTTTAATTATAGCGTAAAAAATCGAAGAAAAAAAAACGGGACAAGTGCGAGTTGAACTCGCGTGAAGAGGGTTCCGTACGATGTTATCTATCCGCACAATATTGAGTGATTCTTTTTTTTTTTTTTTTTTTTTTTTATAATGATAGATCAAGCATTTGACCGCAGTCTCACCTGATGGTAAGTGATGACGCGATCTAAGATGGAGCATGCTTGTCTATTAAGAACCGATTCACTCGCGACTTGAAGAGTCCAGGGTTGTAGTGTAGTGGAAACAAGGGTGCTGGAAGTTGGTTCCACACGCTAGCAGTTCGAATCAAAAAAGTTGACCCGAACCGCAACGTGCGGATTTTAGATATATCAACCATATAAGGGTGACATTTAAATGTGCGCCTTGTTGTCCGATGGTAGAAGGGGCTAGGGGGGACTAGCTGGTGCAAGTCCAACGCACACTCTCCGAAGTAAATCCTGTAGAACACCGAAAGGCTGGCTACCAAGCGCCTGTGCTCAAGACTCTGCAAGCCAGCCCCGGTAAGGGAGTCATCACCATGTTATTTTAATATTATGGACTTCTTATAGGTTTTCCTATAATCTGTAAGTAGAAAACTAATTCTCTATTTTTTTCAAAATTTTAGGTTCAGTAGTTTCGGAGATAAGGCGGGGGGGGACCCTTAAAAAATAAACGAATCAATTACCTTCTGCTCTTTACTCCATAGCTCGCTAACTGTCGCTAACATCCATGTCGAGACAATCAATCACCATAAATCGGAACTTACTATAGGCACTGGTATAGACTTTCATCTTGAAGTTTTTGTACAACTAATAAATTTTAAATTCTCACAGACAATTTTGAACATTTCCAGTTTACTTATTACTCAAAAAGCAGTGTCACATCATTTGAAAACATCTCAAAACAACTTGTAGCTGATCCCATGGCATTCTTCACAAAATAAAGAATGAGGTTAGAGTGCCTCATTGCCTCACCTCACTTAACACAATTGTCCCATCACTGTAACAAACGCACAACGATCAGTCAATAGCTCGCCATAATTCATCTCTGCTTATCTGTAATTTATTCAAGTCCAAATAGGCTCCATACATTTCGGAGGTAGCTTATTTCGTATAAAAATCTTTTTTTTTATTGTTTTATTACCGACCTGTTATGTAGGAGTAAGTCCTTTTAAAGATTGCAGTAGGCAAAACGCTTTTTGGACAATCCCTGACCCGATTAACCGCAATGAATACAAACTACAGCAACTACTAACCAAAATAGGTTAAAATAAGTCTTATTTTATTCGACAGCTGTGTTCGTTTTTTTATTTTTTACACTATTAATTTGAAGGTTGTACGAATTTTAAAAGAATTTTAGACTTCGTACTTAAGAAACATGTAAACATGTGTAAAAATCCTGTAAACATGTGTTCGCGCAAATAAAGATTTATTTTATTTTATTTTATTTATAAAAGTCGAGATATTTTACTTTAAAATAAAGTTTACTACTTATTTATACTTACTTACTAAAGAGATTACTCGATATTGTATGAAATATCGAGAAATCTCTTTTAAATCCTTAATAGACCCAATCTGCATTATTATCGCTAATTAGTCCATTATCTCTGAAACGGCTTAACCGATTTGAATGCGGTTTTCACTGATGTATTGTAGCAAGCTTCCCGTAACATTTAGTGTTTGTTTCATTCCAATTGGTTTACAAACAAAAAAGTTACGCGCTATACCGAATACCACGCGTACGAAGTTGCGGGCTCAGCTAGTATTTCATACGAGGAACCTTCTTCGTTTAACCCTCCATTAGCGATTACCGTCTCAAATGTCTCAAAGGTTTAGAGGAATTAGCGAAGAACTTTATTTTTTAAATTTAAAAAATCTAACCATGTGCATTAATGTAAATATTTACATACTAAAACAACAAGTGTATACGACAGTTTTGCAACGACACTGTTTTAACAGAAATTGGTTTCGTCAGAGCATTTTAAACGAGACAAATCGTTGTTTTATTGAACGCCATTCTGCGTCTGACTCTACAAAATTATGCCACTCTAGCGCTGTCAATTTAATGGACTAATGAGTCTGCCACTGAGACATTCTCTATTTAATAATTTTTTTATTAATAATTTATTAATAAAAAATTATTAAAAAAATAATAATAAAAAATTATTAGGTAATATTTTTTTTATTTTTTATTTAATAATTTTTTTTCTTATAAAATTAGAAAATTTAAAGGGGCTATATACAGTGTATCGTAATAATTATCATAACTTTCTTTTTGTTGTTATATATATTTATTTTATTTTTTGAGTCTGTGCTGTGTTGCCTATAATTTTGCTTTAATAATGTTGTGTTTTCCTGTAATTTAAATTCATACTTATAATGTTTTTTTTAATGTGTTGTTGTATGTTATGTCTAAGTATGTATTTAGTTGGTAAGCCTTGTCAAATAAATAAATAAATAAATATGTTATTTACTAAATGAGCCCGCAACTTCATAAGCGTGATATACGGTATAGCGTGTAACTTCTTTGTTGGATTGGAATGAAACAAACACAAAATGTTACGGGAAGCTTGCTAAAACACATCAGTGAAAACCACATTCGAATCGATTAAGCCGTTTCTGAGATTAGCGTGCACACGGATAGCGTGCAGACAAAAAAAAATACAAAAATTCTAAAAAAACTGTTTTTTGATCTCGATAACTGACATAAGTACAGCGTATTTAAATTGTTTTTTGAAAATATTGATTTACACATTACCTACGTCGTATGTGGTCGTATTGTTACGTCCTATTGATTTACAATAGGCAATCAATTGGCAAAATTTGGCAATAAGTTATTTGACCGCAATGTAAATATAGATCAAACTGTTGTTAGCTTAACTTAACAGTAAATTTTTTTTAAGTCAATTTAGTCGACACATTACTTTGAAATATATATGATTTTTAATAAGAAATCATTCATAAAATATATCAATTTGGCCACGCGTTTGAAAATGCACAGGATTGACCAAATTTGGAATGATGTCACCATGTTATTTACAGTAAATTAATGTCAATAAACTACTATTACGTGTTCTGTGGTTTTAGCAGCTTTTTTAAAGCTCTAATCCTAATTTTTTTTTTTTTTATGTTATGTCGACAGACAGGCTGACGGTCCACTTGATGGTAGGTGGCTACCGTCGCCTATAACACAAGCAACGCTACAGGTGCTGCAAGTGCGCTGCCGACTACAGTAGGATTAAGGATAAGGGATTAGGAGTGGGGGATAAGGAAATGGGCTCTGGCATCCCTTACTCACTCACCGAAACACAACAGCACGTATATGCTGTTATTTCACGGTGGTCTTCTGTAAGGGGGTAGTCACTGCCGCCAGGCGGGCTGCCCAAATGACTGCGAAACGCAGTGTGCCCTACCACTACTTTTTCAAATCCAGACCAGAGTCAATTTTGAAAATTACATTAAAATTTCCAAACTTGACCCCGCCGGGAATCGAATCCGGGGCCCCTGAGACGTTAGGCAAGCATCCTTGCCAACCATCCAACGGGCCGTCAAAAATATAATAGAAAAAAAGAGTTAATAAATTTTCTCGAAACATGGTATTTGACAGGTAGGTATCTATTATCGCACAAGTTGTCCTCTCTTGGCCTGTGTGCTTATAAATTTAAATTTTAAAATTATTTTAGCCTCTTAAAAGGTATTCTGGTGAACTTTTTCTTTTCATTGAAATGACTTCCTTGCGTTGAATTTAATTTAATGGTTATTTAGAGCTTTTAAAAATATTATTAAATATTTTTAAAGCAATTAATCTTTTCGATCTAATTTAAGATTTTTAAAGTTCATAATTTCTTTTCTTGTTTTTTGTATTTGAATTATTAAAAAGAACCTATTTAATTGTATGGAAACTGTTTTATTTATTCGATTTTTATTATTATTATTATTTGACATAAATTTTGCTAGTGAGAGGGTACACTGCGTTCCGCAGTAGCCAGACTGGCGGCAGTAACCAACACCTTACAGAAGAACACCATAAAAGTGTATTCTGTTTCAGTGAGTGAGTAAGGGATGCCAGAACCAATACCCCAATCCCCTCCTCACACATTTGCAACTACTGCTTCCTATTGCGTTGTTTACGTCAATAAACGAAGGTACCTATTAGTTACCATCAAGTGTCAGCTTTTCGGCCTCTAAAAAAGCTAAAAAAAAAGCCTTGTATTATTTGAAAATTTATCATCTATTTAATTTTTTTATAAAGGACCAATTTATTTCTAAAAATTTAATGCAATCATTAACTCTGATAATCTAGACAAGTTAACATTTAAGGCGGTCATTGGTTAAATAGAACTATTAAAACGGAATCCTATTCGGAAGTCGCTTAACTATCTTTTATCATTTTTATCTATATAAGATAACAAATTTAAGTGGATTATATTGTCGTTTCAAATAGACTAAATAGTCGGTGTCTAACTATTAAGTTAATTCAAGTTAATTGACTCATTTTTTATGATTAAAAGCGGCAGACGGACTGACGGTCCACTTGAAGGTGGGCTACTAAAATCGCCTAGAAACACAAGTAATGTACAGGAACACTCTCTTAACAGTAAGAACTGTAGCCAGATTGACCGACAAGTTTTTCACTGTGTAAGACATCACCGGCCATTTCATTCCGTAAGTACTTAAAACTGAGTTCAGAATAAAATATTTTTAGGTAAATTGTATATAGGTGTTCTGTGGTTATTTTTCACATTAAATTGTCATTTATTCAATTAAAGGAAGATGTCACAGAACACTATATAATATTCACCAAATATTCACAAGGAGATGTTTAGTCAATTGTGTTTCTTTTAAAATTTATATTTATATCCAGACTTAGACAGACCATTAGTATAATTGAATCGGTCATTTCAAAAACCTCTTAAGTCACATTTTTTTCCAACATGCTTTTTTTGCTGAAAATGGTTTCTTAAAGAGAGATGCGCATCAAGATAGCATTCTGGAAGAGCATATGCCATTTTATAACAACATTTTTATATGGCCAACTGCAAATGTTGAAGATAATCCAGATGAGAATGATGGAGAATATGATTATGTACCCATAAAGATATTAAAACATGACAAATTAATACATGTAAAATGATAATAAGATTATTTTTAAGTGTAATTTTCAATTATAAGCATAAAAAATATGATTACTACTATTGTTTTGGTTAAATTATATACCACTAACCCTAATTCTCGCTAAAACAATATAAGTCAAGAACTGTTTTTCAGGTTTTTTTTCATTATTTCTATTAATAAGCTGTAAAGGTTATTCGCTATTTTAATTCTTTACCACTCAAATACTAAATTGAACATAAAAAAGTCCTTTAAAACTCATTTGTTTGTGTATGAAACAGTTTTTATTGATATCTGAAAAATTCTAATTAAGTGACTTATGAGGTTTTTGAAATGACCGATTCAATTCGAAAAACCTTGGAAAATTTAGTTATTTCTCTTTACATTGATCACATTCAAAGACGCTTCAAAATTATTTGAACAAAAATTTCGCCATTGTTCTTTACATAATAACTGTATTTCACAAAATAAGAATCATCAGGCCTTCTATATGGCAATAGGGGATCGGACAGTAATCAGATTAAAATCTAAAATGTACTTAGAAAGAAAATATGTAATATTTTACGATTATTTATCGAATAATAATTTAATATAATTCATTTAAATATTTTTAAATGAAGAAATAAAATTTTATTATTTACAATATTTTTAATCTATACCGAAACACCGATCACAGTGCGTGACGTCATTTGTGGGCAATCATTGTCTTATGCCAATGCAGCCGTTTTGTTATGATATGACCACAAGTGACGTTACGCGCTCTCAGATGAACTATCGTGGCGTTTTGGCGGCATTTTCAAACAAACAATATTAAAACATGATTTTGAGTACCTAAAAGGCTATAAATAAATAAAATAGTATTTTTTATGGGAATAAATATCCATGAAGATTAATTTAAAACACTTTTTGAAAATTTGTCCGATCCCCTATTGTGATTTCACGCTTTGGTCTTACCTTATAACACGTAATGTCTTGTCATGGTATTTATATATATGTAAGAGAATGAATTTTTATTATTTAGATATCGTAACAATTTGAGAATATGACGTGGTTTCGAATTAAGGAATCGCACGGAATCGCTAAGTGGCGTTAGTGAATTAGGGCCCAGTTGTTATATAAATTAATTAATAATATGAACAATGCAGTTGGAAGTGTAGGTTCGAAATTTAAAAAAGTAATTTAATGATTGGAACGCCGACTTTAATGTTGCGTATTGCTTGGTCGAAGTTAAATTTGCGCTCTGAAACGGGAGGTAATGAATTGGTCATTGTTCATTGAAGCAGTCGGGTTTGTGAACTCGCCACAATGGAGTGGAAAGTTGGCTGGAGCAAGAACAGCGTCGCAGGCGGGTTCAGGAATTCAACACTGGAATTTATGCACAATTATTTAAAAATATAACACCGATTTAACTTCGCAGTCTGTCTTCGTTTCCTAGTGAAAACTTTAATAACTCAATATTAAAATCCAATGTCATAAAGTCACAGTTGTCAATTGCGTACAGTAGTTGTTTATCTACAGGATGGGACGACTCATTGCCGCCGATTCATCGCCGGCCTTTTCATCGCCGTTCGTTGTGGTCTATTGTTTATCGTGCAAAGTAGTTATTATAGAAAGCAAAAGAATTACTAGCAGATGTTAATAGTCAGAAAAGGCGTAAATTTTATAAATTGTGATGTATTTCAGTTTTATTTTAGCAAATTACATACTTAATTTTAGATCATATTAATTTTAATGAATGTGATTTGGCAAAAATACTGTCTATTACAAAATGTGTTACAAGACTTATTCTAGAAGCGTGTGTGACATTGATTTTTTTTTAATGATGCTGATGCTGATATTTTTAAAACGGCCAGCGATGAAAGGGCGGCGATGAATCGGCGGCGGTTAATTGTCCTAGACCCGTTAAGGTGGATTTATATTACACCGGGCCGTGCCCCGTCCGTGCCCCGGCCGAAGTCCGATGACGATATTCATAGTATGCTTTTATATGAACCAATTCTTACGGGGCACGGCCGGAACATTCCAACGGCAACATTTCGTAACATTTTTGTTTTCACCTTCCCGAGGCCCGCTCGGGGTATTCATATTTACCCGGTATTAGTATTAACCCGAGGCTGCACGAGAGCCAAAACCGCAAGGCTGCCTCGGGGTATAATATTAATAATTATTATTATATAACTTATAACTTATAAGCATATGTAATAATATTAATAAAAAATAGTATAATAATACTTGGAAATGACAAAGCCCGGGCAAGGCTCGGTGGCGGCACGGTGTTATGAATCATCCTTTAAAGTGTGAAATTTTGGATAAAGTAGCTAATATTTGCACTTTAGCTAGTTAATCTGCCTATCAACGGATGAGCATCATTATGAGCATCGGATGAGCATCATGAAGAGCAATCATTAGATCTGGATCGCAGAGCTAAGGGGCTCATTGGCGACGGTACACTAATAAGAATTAAGCTGCAGAGCCTGGCACATAGGCGCAAAATTGCCTATCTGTGTGTATTCCATGACATGTACTTCGGAGAGTGTGCTCGGGAGCTGCACGAGATCATACCGCCTTTCTTCGACTTTCGGCTGGTTACCATCCTCACCTTGTCGAAATCCCTCTAATTCGGACCAAGCGCTTTAAAACATCTTTTATATTGCGCACTGCTAAGGATTGGAACTCGCTGCTGGCGTCTGTATTTCCGAGCTTACACAACCCAAATCTTTTCAAGGTTCGAGTGAATAGGCATCTTCTGGGTGAGCTCGCTCCATCGTCGGCCTCATCTTTCCTACATGGATAGATGCTGGTTAAGATCAAACCTTTACTTTTGTTTAATAATATAATTTTATTTATTCTATTGCAATTTCATAACTATACGTAAGTTTAAATACTGTTATCATGTCAAAAATGTCAAATATATATCTTCTTATTATATAAAAATGAATCCCCATTTGCCTTGGTCACGGCATCACGTGTGAACGGGTAGACCGATTTTGATACGGTTTTCACTAATGGAAAGAGGGATAAACGGGGAATGTTCTTATATATATTCTCGAGAAACGGAGAATGTCTCGATTGGATTAGTGCTGCTACCACTGGTACCGGTACTGAACCAATTCTCACCAGTAACAGTACTTTTGTAGAAAATTACTTAATTAACATGTTATCTTCAGTTAATGGTGTCCAATATAATCACATAGTTAATTGTCATAAACACATACTTGATTTGTTTATATCCAATTCTGATTACTGTACTGTTAATAGTCCGTCATTCGGCTTGGTGCAATCAGACGATTATCATCCGCCCATTTTAGCTTTCGTAAATTTTACTGTTTCTTGCAAAACTATGCAACGTAATAATATTCCAAGGTATAGGTTCATTGAAGGCAACTATAAGGTCATTAACGAAGAGCTAGGCCATATCAACTGGCAAACACTCTTGAAAGATCTATCCGCAGTTCAGGGTGTTGATATCTTTTATGAAAATATTTATGAAATCATTAAGACATACATACCTGCTCGGTGTGCTAAAAGTTCTGATTATCCAGTCTGGTTCCCCCGTCCATTAATACACATACATAAAAACAAAAAACGTGCGTGGGATAAATGGAAAAAGTTCGGCAACTTATGCAATTATGAAGAGTTTTCTCTTTACCGACGTAGGTTCAAAAGACTTAGTAAAATCTACTATAATCAGTACATTGATGGTATAGAGACTTCTTTGAAAAAAGATTTTAAAGTGTTTTGGTCTTATTTGAATAGTCGCAAAGACAAGGCTGGTATACCTAATTCTATGATTTATGGCCATCATAAGTCGGAAAATGTTGAAGAGATCTGTAATATGTTTTCCGATTACTTTTGTTCTGTTTATGAACCTGCCAGTGTTTCCTGTGATGTTAAGGATATTTATGGATTGGATAGTGTTGGCAGCGAAATTTTATCAGATATTGAGCTGGATATTAATAGTGTATACTTAGCACTAAGGTCCTTAGATGTGGGGAAAGGGGCAGGGCCTGACGGTATTCCACCTCTTTTCCTCAAGAGTACTTCTGCTGTTATTTCCGAACCAATTGCAATTCTTTTTAATAAATGTTTAAAAGAAGGTGTTCTTCCACATATATGGAAGACTGCTAATATAACACCCGTTCATAAATGTGGTAGCAGGAACAATATTGAAAATTACAGGCCTATCTCTTTACTGTCTACTCTGTCTAAGGTTCTGGAAAGACTAGTCCACAATAAAGTTTATCCAATGCTGCATCGCCTTATTATACCAGAACAACATGGGTTTGTTAAAAAACGTTCAACGTTAAGTAATTTAGTAGTATTTACCAATTTTTTATTTGAAAATTTGGATGATAGAATACAAGTTGACGTGGTATATACAGATTTTTGTAAGGCCTTCGATAAAGTGGACCATAAGTTATTGCTTAAGAAAATTGAATTTAATGGGATTAAGGGAAATTTGTTAAGATGGTTCTCGGCCTATGTTTTGAACAGAATGCAGAGTGGTGGTGCATGGTTACACTTCGGATACCATAACTGTTAGTTCTGGTGTGGCACAAGGCTCTATTTTAGGGCCTTTATTATTTATTATATATATCAATGATATTGCTAATTGTTTTAAGCATTGCCATTTCTTGCTATATGCTGATGACTTAAAGGTCTATAAGGAAATAACAACCGTGGATGATTGTACTAAGTTACAAAATGATCTTGATCGTTTGAGTAGATACTGTACTGATAATAAATTATTTTTAAGCTTACCCAAATGTAAATCAATAACTTTTACTAGGAAAATAAATACCATTGACTACTGGTATAATTTATGTCATACTCAATTGAAAAAGGTGCCGGTCATAAGAGATCTGGGGGTTTTTCTCGATTCTAAACTAATCCTGAATCAACATATTCAGCATATCTGTAACAGGGCTTTTCAGTTCTATGGTCTAGTGATAAGAACTTGTTCAAATTTCAAATGTCCGGCAACTTACTTGTACCTGTATAAGACTCTGGTTCGATCACAACTTGAATATGCCTCGATAGTTTGGAATCCCTTCTATGATAAATATTGCCAACAGTTAGAATTAGTGCAGCGTAAATTCCTTAAAACACTTAATTATAAGTGCTTCCGCTCAAGGTTGCCGTATGTTGATGCATTAAGTAAATTTTCACTACCTACTTTAGAACAGCGACGATTGCTTCTGGATGCTATGTTCTTATATAATGTTTGCCACAACCGCTATGACTGTAACTACTTAGTAAATAACATTGTATATCGCTTACCAAGCAGTTCGCAGCGTATACGAGATTGTTATACGCATAAACTATTTATGCCGAAACACTGCAAAAGTAACGCTGGTGAACGTGCGCCTTTGTATCGTGTTATGCATGCATATAATAGTTTCTTTACACAAATTGACCTGTTTGCAATTGGTCCACAAAAATATAGAAAAGATATATTGAAATCAATGCATTAGCTTAAGGAGTTTTTGTTGTTCCTTTTTTATTGATTTTTCTCTTTTGGTTTTTTTTCTTTTTATTGGTGTGTATTTATATGTCCTCTCTGTATAAAATGTAAAAAATTGATTTACTACTTTGTGGAAAATGTTGTTGATTGCACTATTATTTAAGTTTATATATGTTTTTTTTTTCTTTTTTTAGTCATATACATGGTGTAATTGTTTGTTTTCCCTAATAAAATAAAATAAAATAAAATAAAATAAAATATAAAAATTGCATCCCGGGCGAAGCCGGGGACGGGTCGCTAGTGAACAATAAAGATTGAATAATTGTTTCAACACCTAAGAAAAGGAGATGCGGACAAACTCGCCCACAAAAACTAGTTTAGAAATGAATTCAATTATTTTATGATTAGTGCGTGTTTTATAGTTTTTTTTTAATATATATTGTTATTATTAATTGTTTAACCAAAATATGTCGTAACGAAATTTCTCTCTTGTTACAGTTATTGGTCAACCGATTTATTCATAAACGCCTTCCGACCATCCCACTCTACAAGTATGTGAGCACATTATCGACCTGCCCATTAAATGCACCCAACAAACGTGAACTGACGATAATTCTAACTGATCCCATCATCAAACTATTAAAACTCATCTTTCGTGACCAGATCGGACAAATTATGCATTTAGGCGGTGGTGCAAGTTATAGGCTTTTAGCATAATTAGTTGGTTTTTTCATCTATACTTTGTTGAAGAGTTTGTTTGTTTAAACGCGCTAATCTCAGAAACTAATGGTTCGAATTGAAAAATTCTTTTTGTTTTGAATAGTACATTTATCGAGGAAGGCTATAGGCTATATAACATCACGCTACGATAAATAGTATTATATATATATATATATAAGCAGTGTCCAGTACCGCGCGCCCCATGCGCACGCCGCCGCCGTATGGGCTGCAGCGAAGCGTGGCTGAGTTCAGCTAGTATGAACATATTATGAGGGAGAGGTTGCTAAACCTCAGAAGGGCCGAAGTAGCGCCGTCGATTGCCCAAAAAGGTGTGTCATCCGCTACTCACATACCGAAGCAAGATATCACATGTGCTATTCAGTCACGATGGCCTTATATAAAAAAATAGTTACTGCTGCTGAAATTAATATGCTGAATGAGTCTTAGTATTTGTATTGTAATAACTAGTTATACATTTATTTACTGGCAAACAAATGGTTTGAATTTGAATTTTACCCGTGTCGTGTAGTAAACTACACATTTAAAAATAAGTATTAAAAAATACATTTAAAAAGTGTTACAAGGCATGTTTACAGTTTTAGCAAATTGTTTTCACATACACTAAAAGATTATAATGAGATGTCAGAAAAATTACAATACTTTAATAGCTTGTCGCTAGTCGCCTTTACCTTAAAACTGGAATTAGTTGAGTGCAGCCCGAGGCTGTATCACACCTCCACCTCGTTTGGTCATTCCTCTGATCCGAGTGGAATTATCGAGACGCCATTACCCGTCATCTTTTAAATATATGTTAATTCTAGTTACTTTTAATTAGAAATGGTCTGTATTAAATAGTTTCTTGCATTTTAAATTCTATAATGGATTAGTTAAAGCACAAATTCAAACAATTGCACAAAAGATATATTTAAAGCGTAAAATTATTGTTCAAAGAGCCCATTGGCCGAGTGGTTAACGGTTTGTCACAGGGGTCCCGGGTTCAAAGATCGGAAGACAGGCTGACGGTCCACTTGATGGCTACCGGCTACCGTCGCCTATAACACAAGCAACGCCAAAGCCGCTGCAAGTGCGCTGCCGACTACAGCAGGATTAAGGATAAGGGATTAGGAGTGGATAGGGAAATGGGCTCTGGCAGATTACTCACTCACCGAAACACAACAGCACACGTGCTGTTATTTCACGGTGGTCTTCTGTAAGGGGGTGGTTACTGCCGCCAGACGGCCTGCCCAAATGACTGCAAAGCGCAGTGTGCCCTGCTACTACTTTCCAGATCCAGACCAGAGCCAAATTTGAAAGTTCATTTTGACTCTGCCGGGAATCGAACCCGGGAACCTTAGAACAGAGCGTTAAGGCAAGCACCCTAACCACTCATCCAACGGGCTCGTGCTAATTTGAAAATGAACTTTTAATAATTGGCTTTAGTGGTAGGTATGTAGTAGACCATTTTGTACCCCTTTAGAGAAGACAACAGAAGACAAGAACAAATTTCCCTTGCAGCGCACTTGAAGCACCTGTGGTGTGACATGGGACAGACGATAGACCTTAACATAAAAAATGGTATGAGTTGTGGGTTTCCGGGATGATGGCCCAGGTCTGTTGGAAATTCTTCCAAACGTTTCGTCAACAACCGACTGGGCCATCATCCCGGAAACCCACAACTCATATGGATACCGGCCGAGAAAACCTACATTCTACTATAAAAAATGGTAGTTACACAATCGCTCGGTAAACAGACGAGACAAAATCATAATCGCATTCCAAGGCCTCCGGCTTGCGGGTACAATTATAATTGCCTCCACTCTAACCTCCGCGCCTAATAAATCTTTCGCCGAGATGAAGATTAGATGCTATAAAATAAAAATAAACAGCGTTCGAAACTCATCGCGTTGATAGTATGACAAATTAATCGGAACGTCGACGCTTTGTAATACCGTTTCAAAATAGAATGTCTGGCCCAAAAGTTGGTGGCGCGACGGGCGTATTTTCAAAAATAGAATTCTCTAAAATCTCTGACGATGGATGTCATCTGTCGCGAAAGCCGTAGTAAAATCTTAAAAGGCTATCAATCCATTTTATTAACAAAGAAACAGTATAAATTAGTTGATAGGAACATTACATATTGGACAAGACACTACAGTTAGAGCCATTGGTTCTATAAATTCTTTTTTAATACAGTTGTTCAAAAAGTGGCGTAATGCAGGGACGTATAGCGTACGGGGTGTGGGCTGTTACATACTCGTGCTTTTTTTTACCTTTCCCGAACTCGTGCGTCCTCTTTCCCAACTGTCAAAATAATGTCTATTAAAAAGAAAAACCAACCATGAAGTTTTTATGATTCATGCAAATACGTATATTTTTAAAAAGAAGCTACTAATTTCTTTCAATATCAGATTTAATGATTTGATTGAATGAGTTAGGTTAGGTTTCATTTCATTTCATCTCATTTAATTTCATTTTCATTTCATATCAATAAAAGAATTCTACTGAAGACTTGGCTGTATGGGCATAGTTTCCTTTGCCTACCAGAATGGGTGAAGAAAAAAATATCTCTGCTTATATTCTACGGTTGGCGCCATTTTCCAGAAATTTCTTTGCGAGTTTAGTTGTTTGTTTTATTAAATTGCTTCATTTTTTCGCAACTGTATTAAAAATAGTCGTTCAGTACACGTGCGGAACCGTCATTGCAACTTGTTCCGACTGTCAACCCTCGCCTTCGGCTGCGCCTCGGCTCGGGTAGACATTTGTCGGAACTCTTTGCAATGACAGCCTTTCCGCACTTGTAATGAAATATACCATTACACAATTATCTTTAACCATTTTATTCTATTACTGGCTGAGCCCGCAACTTCGTAACTTTTTTGTTTGTAAACCGATTAAAATGAATTAAAATCACGGGGAGCTTGCTCCAAACTTTATATTTGCATTGATAAAATTTTAAATATAATAAACTTAACAAATTTGAATTAAAGGTTAAGATTACTAATTGGCTGCTAACTCTAAATTATGATGATACAGCTTAGAGCAATTGATAAATGACAAATGTATGTATTAATTGTATTAAATGATTCAAATTAACGCAAATTGCATTTATGTATTATTATTATTATTATTATTATTTTATTTTTTTATATATCATTTATACATATTACATACTTATATACATTACATATTTATATATTTATTTATTTCATAGAAGTACTTTTTGTAATGATTATACTTTCATATAGTTGTGATTGCACCACAGTTGTATTGCACTTACTCCCGAGATACAGCAACCTAGTTCGGGAGTTAGAGAACTATCATTCTTTCTTAAAACTCGCATCCTCTTATAAAATGTGTAATTAAGCTTGTTTAAGTGTAAAATTATGCTGAAATAAATAAATTATTATTATTATTATTATTATTATAACAGTTAAACCATTTCTGAGATTAGCGTGCAACTAAAAATAAATATTTTCTTAAAAAAAAATTATACACGTTGTACTTGTTACCGTTACCGAGGTCAAAAAATAGATTATAGAATTTTTGTCTGTCTGTGCGTTTGTGCACACTGATGTTTTACAGCAAGCTTCCCGTAACATGTAGTGTTTGTTTCATTTCAATCGGTTTACAAACAATAAAGTTACACGCTATACCGAATACTACGAGTACGAAGTTGCGGGTAAAATCGTGTATGTATAATAAAATCGTATTTTCAAAAAAAAAAAGTAAAAAAAAAAAAATATTGTACACGTGTTCTTAAGTTACCTAGGTCAAAAAAATAGTTTTTAGATTTTTTGTCCGTTTGTCTGCACGCTAATCTCAGAAACGGCTTAGTCGATTTGAATGCGGTTTTCACTCAATATATTTTAGCAATCTTTCCGTAACATTTTAATGTTTGTATCATTCCAAGCAGTTTACAAACAATAAAAGTTATACCGAATACTAAAATACCATGTGTACAAATACCACGATACGAACGGTTTAGTTATCGCATACGAAAAAAAGGCTAATTTCAAACTTATATTCTTCTTTGACAAACACCGTGATTATTCGGCAAATATACATAAGATATTCCCATATCATAAACATAGACAATCCTCAGAAATCCCTTTTTCCAGCAATGTAAAGAGGACCACAATCCTTTCATAAGTTTCCGAGATTAACGCACACATACAGTCATTCAGCGGAAACGTGGATTTTATATTTATTATGTAGCGATTTTATTTATGTCGAGGGACGCATCGAAATAATAATTGAAATTATTAATTGAATCAATTCGTCATAGTCTTCCGACGTCCTCTCAATACATTAAAGAAGGAAAATTATCTTCGACTGCTTTCTCTACAAAGACACATTGCTTTATTGTCCGGAGTAATGACAAGAAACATTATCGGCTAATACTTGTTCGTAATTTATATGTTACGTGGGTGGTGTCGGTGTGGCGTGGATTCGAGGGAATTCGGTTCCCAAGACAAAAGCGGAGATAACTAATTCGGTTACGAATATGTTAATAAAGATCAATAATTCTTAGTTAAAATTTATTGGGCAATCAATTTTTATAGATATATCTTCATATCTTCCTTAGCAAAATGCTCTCGTAATTTTTCAAACTCAGCATACTCTTTAGTCAAGCTGTTCTCGTGGTGCGGTCATATCATTGCGTCACAATGATACATGGCTTATCTCATCAACGCTTTGGACAAATCCAATGATAAAAGCTGTGATCTTTTTTGGAACTCCCTGCCGGCGTCTGTATTTCCGAGCTTTTCAAGGTTCGAGTGAATAGGCATCTTCTGGGTGAGCTCGCTCCACCGTCCGCCTCATCCTTCCTACATGGTAAATGCTGGTCAAGAGCAAATCCACCTTTAATTTAAAAAAAATCTAAAGCCGTAGATTTAAATTTCATTCGTTCGCGATTTCTCTCTACAAATGTAGTTATTACAATATTAAATAATACTATTTTTCTTAACAATTTTTTTGCTAATAAATAAATCAATTTTATAAAGTACAACTGTAAGGTACAAGATTCCTAGGATAATATTAGCAATGTTGTATAAATATGCTATCATGCGTGTATATTTCTGTTTTATCTAGTATTCATACTCCTACGATTACAAATGCGAAAATTCGTGACGAAAGATGACGCTCAAATGATAATTTCAATAATAAACCAAAATTATCTACCTATTAAGTTACTTTATAGTCCTTGATAAGTATTATATTTATTAAAACAAAATATATGGCGTTTTAGGGTTCCGTACGTCCGAATAAAAAAACGGAACCCTTATAGGATCACTCGTGTGTCCGTTTGTCCGACCATTCCCAGTACTCCGAAAGTACTGAACCTAAAATTTTGAAAAAAAAAATACAGACATTAGTTTTCTACTTATAGATTATAGGAAAACCTATAAGAAGTCCATGATATTAAAATGACATGGTAAATCACTCAATATTGTGCGGAAAGGTAACATCGTACGGAACCCTCTTCACGGGAGTTCAACTCGCACTTGTCCCGTTTTTTTATTACAGAACTAATTTTTAAATATTGCTGTAACCAATTGCTTAACAATATTAATGATAAATTTTACATGTCTTCGCCCACTATTTCCATGGAAATACAAAATGGGAACAGTGGGATTACTTTTTCGTATTATATCCCATTAGTAACAAATATAATTATACTATTAGTATATTTTTCACATATAGCAGTGGCAGGACCCACTGCGTTTCGCAGTAATTTGGGCAGCCCGTCTGGCGGCAAGTAAAAACCCCCGTGAAATAACAGCATGTGTGCTGTTGTGAGTGAGTAAGGGATGCCAGAGCCCATTTCCCTTTCCCTTCCTAATCCCTTATCCTTAATCTTAATCACCGCACTTGCAGCACCTGTCGTGTTAGTGGCGACGGTAGCCACCTACCACCAGTTGACCACGTTAAATTAGAAGAAGAAAAAAACACAAACAATGCTAGAGGAGGAGTGGGGGAATAATGCAAGTGCTTTGTTGACCCAGAACAGGATAAAGTTATAAGTGACGAACTATACTAATATTTATAACAAAGAGAGAGGGCGGATAATGTTTATTTGTTGTTATACGGATCTCCGAAACCGATGAACCTATTTTTTTTTATGTTATGTCGACAGACAGGCTGACGGTCCACTTGATGGTAGGTGGCTACCGTCGCCTATAACACAAGCAACGCTACAGGTGCTGCAAGTGCGCTGTCGACTACAGTAGGATTATAGATAAGGGATTAGGAGGGGATAAGGAAATGGGCTCTGGCATCCCTTATTTCAAAAATTCTTTCACTGTTTGAAAGGTATATTATTCCAGATGGACTTAGCGTATATCCCGCAAATCCCGCAATTGTTCCCAGGCGAATCCGGGAGCGTCAGCCTAGTGTGAGAATAAGGGAGTGGACTCTAGCATCGTAAGGAATTTACTTAAGTGCCGAAACACAGCAACAGAAGCACTGCTACTTCACAATGGTCTCAGGCGCCAGGAATCTGTCTTCTGCTGCGAACACCAGGGCATACTGCAGCTATAATATTCGTTGTACTAAAATAAAATCAGCCTCGGACTTTAAACTGAAAACACAATAAAATATTTTGTCAGAAACTATTTTTTTTTAATGTTAAAATCGGCAGACAGGCTGACGGTCCACTTGATGGTAGGTGGCTACCGTCGCCTATAACACAAGCAACGCCAAAGCTGCTGCAAGTGCGCTACCGACTATAATAGGATTAAGGATAAGGGATTGGGGGGGGGGGGGATAGGTAAATAAAATAATAAAAATAAAATAAATGTTTATTTGCGCGAACACATGTTTACAGGATTTTAATTTGTATACAGCAGTTACAGTACAAAGTATTGTTCTACCCGCCAAGGGCATGCAAATATTTGAGTTTAATTGTTTGTAAACTAATATATTAATAAAGGAATTAGTGTTTCTTATTATAAAATTCTTTAACATCATAAGAACAACAATCTAATAACCATTTTGTTAATGTTCTTGTAAATTTAGGATCCGGCAATTCTTTTATATTATTAGGTAGTTTATTGTATGTTTTAATTGCCATAACATAAACATTTCTATTAAATAGTTCTAATCTGCATTTTGGTCTTTGCAATAAATTACCTTGTCTAGTTATTTTGGTTCCTATTTCGTCGAGGCTCTAGCGTCCCTTACTCACTCACCGAAACACAACAGCACACGTGCTGTTATTTCACGGTGGTCTTCTGTAAGGGGGTGGTTACTGCCGCCAGACGGGCTGCCCAAATGACTGCGAAACGCAATGTGTCCTGCCACTACTTAAAATTGCGTAAATTCTAAATTACAAAGTGTAATTCTATTTTGCACACAGTCTAATTTATGTATCCTCGTGGCAACTATGTTTTATCGCGAGATAAATGTATCGCACCTCTATATTAAGGGATACACAATAAACAACTTGGAACAGCGAACAATACGGTTACTATCTTAAAAGCAATAAGATAAAGAGAAGTTATCTTTGCGATCAATAAGTTTTATAGGCACCGACCAAACTAACAAGCATGCTGGCGAACTTAACAGGCTAACTTATAAACAGTATGTAAACTCATTTTTTCATCTGGTAACATAGCTCTGGTGGAAATCATAAATTGGGTAACCCGTCTGGCAATATTATCATCCTCACGTATTGAAGACCACAGAGAATTAACTGCATATGTATCACTTTCCAATCGCTTACTCTTTATTCGACCAAGGTCGGCAGCTCACTTGCAGCACCTATGACGTTTACATAAAAAAAAAACACATTATTGATATTGTTACGTGCGGGGTGGGTCAAACTGCCGTGTAAGGGCGAAATGAACTATTTATTTTCTAAAACCAAGCTGACTTCCAAAATCACTAAACTTGTCCTATAAAACCGTTAAAGTTTCCAAAATCCCCTTAACGAGTCGCCGGTTCACTGTCGCAGGTAACTCCGCAAAATTCGAAGATTCGCTTTCGAATCGCTGTTACTCACAAACTGACTAATCTCGCCCGCTTGCTCCAATTTATATTTGGCGCCAAACGCCTCAATATATTTCGAATTTACTAGAAATATAAACAAAATTGTAAACAAGGAAAATTTTTTTTCTATTCCCTGATTGTAAACACGTCGCAGTTTTAACAATTGAAACTAAAAATATATTATTTAAAAAACATAATATTCTATAATTGAATAAAATAGGAAGCTTTTTTTAAAGAATGATAGAAACGTTTTTAAATAGTAGTTAGGGCACACTGTGTTTCGCAGTAATTTAGACAGCCCATTTGGCGGCAGTAACCACCCTCTTATAAAAGACCACCGTGTGATAACTTGTGTTTCGTTGAGTAAGTAAGGGATGCCAGAGCTCATTTTCCCATCCAATCCCTTATCCTTAATCCTACTGTAGTCAACAGCGCACTTGCAGCAGCTGTGGCGTTATTTGTGTTATAGGCGACGGTAGCCACCTACCATCAAGTGGACCGTTAGCCTGTCTGCCGAACTTAACATAAAAAAAGACACGCAACAAGATAAGATGCGTAATAAAGCTGTAGGTACTGTCTTTTAATGTAATATTTCATTTGTAGTGTCAGTGTTTACATAAATCGTATATGTATATTTACACTCGTCGTAAACAGGCCCGAATGCCCCGACTCACAACCGCCTCGGTCACAGATTTGATTGATATGTGAATGTCTATCATAAATTTTACGCATCGAGACAATTTCCAATTGAGCAAAAAATTATGCCCTCGAAACTGGCAATACGCAAATGTAGTTATAATCCTTAAGGCTTTAAGGGATATGTGATGAAAAGACATGACTTCTTGTCCGTCTTTTTATCGAAGTTATTTTCACCAAGCTGTGTGATTTGCCCACTCCTCAATAAATACGATAAGGCAGTGACCACCCCCTTACAGAAGACCACCGTGAAATAACAGCATATACGTGCTGTTGTGTTTCGGTGAGTGAGTAAGGGATGCCAGAGCCTATTTCCTTATCCCCTCCTAATCCCTTATCCTTAATCCTACTGTAGTCGGCAGCGCACTTGCAGCACCTGTAGCGTTGCTTATGTTATAAGCGACGGTAGCCACCTACCATCAAGTGGACCGTCAGCCTGTCTGCCGATCTTAACATAAAAAAAATAAAAATAAAAATTGATATTTTCGACGGATACTGTCTAAAAGAAATGGAGCTCTTGGTCTAGAAAAGGTCATAGTTACAGGTACAATGTAGTCTCGTATTATAATGATAATAGACAATTAATTAACATCATTGGTTATTCATTGGTTCATTGGTAAAATGATGAATCATTGGTCAATACCTGATGAAAGGGATACCTACATATTGAGAATAATTTAAAACACAAATAAATAAAGAAGTGTTTATTTGAACAGTTCTCTAAATTGATAAATTTTAACAATTATTATACTTAAAAAGTGCATTAGTCTTCGATTAATTACTAATACCCTGAAGATCACCATTCTTGTTGACAGCTTTCCTTACTTACATCGAACAATAACTTAACAGCTCGTCCATAGTGCAAGCCTTTTCGCAGCATTCAGCTGCTATCCCTCCTTGTCTTTTACCACGACTTCCACCATATAAGCTCTTAGCTTCGCGAGGAGCAAGCCAGGGCCAGCTGTTATCGTAATCAGGGATGGAATTGGGTCCTGATCTTTTCATAAGGAATTCGTTGTCGCAAACCAAAGCCAACGTGGATGCCAATCTTCGTCCGCAGTAGAACTGAGATGAATCTGATCTTACTGACATGATACCGACGATTATCAGAAGAATAAGTAGACTGGTCTTCATTTTTAGACTTCGTGTTGCCCTGGTGAAGGTGAGATAGAAAGTGTTGATCTCCGAGGAATTTACCCCTTTTATATTAAACGTTGAGTACTAATTAATTCAGGACGTAATAAACGACATGTGCGTTGGACTATGTGGGCCGACGACGCGACATGACCTTATTGAGACGTCAGCTTTAGTTATTTTAAACAGCTCTCTTCGCTCACCGATGTGGATTCAAAAAGATTGTTTTTTTCTTAATAAAATAAAATAAGCCTTTATTGCTGTTAGGTTAAAACATATCGGTAATCGGTCCTTCAATTGTAACAGCTTGTCTTACGACAAAGCCTCCTCCAAAGATTTTCATGTTGCTCGAACTTTGGTTAATTTTTGACTAATCCACAAAGACCTGCAACTTGCCTTATTTCATCTTCCCAACATTAAACTATCTCCCTTTACTTCTTTTGCTGCCCCTGGGGTACCACTCTTTTTTTAATGTTAAGGTCGGCTGACAGGCTGACGGTCCACTTGATAGTAGGTGGCTACCGTCGCCTATAACACAAGCAACGCCAAAGCTGCTACAAGTGCGCTGCCGACTACTGTAGGATTAAGGAAAAGGGATTAGGAATGGATAGGGAAATGAGCTCTGGCATCCCTTACTCACTCACCGAAACACAACAGCACACATGCAGTTATTTCACGGTGATCTTCTGTAAGGAGGTGGTCACTGCCGCCAGACGGGCTGCCCAAATGACTGCGAAAACGCAATGTTCCAAATCCAGTCCAGAGCCAAGTTTGCAAAGTTCATTTTTCAAAGTTGACCCTGCCGGGCATCGGACCCGGGAACCCTAGAATAGAGCGTTAAGGCAAGCACCCTAACCACTCATCAAACGGACTCTGTTATTATTTTGGTCCATTTTCCTAATGTTTCTCGCAAAAAATGTCCATTGCCATTTTCACTTTTTGTAAACAACGTATGAGTTTCTAAAATTTGTTTTGCTTTTTATTTTTTCTAATTTTACCCTATCACTTCTTGTCACACCCACTACGCTTCGTTCAATGCTGTTCTGGCACACTATTATTTTGTTTGCCAATTGTTCTGTTAGCGCCCATGTTTGGCAACCATATATTAAACGAGGGAGTATGCACATGTTACACAGACTTCTAACGTTTGTTATTTCTTTATTCTTCATTATTTTCCTAAGGCTCCGAAATCTCTTCTATGTATTTTTAATTCTTCTATTTCTTTCTGCATGGTATTTGAGGGAAATATTAACTGTCCTAAATATGTATTACATATTCTATCTGTTTATCGTTTACTCTTATCTGAGTCTGAATCTTGAATATTTGTTATTATTTTTGTTTTATTTGTATTCACAGACAGCCCCGCCTTGGCACTTTTTCTTATTTACTTATTAATAGGGTTTACTAGAGTTGATTTAGAATAATAATAATAATAATAATTTATTTGCTGATTCTTATTCTAAAGTTTCCAGGGCTACCAATAAGTTAGAGGCGGCCCTGACTCTGCGAATACATAATTTATTCGGATCTCTTTGAGTTCTTTTACTATTACCGGATACATGCCTAAATAAGTTAGGATTTGATTTTACAGCCTCATTTTTAAAATTTTCGTTTAAAACGTTATTTAAAGTGTTCGTTTTAATAAAACACTACCTTTTTGTGCTTTGAAAACGAAATTTTTGTCTGTTGAGTTGTCCCAGAATAAAAGACCATACCTTAACACATATACGACAAATTCGTAATATGCTAATAAGAGTGCAACAATCCTTCCAGTTTTCTATTAATTGTCTATGGTATACCCTTGTTTAGACGTCTTCTGACATCATGAATATGAGAGATTTCCAATTTAATCGACTGTCAAATTCTAAGCCTAAACATTTTTTTATTTACTTTATTATTATTTTTTACATTTTGATCTTCGTAATGTATGGCCAGCGAGTACCCAGGTAGCCAAATGTTACCCTTTGGCTAAAATGCAGTACATTTGTTTTCAGCAAATTAATTTTTAAATTATTGTTATTAAACCAAAATATAATCTTTCTCAAAGCAATGTTAATGTTATTACCATAAGTATCATTATATTATCATCTACCAAAATATACATAGAATGATTAACAGCTCGTAGTAGAACATTAATTTATGCTATAAATAATAATGGTCCCAAAACACTACTTTGTGGGATGGATACAAAAATATAATCTCATGTGTTTTATTAATTCGAGTAATCTCAGTAATTTGTTTCCTGCGTATAAATATAATTTTATTCCTTATCTCTTTCTCTTATTCCGTAAGAGAAAAAGATAAGATAACCTTCGACTTTTTCAAGAAGAATTACATGGTCTACACATGATCAAATGCTTGCATATTGAAGATTTTGCGTCTACGTTTATCATTATTATAAGTATCTAAAAATTTAAAACATATTTTTTTTCTGTATCCATGCTCAGTTGTTCAAATGTTGTTCTTTACATTTAGTTAGTTATTTCTTTATAAATGTAATTTTAAATATTTAAAAAAAAATCGAGGTCCGTGCTATCGGTCTATAATTATTCATAAGATCTCGGTCCCCTTTATTTCTATAATTTGGTGTTTCAAAAACTTTCTTTAATTTTTCCGGACACAGCCCTTCTCTTATTCAAAGACGAGCGATCCGCCCCCGGTTTCACACGTAATTGAAATTTTCAATAATGCTTCAATTTGGAACATATGTTATTTTATGACATAAGCGCTGAAGGTAGTGGCAGGGCACACTGCGTTTTCGCAGTCATTTGGGCAGCCAGTCTGGCGGCAGTAACCACCCCCTTACAGAAGACCACCGTGAAATAACAGCACGTGTGCTGTTGTGTTTCGGTGAGTGAGTAAGGGATGCCAGAGCCCATTTCCCTATCCACTCCTAATCCCTTATCCTTAATCCTACTGCAGTCGGCAGCGCACTTGCAGCAGCTTTGGCGTTGCTTGTGTTATAGGCGACGGTAGCCACCTAGCATCAAGTGGACCGTCAGCCTGTCTGCAGACCTTAAAATAAAAAAAAATAATACAGTTATCTTCATATAACTGTACTGGTTTTCGTTATTGTTTACTTAAACAATAGACGTAAAAGTTATGCCGTCAAAAATTGTAATACGCATTAATGTCAAAACAATTATAGACCTCTGTTTTAAAGCCTTGGGGAATAAGCATATAATATATGACTTCTGTCTGCCTCTTTTTCGAAATTGTTTTTATTAAGCTGTGTAATTTGCCCCAGTTTAGTATTTATATTCCTGAATAAATTCGATTTTACCGTAGTGGTACTGCTTCTATATTATTTATTATAAATAAATGTATTAATTACATATATTACCTCATTTTCAATTACTCCTTCATGGTATTTATTTATTTTTAATCAGTTTCTTTTTTAATTTTGACAAATCAATTCAAAATTTTCGTTGTCACAAAATTTTGTCACCGTGAGAGCCATTCTGATTTTGACCGTGTTGGTTTTCGCTTCGAGTATATATATATATACACCATTTCGACTAAATTATTTCAAAACCAACTTAGGCCGTTTTTCCCCATTAAATCGTATTATGGATGTTGCCAACTCCCTGAGTCACGATGTTGACCTGTTTAACGACGCATTTTCCAAGACTCATCCTAGTCCGTGGTTCAGATAATTAACACTAGTTTATTTTTGACATTTATTCCAAATTTCCGATTTAATTATATTTCTATGTATGTTTTTTTTTTGATAAATTTTCATAATTTTTTTTTTTTTTTTTTTCTAACTTTATTGCGGGGATGCTACTTTGACTTTTATTGGCGTAGGCTGTGCCTCCTTTAATTGCGGCGGCATCTGCCATGTTATTTTTTCCTGTTCCTTGTTGTGTGTTTTTTTCGGTGCCTGCCTCGTTGGAGGCCATGTAATAATAAATAAATAAATAAATATATTCTATTTTCTGCCATTGAAGACAACTCAGGTGTACGATAGAAACTTAATTGAGTTTATAGTGCACCTAAACTGTGTACCGCCCAATGTATTTTTTCTTTGTGTAAATAAATAAAAAAAAAAATAAGTATTTTATGCCCGATTTTATTTTTTATTTCTTGGGGATCAAGTTCGGGAGTAATAAGGATTCTCCGTAACTGTTAATTATTCGAGCCTGGAATAACGATATTCGAGCTTGTAACCTGGTGCTTCTGGGAGACGCAGACGCTACCATTGGATTTTCCTACGACACCGGTTGAAGTCAAGCCGAGCCAATTCCAGCGGATTTTAACTTTATTGTCGAGCTCGTCCAAATTTTCCCGTTTCAGTTAAGTTACTTACATTAAATATAATAAGGTGCAAATTGTGATTCAATGAGGGTTTAATATATATATGTCGCAGTCATCTGGTTGAATCTGCTATTTGATTGAATGACTAGCGCGTTCATTGAATGACGACATTTAATTGAATGACTAAAGGACAACTTGTCAAGTCGTTGAATGTAACGTTCAACGTCTTGACTGAACGTCATTTAGCGAAGTCGTTGAATGGGATATAGCCGACTTTGTAATGTTTGGTTAAGGTGCCCATGAGTTCGCAACTAACCTTACTTTAAATAAAAATAAATGAATTATAAAATGTTTCGTTAAATCAAATTGTAATATTTGATTAGGGTGAATTTTGAGACAATTAAAAAATTACTGATTTATAAACTGCTGAGTTTAAAATAATAAAAGATTGTAGCATGATTTCCAAAGCTTTACTTAATCTCATATTTTTGCTTAGTATAAAAAAGTAAAAAACCTAGAAAAAATTATCATATTATTTCAAAAGTAATTTATTAAAATATGCGCTATCAACACAGTGCTATCTGTGCGAGCTGTTTGATGCCATATTTGTTTTGGTGACTACTTGCGCCGCAGTGGGAAAAAAATGAACTAAATTTGAATTACCTGACTAATTTCATGTCCGCTATGTTCAAAGGGCTTGTTCAATCAACGTTCGGCCTAGTCATTCAATTAAATGTCGTCATTCAATGAACGCGCTAGTCATTCAATCAAATAGCAGATTTAACCAGATGACTGCGACATATATAAATTTAACTGCACGCACAGGGCATTTGTAGAACTCACTCACCCTGATTTAATTTTGTTGTATTTTTTTTATGTTAAATATATATTTCAAATTGCTTAGTTACCGTTTTATTTATTAGGTAATATGCTGGCGCCCATCTTTATTTTATTATATTTTTCTTTCTTCCACTGCCGATTGCATATTATTATGCCACCATAAGGCGTCTATGCAACAGTATGCTGGCTGATTCTGGCTAAAGAACGTATGCTAACGTATGCTGGCTCGTATATGTATATATCTAGAAAAATCAAAAATTTTCCATAATAGACATGAAATAATCAAAATTTATTTCATAATTTAACTTCATTATTATTGTTGATACAGTTAAATTTATAAAACGTAAAGGAGATACCTACATGTTGACAATAATTTAAAACACAAATAATCAAAGAACAATTTATTTGAACAATTCCCTAAATTAATAATATTACAATTTAACATTTATGTTTAACAAAAAGCTGCTTCTTGCTGACCATTCTTGCTGACAGCTTGCCTTACTTACATCGAACAATAACTTAACAGCTCGTCCATAGTGCAAGCCTTTTCGCAGCATTCAGCTGCTATCCCTCCTTGTCTTTTACCACGAACTCCATGTAAGCTCCTAGCTTCGCGAGGAGCAAGCCAGGGCCAGCTGTTATCGTAATCAGGGATTGAATTGGGTCCTGATCTTTTCATAAGGAATTCGTTGTCGCAAACCAGGGCCAGTGTGGAAGCCAATCTTCGTCCGCAGTAGAACTGAGATGAATCTGATCTCACTGACATGATACCGACGATTATCAGAAGAATAAGTAGACTGGTCTTCATTGTTAGACTTTGTGTTGCCCTGGTGAAGGTGAGATAGAAAGTGTTGATCTCCGAGAAATTTACCCCTTTTATATTAAACGTTGAGTACTAATTAATTCAGGACGTAACGACATGTGCGTTGGACTATGTGGGCCGTCGACGCGATATGACCTTATTGAGACGTCATATTTAATTCGCTCGCCTTGCAATCGTTTTATGTACAAATTTATTAAAACTAATTTAAAACTTGGATTCTGGACATTCGTAACAATTATTAATCCAAATTAAACTGTCAATTAAGTTACACTGCTTCGTTACTTCGTTGCTACTTTTGTATTGAGCCCTGGCAACACTTAGCGCTTTAGACGCCATCTGACATTACTATTGAATAGCAAAAGCTGTATCCAACGAGATGCTTGCTTGCAACTCCAACGATCCAATGTCAAATTCGTGTGTAATACTTTTTCCTGTTTTCTTTGTTTATTTACAAGTCGTCTTTGTATGTTTGGTAACAGATTATCAGCTCTGTTCTGGTTACGGCCCATCTTTGATGCACTCGTAACCCAGGCTAAAAAGCGTTCGCGCCGGCCCAAAGTCTCGACCGTGACACCCTATCGATGGTAGCCACGCCGCTTCCCGACTAATGTCAAAGAAAATTGGTCCTTATGTTTACAAGACAGAGTTTACATTGCAACGGAAATAGCATTCCCGAACTTTCAATGGCTTGTTTACGATATTGTTTACATTTTCTGGAAAACGCAAAATTCATCGAGGCGTTTGGCGCCAAGTATAAATATGAGAGCAGGCGGGCGAGATAAGTGCGGTGGGACAACCAGCGATACGAAAGCGACTCTTCGAAGCTTTTGCCAAGTTATCTGCGACAGTGAACCGGCAACACATTAAGTGAATCATTGACGACTTTTGACAAGATTGACGGTTTTATCGGAAAGTTTGGTGATTTTGGTATCTTGGTTTATGAAAATAAATCGTTCCTTTTGCCCTTACATGGCAGTTACTATCAATTATTAAACGAAGACCGTTAAAATGTGATATTACCTCTTATTTATTTATTTTATATATTTGAAAATATATCTTAAGTTAAGAAATTGCGAAGTATGTCTTTTTAATATTCATGTTAGAATTTTCCTTGCAAGTTAACGATTCAATATGTCACATGGGATTTACGTATGACCTACTTTAAATAACTTAACGTGAAAAACAAATTCAGGTTCAATTAGGAGTAGGCGAATGTTTCTAGACATCTCATTGAATATTAATGATTTAGGTTTTACTATAAATTGGGAAGGTAACTCCACCGAGTCACATTCCAACCCTGGAGCTCGAATAGGAGATAGCTACAATGAAGATCCAAGCGTTGGCAGCTTTCATTCTTTTCAGCGCTACGTTTGTTAGGTCCGAGGACCCTAAGGTCTACTGTGGAAGAAACCTGGCCATGACTTTGTCATATCTGTGCAATAGCGGCTTTATCATGAAGAGGTCGGATTCATTTAATGCCATTCCTGAGTATGGATACAAGTGGCCCTGGCTTGCACCGAACAAGGCGAGAGCTCTAAGCGGTGTCAGAGGAAAGAGGAATGGAGTCGCTTCGGAATGTTGTGACAAGCCTTGCACTATTAACGAACTACTGAACTACTGCTACTAATCGGACTACTGGGACCTGGACTTCCTTCGACTAAAAAAGACTAAGAGGGCTATTTCATATTCGACCATTCGGTGCTAAAGGACTTAAAGAAAAATGAAAAAATTTAACCTATTAAAAAGTTGTTCTTTCACTTTGTTCTCACTAAACTGTTTTATATTGTTTTATATCGTTATATTATTAAATAAAAATAATGTCTCATTTCTTTTTTTTTTAATATTCTTAAAATTCATTTACAAATATATTTCGATTTTTCTCTTTTCTTTAATGATTAATATTTAATAAAATTTTGTTAATTATCTTAATATGTATTACTAAATTAAGTAAGTTTGTAAGTAAGTACTGTAAGGGACTTGTTAGTTAGTAATTGTATGAAATTCTTAAAATGGCTAACATATACTCAAGAATCACTCTGTTGATACATATAAACTGTATGAAATCCTTCAGTAGTTTTTAAGATCTTATTAAAAACTACTGAAAAACTTTACGATTATACAATCAAAGGCGATAATTTCAGCCATTGATTGTATAATCGTTTTCTGAATTGTCCCGCGAAATTGTTTTTTTTTGTCGTGGTCTTCATCACAACTGTATACTGAGCCAGGGTTCTTTTTGTTTGTAATTATTACTTGTTCATATAGTGTTTATATTTGGCCGATATGTGTATATGTACCTCCTAGAGGAATAAAAGTTCCTATCTTTCTTTCTTAATTAATCACAGTCATTATGTTGTTCGATTTTTTAATTTCAGATCTAAAATATAAGGATTCATTGGAAAATGTGCTAAGATGATAAATATACGAAAGACAATTTTGGTGAGAGTAAGACTTGAGATACACAGCGGCTAAGCCACTTTTAAAAACTTAATTAGATTATTATTAAATATATCAAAAATGAAGAATATTTTTGTGATAAAGATTTCCTACGGTGTCATTTAAAATGTTAATTAAAAAAAAGCTATCTTAAGTGTTATGCTAAAATGACATAATATTCTAAAAAAAATACAATTTATTAAACTAATGTCAAACGTTGCAATTTTTTATTTGAAAGTATATTTCAACGAGCCCGTTGGATGAGTTGTTAGGGTACTTGCCTTAACGCTCTGTTCTAGGGTTCTTTTTTTAAATTTGGCTCTGGTCTAGACCTGGAAAGTAGTGGCACACTGCGTTTCGCAGTCATTTGGGCAGCCCTTCTCGCGGCAGTGACCACCCCCTTACAGAAGACCACCGTGAAATAACAGCACGTGTGCTGTTGTGTTTCGGTGAGTGAGTAAGGGATGCCAGAGCCCATTTTCCTATCCAATCCCTTATCCTTTATCCTACTGTAGTCGGCAGCGCACTTGTAGTACCTGTGGTGTTGCTTGTGTTATAGGCGACGGTAGTCACTTACCATCAAGTGGTCCGTCAGCCTATTTGCTGATCTTAATATTTAAAAAAAAATATTAAAACATTATTGAATTGCATATAATATTTAGTAAAAATAAAAAATATATATACTTAAATTTTTAATATTTTTACACTTAAATCTATAAAATTAATGTCATTTTTTTAAAATAATACCTAAATTCTTTAAGTTTTAGCATTTTAGCGTAGATTTCTACATGTTTTGTCTGTAATAAAATCTCTCAACAAACTAAACCTATTTCAAAAGAAATCTTTAAAAAGATATAAGAGAAATTACGATCGAACAGTCAACATTACAACAGCGTAATCCCTTTAAAACTGTTGGTGGACGACGAATTTGTATGCGTAAATAGGAGTGTGGACCAGTTGGCGAGTAATAGAGCCTTCATATAAATTACTGGAACCCCCGCTGCTATAATGTCGATAGAAGTAGTAAGGGGGAAACTTCGTACATAAAAACTACTTCTTATTATGCACTAGTATTTTCACACGCAAGTAAAAAATTCCGGTTAAGTTATGTATTCGAAAATCGTTTAATTTTACTTTATGTTCTAAATGTTAGGTTAAGGATTATTCACCTACACTTTACATGTAGGATAGTTTTTCACATATATAACCTTTTTTTGCTGTTTGTTTTTATATTTAAAATTATTTGTCTTTTTTATATAAAAAAATATCCTTGTCAATTTGCAATCATTGTTCGGTTCTGTTTGTTGTACCATTAAAAAGTGTTTTTAAATATTGCTAAAATAGTCTTTTTCCCTCTTCCACCATTTTCTAGTTTTACATCGGTCTCGAAGGACCAAATGTAAAACTAGAAAATGGTGGAAGAGGGAAAAAGACTATTTTAGCAATATTTAAAAACACTTTCTGTGTTCCACTATATTATGGAATACTATTTTACTCAAGTTTATTAAAATTATACACAATAATTCGTATCAAACATCATATAATTATATATAATTTTGAAAAACTGCTCTAAAAGTTATCCCTTGATTTATTTTAGCCCATACTAATATTATAATTGTGAAAGTAACTCTGTCTGTCTGTTATCTTTTAACGCCTTAACTAATCAATCTGTCACAATGAAATTTTGCATACACATTGTCAGAGATACAGGGAAGAATATAGGTTACCTTTTATCCAGGAAAAAAAGAATCGTTCCCGAGGGATCATCTAAAAATCAGAAGCCACAGTCTCCCAAACGTATAGCAATGAAGATTTCAGGTTACTTATATATTTTGTTAGGCTTTATTTTTTACATAGAAAAAAATCCCTTTTCTAAATATTTTTAGATTATAGATCAGTTAATAATTAATTACAATTAAATAAGATTAATCTAAACCGACAGACCTGTCGTAGAAATTGTGTAGGCAACTAAGCATTGATACGCAACCTTCATAGCTGCGGTAATTTTTTCTACATTTACTAATTATTCTTTTACAAATAAAAGAATCGTCACGAATTCACTTACAAATACAATGTTACCAGTAAAACCACAAATGTGTCAAAGTTTTAAACAAAAATACGCTCTTTGTTGTAGTCAATAGAATTCAATTTCGTTCGTTGACGCTTCAAGACTTGTGCTATATTTTGTTAATTTAATTAATGTAATACTCATTGTAATTAATTATCTATTTAGTTTAAAGGCTTAAGGCTGGGCACGCCTTCGTGAGGCAATCAGATGTAACTTACTAATGATTAGTTAATACTGTGGGTAATACTAGGTACATGTTTTTGAAGATACTTTTATTATTGTACATTACATATAAGGCTTCTACAAAACGAAAAGGAATATTCACACCATATTATTAAATCTACCAACTGCTTTCATTTCCCATATTTGGCAAAATTTTATCGATATCACTAATAGTATAAAGTCCTGCTTTTTTTCTGACTTTTTCTATATATATCTCGGAAAGTTGTGAACGGTTTTGTCCCTGTTTTCATTGATGGAATGAGGGATTTTTGGAGATATCATAACTAAATATTTGCTATAGACGAATGTTAGGAAATAATTCGTTCCGCAACAAAAAAAAAATTCTTTGCAAGTAAAAATTGTACTAATAAAAAAGCTTTCCAAATGAATTTTAATTGATAGCAATTTAGCAGACGTGTAACATCTGGAACCAAATAGATTTGTATGTCTTTCACCAGCTTGTATGTATGTTTCGCCCGTTCTCGAAGTAAATTTTCGCCCACAACGTCCTACACGCAAATTTTACATAACTGCCTCTTAACGCAAATCTAGACCTTTTACGGTTAACCATCTCTTAGTTGCACATCTATAGTTCAGGTAATGCAAAGGCTCATAAGCGTCCACTGTCGGGAATAAGCCTTTTTAATAGGCATGATGACGGTATTAAAGAATCAAAGAATAAATGGTTTTGGAGAAAAATATATGTCGAAAGGAGTCTAAAAAATTACTCATTTTTTGTATTAAAATTGAGATTAATAAGATTTTCAATAAAATAGAAATATAAATAACTGCAATCGGCCATGTTAACTGAAACACCAATCAGAGCGAATGACGTCACGCCCAGGTAAGTGCCATCATGTTGCTTAACTTTGCTTTGACAGAATGAAAAAAACTGATGAGATGTCGGTGACGTCACGGTTCATCAGACGCGACGCCATGACACCTAAGAGCGTTTTCGCGCGTAATTCAAAATAGATTTAAAAACATTCAATAATTCGCGTTGAAATTTAGTTTTTTGCTGAAATATTATTATTTTTTTGGATATGGTAGACATGTATCTACATTATGGAAGGGAATTTCAAAATCTGTCATCATGCCTATTGAGCTCCCTTGAGACCATCGGTTTAGCGAGCAGGTGATCAGTGGTCTCTCTCCAACACCCACTTCCTCTGACTGTTTACGACTATGTCGATCACCTCGGTTCTTCGACTCCGTAATTCGGTCAAATCGCCCGGAGATTTCCTTAGCGCGATCTTTATTAATTATGGACAATGTGCTAATATTATAAATATTTACTAATATTGTACTAAATGTGAAAATGAATTTGTCTGTGCTTTAACTACTGAACACACCGGGATGAAATTTTTTATAGGTATACGTTGTTAGGGGTAACAATGTCAGATTAGTATGTAGTATTTAGTCCCTATTCAAGATAGTTTTTTAGTTATTCCAGTAAATAATAACTGTTCAAAAGTAAAAATAAGTAAAAATTTAATAAAGATATCACAAAGCTTTAACCTATCTCGGTCCCTAAATCTAAGCAATTAAGGCTCCGAAATGTGGCCCCTAATTGTTCTCTCGATGATTGTCCATCGAGATCCAGTTGATTGTTGATCAAGTTTACTCAGCGGTAAGCTCCATTCGGCTGTTAATGATGACGATAATGAGATCTAAATAGCACCTCATCAAAGATTCAATTTCACTTAGGCAAGCACACGAAAACTTACCAAATGACGATTCGAAAACGTACCTGAAAAATGAGAAGACATTAATTAAATTTAAATTAATTTAAAAAGGAAATGTTTATTTAAAAATATATAATGATTTCAAATTATAAATATATAAAGAAATATAGATATTTTGTAAAATAAAAGATGTAGGTACTCTCAAGACACTCTCAGTTTATAGAAAACTAGCTGAACTCGGCCACGCTTCGCTGCGGCCTATACGGCGGCGACGTGCGCATGGGGCGCGCGGTACTGGACACTGCTTATATATAATACTGTTTATCGTAGCGTGATGTTATATAGCCTATAACGTTCCTCGATAGATGGACTATTCAAAACAAAAAGAATTTTTCAATTCGAACCAGTAGTTCCTGAGATTAGCGCGTTCAAACAAACAAACAAACAAACAAACAAACTCTTCAGCTTTATAATATTAGTATAGATGTTACAATTTCAATTTCTAGCTACATTTGGCAACACGAAGCTACCTTTGACCTAACTCTTTGGGTTTACACGACTTACCTGTTATGAGTTTACCCATGACATATTCTTTGATACCTACAATACTTTTGGGTATCGTAGATTTGTAAACAATGGTGTACATTTCCAATTAGTTGAGTTGTCAACCTGCCACTGATTTTTTTTTATGAAAAGGTCGGCAAGTATCGGCTTTTGTTCTGCTTGATGCTGCTACCGTCGTCTACTTGGTAGGTAAAGCATTAGGATTTAAGTTTCTTTTCGTTATGTTTAAGACTTCTGATGTGTGTTTCGAAATAAGTAAGACTTGGTTAGATTTAAAAAGTCCTGATGTGTAAATAAGGGGGTTAAGAAGTTCTGTTGAGTATTTTGAATTAAATATTTTTTGGAACAAATAGAAGTTTAATTTTTTTTTCAACACGATAGTACTTGTGTAATTTTAGACGAATCACGTGTTAGACGAACTGAGTGTTGACCAACTGCGATTTAGACGAAACGCTTATTAAACCAAATGCGACGAAATCGGAGGCGATAAGGAAATTGGTTTTCGCATCTCTTACACAAAAGCGCATAAATGCTGTTATTTCACGGTGGCTAAAATGTAGAGAGAAAATAATACGTTTATACCTAAGTTGCTAAAGAGATGAAAAATCATTCCCTTTTTCTTATTCTTTAGTTCTGTCAAAACAGCAGCGGACATACATGCACTAACATCTTGATGTTACTACAAGTTTAAAGTTTATTTATTAGTTATTTATTTAGTGGCAGGGCACACTGCGTTTCGCAGTCATTTGGGCAGCCAGTCTGGCGGCAGTAACCACCTCCTTACAGAAGACCACCGTGAAATAACAGCATGTGTGCTGTTGTGTTTCGGCGAGTGAGTAAGAGATGCCAGAGCCCATTTCCCTATCCCCTCCTAATCCCTTATCCCTAATCCTACTGTAGTCGGTAGCGCACTTGCAGTAGCTTTGGCGTTACTGTGTTATAGGCGGCGGTAGCCACCTACCATCAAGTGGGCCGTCAGCCTGTCTGCCGATCATAAAATTAAAAATAAAATAAAAAAGTTTATTTAAGTTATTTTAAAGTTTATTCATTAGGCTTTCAAATTACACTAACATTGGCGCTTTTAAAGTTATTTTCGTGGAGGTGCGATTTTTTTGACACCGCCTTTAACTGCAAGACAAGACAAGACAACTGATAGTTATGTAAAAAATAATAAGTTTATTTTTCTCACACTCGATTAAAGTGAATGTAGATATTCCGTGAGACAATAAGTTAAACGAAAATGTCTTCCTGGAAATCTGTTACGACAATCGTGTTTCGCGACCGATAACATCAGCTACATACTTTACTTACCTGTGGTGATTGTAGGAATCGGTACAAAATAATGGGACTCGCAGATTCGAATTCCTTTCCCAAAATAATATAGACCCTTTCAATTGAAAATGAGTAGGTCGATTTTATTTTATCTATTATATAAAAATGAATCCCCATTTCCCTTGGTCACGGCATCACGCGTGAACGGGTAGACCGATTTTAATTCGGTTTTCACTAATGGCAAGAGGGATAAACGGGATAACGGGAAGCGGGTCTCTAGTTAGTCTCTAGTTTTTTTAACCTATCAATCGATTGCTCGATTGAAGCTGCAATTATACTCGTAGTTGTTTATGATAATAATAATAATATTTATTTGTTATGACCATGGGCATTGTAAATACCAGATGACATTTTCGTCTTGCTCCAAACATGATCAACCGAAAAATCTCGATGTACAAATATAAGTTCTATGTTATTGATATAACATACTTAAAGTTAATTAAAATAAAAAATAACTATGTTCTTAATACTATATACATGTAAATATAAATTAGTTAAATAAAAGAGAATTTTGTATTATTTATCAATTAAGTAATCATTTACACTATAATAACATTTATCTAATAGTAGCTTATTAATTTATCGTTAAAAATGACTGAATCACTACCACAGTATAATTTATTCGTAATGGATTTTAAAAAACATATAATTTTGTATTTTTACCGTCGTCGGGAATATAATCCATTGGTATAATATAATTTATTATATTTATTTCTTTGTAAGGTCAAATGAGAATTTACGGTTAGAAACCTACTATGTACATAATTAAAATGTAAATAGAAGATAATTTTCAAAATTAGTGTAGGCCTAGCTTGTCGGTTTAAATACAAATTGTCTATTTTCAATTTAAGATTTCATTAGTCTTTAGTGAAAAGCCCTCTTAAATATATAATAACTGTGTACAAAAATAATGGAATTATTTCAATAACATTATATTTTTTAAAAGCAATATTGTATGTAATCGCGTTATACATATTTATAATCCACTATTTTATTTACCGAATGCCTTTTTCACTTATCGAAAGCACAAAAGCACATATGCTGTAATTTCACAGAGGCATTCTATAAGGTGGTGGTTACTACTACAAGGCGGGCTGCCCAATTTAGGACTTCGAAACGCAGTGTGCCCTGCCACTATATTTTTCAAATTTGATTGACACACAAAGTAAAATATATTACACGATTCTTGAAACGAGTCACATACAGTTCTGTACTTATATAGAATTCCTGTGTCCGTTTTGAAGTAGGTTCGCAAGCAAGCGTGTGGGTCGTGAGATGTTTTCGCATCTATATGTAACAAACACACGTTCACATCGTTGCGAGCCAGTTTGTTTGTCCGTCCATAAGTACGGGACACGAGAGCAACATTGTTACTATTAAATATGGAAGAAGATCCAGTTTGCATTTAATTTAGTTGGTGATTAGACCAAGAGGAATGTTCAATGATCTATCAGAAAACAGTTTCTCCAAGCCAAGGGTAAGTGTTCATTAATAGCAAGGCAAATGCCAATGCTTTTTATATATACATTTAAAAAAGGTCGGCAGACAGGCTGACGGTCCACTTGGTGGTAGGGGCTACCGTCGCCTATAACACAAGCGAGGATAGCCTATAAGATTAAGGATAGGGGATTGGATAGGAGAATGGGCTCTGGCATCCCTTACACAACAGCACACGTGCTGTTATATCACGGTTGTATAACAGTTCTGTAAGGGGGTGGTTACTGCCGCCGGACGGGCTGCCCGATGACTACGAAAATCAGTGTGCCCTACCACTACTTTTTAGATCCGACAAATTTTAAAATTTTATTTTTCAAAGTTGACCCTGCCGGGAATCGAATCCGGGAACTCATCCGACGGGCTCGTTGGATACACACAACACGTACACTAGCAAAAAATTGACAGGATAAAAATAGATTTGAAATAAGAAGAGCTAGGACACATGTGCAGTTACCTCCAACAAGTATCTAAAGACCTAAGAATTGTAAGAATTGATTTAAAGTCAAGGAAATGCACGAACCAACAGAATGTTGAAATATGTATTACAGTTGTATTATCGATTGCATAAGATTTATAGCACAAACAACATCATAAGGTTTTCTCTTCCTGTTATTAAACATAATACGGATTGCACAATAAACATGCGACCTCAACGAATGGGGCTAGTGCGTCTACTAAACGCTTATTGACTTATACTAGCTGAACTCGACCACGCTTCGTTGCGGCCCATACGGCGGCGGCGTGCGCATGGGGCGCGCGGTACTGGACACTGCTTATATATAATACTATTTATCGTAACGTAATTTTATATAGCCTATAGCCTTCCTCGATAAATGGACTATTCAAAACAAAAAGAATTTTTCAATTCGTCCAGTTCCTGAGATTAAGAGTCTCCAGTAAGCAGCGCTCAACTCCGCGTTGAGATCACGCGCTAACGCTTTAAAATGTTGTTGTTTCACCTAGAGTGAGACAGGGCGTAAACCAAGGACAAAGGGCGGCGCCTACCGCCCTACCTCATACCGTTCCCCCGCGCTAGAGTGATTCGCTGCAGATTCGCATCAAAATTTTGTAGTTTTTTAACTGATTTTCGTAGTTTCGTTCTCATTTGAAAACCACAAATCAATTTCGAAAAATGCTTTTTCTTATGAAACTAACATAGATTAATCGATGTCGGAAATAGATTTTGACTTCGATCTAAATTATATTTTGGCTGTAGTATTCAGCCGAACTGAACAGGGTTTTGGGCTAAACTTGTACTCTTTCTATTTTCTTTTTAATAACATTTCAAGAGTCATTAACTAATTTCAGGCATAGATATGTCTTATCTCATTGTATTTACAAAATTTCATGATAATGCAATCCGTTATTTTAAAATAAGGACGTAACTACGTTTGTATGGAGAATTGAGCTTGCTGAGGACCCTTAACGCGTTCAAACAAACAAACAAACTCTTCAGCTTTATAATATTGGTATAGATATACATTACTTAATCTAAACTCATTATACTAATCAAATTAATTCATTAAGGACATTTTCGGTATCTAGGCGTTCCACAAGGCTCCATTCTGGGTACGTTTCTCTTGCTTATTTACATCCAGGCTTGTTAAGTAATAGAAACCTGCATGGTTAAGTAAATTGTGCGATTTTCTGAATATTAATACATCGTTTTGACGAAATATACAAATTCAATTTGTATGCATTTTATAATTAAGTAAGTTGAATATATATGTTCAAGATTATTACCTCACAATGATATGCTCGCTGCAAAATTGAATTTTGCTTATTTTTATACTAGTTTCGCTTGCCGTTTAATTTAAATTGACATTTCAGGTATCCTCGTTAATTCTAGGTTTTCGTAGGGCAACCGCACTCGATTACTAACCGACAGCGCTATTTACTTCGTGTTCCGTAAGCATTCTTTTATCCATATGTGTTGTCAGTGATGACAGATGGCGCTGAAACATGGTCTCTAACTATGGGCCTCATAAGAAAGCTCAACGTCTCTCAACGAACTATGCTATGAGCTATGCTCGGGGTTAGTGTAACCCCGAGCATAGCTCATAGCTATGCTCGAGATCGAATCAGGAATGAGGAGATTCGTAAACGAACGAAAGTTACCGACATAACCCGGAGGATTAGTAAGTTGAAGTGGCAGTGATAGGATATGATGCTTTATGATATATTTGCTATCAAGGATATATTGCTTATAGGATATATTTGCTTTATGACTTTCTGCCAAATTTCTTGAGGCGCATTCTTCTTGGCTATGATGATCCTTCCGAAGCGCTGGTAGACTCAAGACATGTAAAAGAGACCCCTGAGGTCTATTTGCAGAATAAATTTTTGAATTTTGAATTTTGATACATAGTAGGGAGAGCCGAAGATCGCTGAGGTCTCGAGTGGAAGCCATGGACCGGCAAGCGCAGCGTAGGACGTCCACCCACAAGGTGGACAGACGACCTGATTAGGGCCGCGGTCCTGATGTATCCAGCTGCTCCTGAATCGGCTATTTTGGAAAATTAAGGGAGATGCCTTTGTCCAACAGTGGACTTCCTACGGCTTAGATGACGATGATGATGTGTTCTTTGTGTTTTTTTTATAAAGTTTAAAATAATATGTTTATGAAAAAAAGTCAGTCAGCGCCGGCCTTAATGGTCACTTAAATAGCCTATAACCTCCTCAAGAAGTTAACTATCAAATGCGATTGCTAGTATTTTTTTTTTTATGTTAACTAAGACAAGCTGACAGTCCACTTGATGGTAGGTGGCTATCGTCGCCTATAACACAAGCAACGCCAAAGCTGCTGCAAGTGCGCTGCCGACTACAGTAGGATTAAGGATAAGGGATTAGGAGTTGATAGGGATATGGGCTCTGACATCCTTTTTTTTTCTCGAGTAGAAATCCATTTACGGATACCCTGCCGCTGGCTAGGGGCGATAGGGGTATGTGGGACTCACCCAGTCCTAAGAGGACTGGCAATACCCACTAAAACTCTCCGGTGACCTCTGGAGGCCCTTGTATGAATTGGACCGGGCTCTGGCGAACCAATTAATCCGGTCCAACTCTGGGCATCTCTCAGCCAGTTGGCCAAGCTAACGCCAAAGGGGGGGATTGTCCGAGGCACAGAGACAATCCCCTGACGAGGGGACCTTTCGAACGCGCACACAGCGGCCAGACCATGCGCGCTGGTCCTGGGCATTTGAAGGGGGGGCGTCACACATCCGTCTTCGTCTGATGGGTTCTGACATCCCTAACTCAATCACCGAAACACAACAGCACAAGTGCTGTTATTTCACGGTGGTCTTCTGTGTGGGGGAAGTAAATTATATTTCTCTCAGAATTAAATTTGTAAAAAGCAATTAAAATGAAAAATCACTCTTTTAAACCAAACAGCGGGTGAGACCGCGGGGCACAGGTACTTCTTTCGTATTAAATTTCGCCGACAAGCTTTGCTAGTTCTATAAAAACACCAATCAATACATAAACACAATCACCTGTGTCTCTACACTTGCGTCGTAAGGGACATAAAGGTTCCGACAAAACTAGTCATCGTAAAACATAAAGTATCAAACAAGCTGTGTCTCCTAACAGCGTATGACAGCTCACATTTCCATACACTGTTTCAATACCAGTTCTGCTCGGCTGTTAACATCCTACTATCGTATTAATTTCACAGCATTTAACGCAGATAAAATTGTAATAAGCCAGGGGAAGAAATTTTATGAGTTTCCATTACATTTTATCATAATATTATTTCAGATTGTAACGTTTTTAACGCTACTAACGCATGGAACGATTTTTACCCGCTGCGTTTGTGGTCTTGTGCGATTTTTTACCGCCAACCCAGCAAACAATGAACTCGTTCCTGGCGGAAGATTTCCGCAAGCATAATTTTGTATTATTGAGATTCTCAGTCTTTTTAAGTTAAGGTCTACAGACAGGCTGACGGTACACTTGATCAGCTGCCCCGACATCGCGAAAGAAGAGGAAGACCGCCGCGCCCCTTCCCACCTCCGAGGCGCGACCTGGCAGCGCCTGCGAGGGACCTCCCGGCCCGGGGACCACTTGTACCGGTCGCGGCTGTCGCCGTGGCCGTCGCAAGTGGCCCTCCAGGGCTAGCCGGTCCCTCATAGCTTAAGCTTTAGATAAGTTCTTATTTGTAAGGGGGGGCGACTATGGACTGAACCACACCTAGGGTTGCCAGGTATCCGGCTTTAGCCGGACATGTCCGGCCAAACATATACAAGTCCGGCGGTTGTTAGGATTTGATCAACCCTGCAGCGGCTAGAAACACGGATATGCATGATTCGCGATCTTACAAATTACTTTAAGAAAACAATATGTGATACATAGATACAAAGAGTAGAGCAAGTCTTAAAGTAATAAATGCACAAATAAAAAGGACTATTTCTTTTAAAAACCCGTGTGTCAGGCTTTTGTGGCAAAATGTCCGGATAAATATGAGTCTCTGTCCGGATTTTCGATTTTGAGGCCTGGCAACCCTAACCACACCCATCTCGAGGGTAGTTTTAGTGCGGTAAAAGTCCCACATAACCTCTATGGACACTTGCATTGCATGCGGCATGGGTTCATAAGGTATCTTTTGAAGATTTCTCCCCTCGTAAAAAAAAAGGTACACTTGATGGTAGGTGGCTACCGTCGCCTATAACGCAAGCAACGCCAGGTGATACAAATTTGCTGCAGCTAAGTGATTAGGAAGAGATAGGAAGCATCCTTTACTCACTCACCTAAACATAACAGCACATATGCGGTTACTTCACACGGTAGTCTTCTCTAACGAAATGGTTACTGCCGCCAGACGGGCTGCCCAAATAACTGCGAAACGCAGTGTGCCCTGCCGCTACTTTCAGAGTCAACTTTGAAGAGTTCATTTCCAAATATGGCCCTGCCGGGAATCTAACCCGGGACCCCTGAGACAGAGCGTTAAGGCAAGCACCCTAACTACTCATCCAAAGGGCTCTTCAATAAATTCAATAATAAAACAATTTTAAAAAAATGGCAGATTTTAGTGCACTATGTCTGTACGCAGAACCTGCGGTTTAACTACATATTTACAGGACTTCAGTGCTAATGCTAATTCTAATCTAAAGGGAACTATACTTGAAAATCTATGAGAAATACTACTAATTAAAATCTACTCTGTGGATTGTTGATGAAATCCAGTTCAACAGTAGTGGCAGGCCACCTGACCGCAGTAACCACCTTCTTACAGAAGAACACCATGAAATAACAGCATGTGTTTTGGCGCGTGAGTCAGAGATCTAAGAACCCTTTCCTATTACGACTTATTCATACCTATGTTCTACATGCACCCGAACTGTTGACCATTGGCAGATTTCCACAACTAACTAACCAAAGAGTTTTTTTTTTTATATTAACCCAAAATATTATGTATGCATGGCACATAGACGCAAAGTTGCCTGTCTGTATTCTATAAGATGTACTTCGGAGAGTGTGCTCGAGAGCTGCATGAGACCATACCGCCTTCCCCTGTCTTCTATCGGACATGCAGACGTACGGCTGGTTACCATCCTCACCTTGTCGAAATCATTCTAATTCGGACCAAGGTCTTTAAATAGTACATTACTGCAGAGTCCAGGAAGTGAAGGATTGCCGGACGAATTGGTTTCTCGCTAAACTCGCTAAAGCTCGGCCTTGATAAAGATCTGAGTCCGGCAATCCTCATTCCGGTCGAGGCCGGTATAGTGCTTTTCTCAATAAATGTGAGGAAATAATGAAACACGCCCCCGCCTACTACGCTTGTGACAGCGGCGGGCGCGTTCATGAAGACTCGTAAAACTTCGGGTTTCATCGGGCTGAGCAGCGGCCAGGAATGAATTTTCATACAACATTGTTGGCCTAGGCCGAGAAAGAAATGCATGAGCCAACAATTACAAACTTCGTGGCTTGTTTTTAGTACAAGAATGCCTACATTTCCGAGCATATTTGAGAAAACAACTTTTATAATGCCCACTGCTAAGGATTGGAACTCCCTGCCGGCGTCTGTATTTCCGAGCTCTTACAACCCAAATCTTTTCAAGATTCGAGTGAACAAGCATCTTCTGGGTGAGCTCGCTCCATCATCGGATAGAAACTGGCCAAGAGCAAACCCATCTTTAATAAAAAAATAAAAAATAATAAGTATGTAAGAAAAAATATAAAATGTAACATTTTTTTTTTAATAAAAAAATAATATGTGAAAGTAAGTTTGTTTGTTTGTTTCGCTTTCACGCTTAAACTACTCAAAGACTCTTTACTAACTACTCAAAAAATTTTGGATACACGTTGGCAGGGATACACAAAAAGAGATAGCGATTTTTGGTCTTGAAAAAGTACTGTTACGGTACTGGACTGGACACGGGACGATGTCGCTGGATAAAGCTGGTTGGCGGCCATTTAATTCATTAAGTTATAAGTAGTAAAAAGTTGAAATTTATAATATTCGCGGTTACAGCTCACTCTTGCAGTCTATTGCAAACAGCTTAACGAGCTAAGGCGTGTAGTAACATCAATAAAATTGTTGATGGGCAAAAGTTATAACTTCCGCGATAAGCGTTTATAGTGAATAGACAACTATTCGCGAATCATAACTAGCTTCCACACAGTATATACGTCGTCTAAAAATTAAGGTTTTAAAACCACTACCTTGAGTTGATCAAAAAATTTTATCATTTTCACATTTTAATCTAATTCTATACATATCTCTATATAAAAAAAATGAATCCCCATTTCCCTTGGTCACGGCATCACGCGTGATACCCGTTTATAACAAAACATAATAATCAAATTACAAAAAATGAAAAGATCTTATATATAAAAATGAATCCCCCATTTCTACTGGTCACGGCATCACGCGTGAACGGGTAGACCGATTTTAATTCGGTTTTCGCTAATGGAAAGAGGGATAAACGGGGAATGTTTTAGGGTATATAAAAATTGCACGTCGGGCGAAGCCGGGGGCGGGCCGCTAGTCTCTATATATAAAAATGAATCCCCATTTCCCTTGGTCACGGCATCACGCGTGAACGGGTAGACCGATTTTAATTCGGTTTTCGCTAATGGAAAGAGGGGTGAGCGGGGAATGTTTTAGGGTATATAAAAATTGCACGCCGGGCGAAGCCGAGGGCGGGCCGCTAGTCTCTATATATGAAAATGAATCCCCAGTTCCATTGGTCACGACATCACCCGTGAACGGGTAGACCGATTTTAATTCGGTTTTCGCTAATGGAAAGAGGGATAAACGGGGAATGTTTTAGGGTATATAAAAATTGCACGCCGGGCGAAGCCGGGGGCGGGCCGCTAGTCTCTATATATAAAAATGAATCCCCATTTCCCTTGGTCACGGCATCACGCGTGAACGGGTAGACCGATTTTAATTGGGTTTTCGCTAATGGAAAGAGGGATAAACGGGGAATGTTTTAGGGTATATAAAAATTGCACGCCGGGCGAAGCCGGGGGCGGGCCGCTAGTCTCTATATATAAAAATGAATCCCCATTACCCTTGGTCACGGCATCACGCGTGAACGGGTAGACCGATTTTAATTCGGTTTTCACTAATGGAAAGAGGGATATTCTTATGTACAAAAATTGCACCCCGGGCGAAGCCGGGGGCGGATCGCTAGTAATATAATAAAATCGTAAACGAGCCGTGTGTGAACATTAAATATTTTTTCCAAAAACCAATTTCTACATTTTGTACCTACTTATATTACTGAGGTCAAAAAAAAATAGTTCTTAGAATGTTTGTCTGTTTGTCTGTACGTTTGTGCGCGCTAATCTCTGAAACAGCTCAACCGATTTTAATGCCGTTTTCACTGATGTATTGTAGCAAGCTTCCCGTAACATTTAGTGTTTGTTTCATTCCAATCGGTTTAAAAACAAAAAAGTTACGCGCTATACCGTATACCACGCGTACGAAGTTGCGGGCTTATCTAGTTGACAATATAAAACAAAGTCACTATCCGCTTCTCTGTTCGCCGCTAATTTCTTTTAAACCACCCAAGGGATATTGATACAGTCATCACTAATGGAAGGAGCGATATACAAGGAAGTTTTGTATACGTAATTTGCAAAAAAAAATTGCAAGCGGATCGCTAGTATATCTACTAATAAAGATATACACTTAATTATAGGTATAGTTACTTAAGGTTACTTAAGTTACTTAGTTATTAGTCAATTTAATAAAAAAGGTGATGTATACAATATAGGTACTAGGTTTAAAAATAATTTAGATTTACATAAGACGCGACTCCACAAGATAAGTAATTCTTTTATGGGTCAGTGTATACGGTTTTATAATAAACTGCCTGAGATGATCAGAACCTTATCTATAAATAAATTTAAAGTTGTCATTAAAACCAAACTCCTCTCGAAAGGCTATTATAAGGTTACTGATTATTTAAGTGACAATGAAGCCTGGAATTAAAGCCTGGATTCGGAGCTCATACTATGCTTAGTATTGTATATTTACTTTAGGTATTAAGTGTATGATTATAATTGTTGTAATTTTTTTATATTGTAAAGATGACAAAAAGAATAGTATCCTGAGTTTCTTTCGGGGTTTCTTCTCAGGATCGTCATCTTGGCTTTTTTTCCGAAACCCTGGTAAATTTAAATTTAACTGGTAATTCCAAATGACGATCATAAGAGTTTCTAGGAGAAACCTAATTGATAAATAAATATTTTGATTTTGATTTTGATTTGATTTTAAGGGAGACAAATAAGTCTGAAATGTTAATTCATTAAATTAAATTTTGTTATGAAGAACATTTATGTTTTGCGAACTCTTTTAAAAATGAATAATATTTAAGAGGTCCGCACCCATAAATCTACGTTTTAGAATCGTTATCGAATCTAGGTTTTAAAAGCATCTAAAAGGTAATGTTTCTTTAATATCAAAGATGCCAAAATCATTGAAACTCATATACCCGTGACATGTTGATGAGCAATCTGTTATATCACAGTTTCCCATAATTTCTGCATTTGCTATAGATAAAAAAATTACTATTGCTTTCCGATTTAACCCTTTGTATGCCGGAACGTGAATCCACGTTATTAATAAATCATGGTAGAACCGCCATGACTCCTTCTGGGAGAACAATTAGGTCAGTCAGTCAGTAGTTAAATCTGTAAAAACGGTTTAAATTTGAACAACCTGTATATATCATGGCAAATGGCACTTGAAATGATAAATTTAAGCGCTGGCAGACAAGGGTAATTCGGCTTCCAGCATACAAGTGATTAACATTGCTTAAATATTTTAAATTATTTAAACTTTGCCTGCGGCTTCCCTCGAGGCATGATCATAGTCTATGATTACAAGCTATATACTTATATTTGTTGGGAGAGCATTCCGTCGAACACTTTTATGGTAAAAATGGCAGGTAGGCTGACGGTTCATTATTTTGATAGTTGTTAGCTACTGTTGCCTTTTAACAATCAAATCATTTAAAATTAATAAAAGAGATAAGAGACTTACATTTGACGAGCCTGTTGGATGAGTGGTTAGGATGCTAACCTTAACGCTCAGAGGTCCCGGTTTCGATTCCCGGCAGGGTCACTTTTGGACATTATGGTTCTACTCTGGATTTAAAAAATAGTGGCAGGGCACACTACGGTCCGCAGTGTGGCGACTGTAACCGCCCCATTACAACAGACCGTGAAATAATAGCATGTGCGCTGTTGTGTTTCGAGGAGTGAGTAAGGGATGCCAGAGCCCATTTCCCCATCCCCTTCCTAATCCCCTTAATCCTACTATGGTCGTAAGCGCAATTGCAGCACTGTGGCGTTGCTTGTGTTATAAGCGATGGTAGCCACATACTACCAAGTGGATATATATTACTAGCTAACCCAACAGACGTTGTCCTGCCCCAACCAGAAGCCGATTATGGCGTCACCTATCAGGTCCAATTTTATTTTCAAACCATGAGTCAAAATGACGCGACACTTCACGTCAATGAACGATGGTAAATTTTTTTGGATATTGTTCATACAAAAATACTATTGTCAGTTAATCACATTGTTTGCCTTATTGTTAACGCAGAGTTTGGTAGTGCTTATAAGCTAATGGGAGGGGAAGGAGGCCTTTTGCGATTTGATACGGCGGGCCACCTCCCTCCCAAGGGCGCTTATAAAAATGACGATTTGTTACAAACACTGTGACACGAGAATTTTATATATTAGATATATATACATATATATATACATATATTATATATATATATATATATATATATATATATATATATATATACACCCTGGTAGACTTCTTGCGTCCACCCCTAAAAAATCCCATAGTAATACTGCGTCCACCGACTTACTGCGTCCGATATACGGACGCAACATTATTTTCGCCCGAAATTAACACTATTCCATAGCTTTAGCTATTACGAACCTATAGTACAAAAATCGGTTGGATGCAATTTTGCCTCCAGAGCGTCTGGGCGAGTATAATGTTGTTCGCCGTTTGGCCGCTAGAGGTGCTGCACCGCCGGTTATTTTTTTGGTGTATATTTTTGTACATTTTGCCGATAGTCATGCTTCCACTGGCCACACCGCTTTATTGATGGCAACGTTGCCATTTCGTGTATCTTGAGGGTTTTTGAAGAAAAAGCAACGTTGCCACACGAGCGCTTTGCTTTGTTAGTGATCGTTTTATAATCTTCATTCTGCGCGTGGATTTTGGGGACGCCGCAGTACCCATACGAATGGAAGCAACAATACCTAGTTGCATATTGTATATCGTCGATACTTGTTATCTACTGACACGATGAAACGGAACTTAAGGACTAGACGTATTATGAATTTGGCGATACTTAAAGGTAAGTACCTCCTCTCATTTATCCACATCATCTTAACTTACTTATCACGTTAAAAAACAGCCCCACACTATTTCTTGCATTTTCGTTTCAAACCGTTGTTGTTCGCGCTAATTCTAATAGGTTACGACTTATTTTTATTTTTTATTGCATATACCTATACCTTGATATTACTTTGTAGCACTTCCTAGGTTCGTATAATTTGCAGCAATTCTTGTGTGTGTTTTTATTTAAGTGGTTTCTCGACATGCGCTAAACAATGCATTTAGAAGTAATTTGACATACCTACCTAGAATCACATTTCGTACCGAGTGATACCACCATTAAACCATTGGCGACTCTAAAGATCACACTTAGGTAAGTACAATGATATGTGTGATGTTTGGAGTAACCAGGATGACGAGTGCGTCATCTTTTTGAAACAATGTGGTTGAGCCTTGTTCTGTCGTTACTGTTGACTTCCAGTTCAATAAATTTCAAGATATTTGGATTTAAGTTAGTGACGCCGAATTTATGGCCCCCAAGTGTAGGTATATCAAATTCATATCCTGTCCTATGTAGTCCTAGTAATCATATTCCTAATTAACTTAATTAATATTATTGGGCTTTCACGGTTAAACCTTTAACCCGATTTTGATGAAAGTCACCATTCATGTATAAGGTCGCTAGCGTCAGTTGTCAGGATTCAAGCCTACGCCATGCCAAATATCATCAAAATCGATTTAGTGATTTAGGTATAAGGTCCAACGGACAAAGTTACTTACGCATTTATAATATTAACTAGCTTTTGCCCGCGGCTCGGAAACAGTACTTTTTTTTAGATAAAAGGTATCCTATGTCTTTTTCTGCACCCCTGACAACGTGTCCTATATACATAGGTACCTATTATGCAAAATTTCATGATGATCGGTTGAGTAGTTAACGCGTGAAAGCGTAACAGATTAAACAAACTAACTCACTTTCGGATTTATTTAGTTAGGTCTAGGAAGTAATGATCTAAGATTTATACAAGTCATATTTCGTATGTAGGATTAACGTTCAATTAATAAAGTTTTCTTATATACCTTTGTTTATCGGCAGCAGATGAAGAACGTCAAGAAAATGTAGGAGAGTTCGAAGTAGAAAGTCATTCTTTCCTGAACAAGGTATGATCTTCATTTAATTCTACTTATGGTCCTATTATCTATTCTTGGGAAAACTAATCAATCAAAAACTAATCAAGTGCCCTAATTTATTGACCTAAAAAGTGTGTAATAGATATATGTAAATAAATTACATCTGTTTATTCATTACCTATTTAGGTTTTGTTGCATATCATTACCCATTACCATGGTCAGCACATGAGTGTTATATAAATATTGAGGTTTCGTATACTTCAAAAGGTATCATTATAGAAAAACCTATTGGGTTCTGCCGATTGACCTAAAATCATGAAATTAGGTAAAAAGCAAGGTTTTACAACACAGGTAAAGGAAAAAATCCGAAAACACAAAAATAACGATCCAGTGTGAGTGGGACTTAGTATCACGAACTTAAGCTTACTTAACCAGGCAAATAATATGTTGTCTATGGGTGTGTAATGTATCCTATAATAACAGATGGTATAATAATTTTAAATTCATATTTTTATTTTGTATAATTTTATTAGGTATCGTATAATTAGCCTTTTCGTATAATAATTAGTTTCCTATAAAACTGCGCTCGTGCGACGGGTTTACAGTCTAACCTAACCCCACTTGTTACATTTTCGTTCGTTGTTATTTCGAAAATGCCTAGCATTATTATTATTGAATTATTGACGAGCCCGTTGGATGAGTGATTAGGGTGCCTGCCTTAACGCTCTGTTCTACAGTTCCCGGGTTCGATTCCCGGCAGTGTCTACTTTGAACAATAAACTTTTCAAAATTGGTTCTGGTCTGAAACTGAAAATTAGTGACAGAACACACAGCGTTTCGCAGTCATTTGGGCAGCCCGTCTGGGCGGCAGTAACCACCCCCTTACAGAATACCACCGTGAAATAACAGCACGTGTGCTGTTGTGTTTTGGTGAGTGAATAAGTGATGCCAGACCCCATTTACCTATCCCCCTCCCAATCCCTTATCGTTAATCCTACTGTAGTCGATAGCGCACTTGTAGCAGCTTTGGTGTTGCTTGTGTTATATGCGACGGTAGCTACCTACCATTAAGTGGACCGTCAGCCTGTCTGCCGATCTTAACATAAAAAAGAATACCGTAACCTAAGACTAAGTCTGTTCTGGTTCTCTCCAGCCTATTATAGTTCTAAAGCATAAACAATTGGATTTTTACTTGGTTATTTTAATTTATATAATAAATGGTACCTAATTATTTGAAATGAAATTTATACAAAATATTGTTGTAAATAATGGACTTTATAGAAAATGCTCATTATATGAATTTACGTTAAGTATAGAAAATAAACGTTAAATAAAAATTATAGCAAGTGTTTTTATAGGATATGAAAATTATGCGACACGCACGTTATAGTATTTAAAATTATATTATAGGATGCATTACGCACCCGTTGTATAATGGTACGGAACCTCGGTTGCCTGATTTTTTCTTATTTATTTAGCTTTCCCGTCTTTGCACACAGTAACTTTATATCTACTTGTTTATGCTATTTGCTCAATATATCAAAAGAAACATTTTTACAGGAATATCCAGAAACGGACCATTTTTCGGCTTCTGGCTCATCTGATGAATATCAACCATCATCAGAAGAAGATGAAGTAAGCATAAGCTGTTCTGATGGCTCTACTTGCGACAATTCAGCTGACAAAATTTCGCCAAATACCACCAAAGATGGGCCCAATCAAACGCAGCCGAGCTACGTATCGAGAACCATCACACAAAGCGGACCTCGCCAGCTTCAACTGGGCATCGTAACATCAACCATTACACAACACAGTCCTTGTCAACCTCAAGAGGTTTGCAAGGACACATTTTCATCTTTCATAGAAAATGAACCTCATCAATTGCTTATGCCACAAAACATCAAACAACATGAGTGTCATCACATGAAAACATACCTCACGCTGCGAAACGCCACAGAGAACGAGTCACACCAACCACAAACATACATCATGCCGCAAACCAATGAGCCAGAGCCTGATCAACCAAAAATAGATATCATGCCACAGAACACCACTGAACAAGAATTTTGTCAACTGCAAACATATCTGTTGCCAGAATATACCAGAGAATTAGAGTCTCATCAACCGCAAACCTACATTATGCCGCAAAACAATACTGAACCAGAGCCTCCTCAATCACAAGTAGACATCATGGCACAGAACACCACAGAACCAGAATCCTGTCCACTGCAAACTAATCTCATGCCACACAATACCATAGAATTAGAGTCTCGCCAGCTACAAGTAAACGTTATGCCTCCAACTACAGAAGGACACCAATCTCAAGGTACAGACTATAATAATTTGGCCGGAAGAGGTCGTAACAAAGATTTTTGTTTCTATTGTGAAACACACGTTTTAAACTTTGCTAGACATATAATAAGACATCACTACCTTGAAGTTGATGTCCAAAAGATCCTAGCTTTTCCAAAAAAAAGTAAAACCAGAAGAAATCTAATAACAGATTTGAAAAAAAAAGGAAACTATATATCAAATGTAGTAAGGTGTGAAAGACCAATGAGAATGGAAAAAGGTACAAATCAAAGTGATTACTTGCCATGCCCAAACTGCTTGGGATTCTATGCACGGAAACAGTTATGGAAACATAAGAAAAAATGTAATCCTGGACATTCAAGTAAACATACGCAAGCAGAGGCACAAAATCTTATGTGTCGCAACTCATCGCACACTCCTTCGAAATCACTCGCAAAGGTGTTTTCCCGAATGCGCGCTGACAAAATTTCATTCATCGCGAAAACAGATCCCATAATTTGTGAATTTGCAGAAAATTACATGAAAACACACAGAGAAGAACACTTTATACCTGTCACTTCTAGAAAAATGAGAGAGTTGGCGAAACTATTAATGGAAACACAAAAGAAAAAAAGTGAAATAAGGACATTTTTTGATGCACTCAAGCCACAAAACTACGATGTATTGGTAGCGGCTACCAAAACTGCAGCTAAATATGATGAAAACTCTGATCGTTACTGTTCACCGACGTATGCGATGAATATAAGTACATCAATCAAACAATGTTGCAACATAGCTATCAAGAGAATTCTCAAAACAGAACCCAGTATAAAATCTGCAGAAATGCAAGCCGACTTAAGAACTCTCGTCCAATTAATTGAATCGAGCTGGAAGTTTGACGTTTCTAGCAATGCGGCTGATGATTTGAATCTCAAAAAATGGAATAAAGTCACGATTGTTCCATTAGCAAGTGATTTAAAATTACTAAAAGATCATTTGTGCTTAGCCGCTCAAAATGCAGCTGCTCAGTTAACACAAGACAAAAATTCTCAGAACACGGCGGCCTACAACGAATTATTAGAAACTGTTTTTTGTCGTGCTTTACTTCTTAACCGAAGACGGCCAGGAGAGCTACAGAGGCTCTTGTTAAGTACTTATGTAGAGAACGAACATAAGGATTACCAGTACGAAGAGTTTGATCGTACGTTGACCGCAGCCGAAAAGATTTTGGTGCAACGGTTCAAACGTATTGTGATTCGGGGTAAAAGATCAAGAGGGGTCCCAGTACTTTTCAGTACAGACGTTCAGCAAGATCTAGACCTATTGCTTTCCTTGAGAAGTAAATACATTGATGCTAACAACAAATTCCTGTTTGCAAAACCATCTGGCATGACAAGTTTATGTGGATATAAAGTCCTACTAAAACATGTGAAGTTATCCGGGGCAAAAAATCCTGAAGCTATATCTTCTACAAAATTAAGAAAGCATTTGGCTACCTTAACACAACTTTTCAATATGACTGAAAATGATATTGAACAGCTGTCCAACTTCATGGGCCACACAACAGGAGTACATAGACGAAATTACAGATTGCCCGATGATATATTCCAGACTGCGAAAATTTCAAAATTATTAATACTGATGGAAGATGGAAAAGCCGACGCATATAAGGGGAAATCTTTGGATGAGATCAATATAAACTTGGAAGAAAATCTAGAAGGGGAAGAGTTAGACAGAGAGGACATCTTAAACTTTGCTGAAAGTGTAAATACACTTCAAGAACCAGAAGTTGTTATGGCTACAGCTCAACATAATGAAAACGCTACATCTGCCTGCGGAACATTGGCGGATGTGTCCAATATAACGTCACGATCCACAAAAAGAAAAAGAGTATTGGTACCATGGACAACTGAGCAAAAAAATATTGTAATTAACCATTTCAAAACAAATATTAGGGCCAAAAAGGCTCCGAAGCGTCATGAGTGTGACACCTTAAAAGCTCTTCACCCGGAATTATTACATAACAAAGACTGGTTGAAAATAAAAGTTTTCATCCAAAATTATTATACCAAAAATTAGGATTCGAGTACTTTGATTATTTTGATACCCGGCTGCCCCACACACGTACACATCCTCTGTATAGTAGCTTAACCCTAAACCCAAGACAAGTCATAGGGTTGGCAGAGGCGGCATTGATAGAAACAAACGCACATAAATACACACTATCTCGTGCTCTACTCTACACAGATACACACCATCCTCTGCACAGTGGCTGAATCCCGATCCCAAGACTCAAGTCGTAGGGCTGGTAGAGGTGACACACGCAAACACACGAACACACCCACACACATTAGCACATAAATTTTGGTAGACAGTAACTTTTAAGACAGAAATACAAATGCGAAAGCGCCTAAATTGACCTTAAAATTTATGACTGTTTATCAATATAATAAAAAAGAAATGTTGAGCGTGTTCCAAGTCAGTGATCACCGTAACTATAATTTAGTTGTTAAATGTTATCCTAATTTCTAATATTTGTACACCTTTTCTAAAAATAAAATTTTTGAAAAGTATTTTACTTGCCTTACATTTATTTTACGTTACATGCTAATCTCCGATGACATAATTATGACATTCATATTTTTTAATTCGAGACTAACGAACAGCAATTGTTTATTTTATATTACATACATATGATGCAGGATCTATACTAATGTAGTTGGTAACATGTTAAAATATATATTGTTTGGCGCCAAATTTGAATTCGAAGGATGCAGGACTTGTTCTAGATTATATTTAATAAAAAGTTGTATATTAGAGGACGCACATTTGATCTAAAGTACTAAAGACGTAAGAAATGTACCAGTATAGATTAAGTTATACAAAAAATATACACATGGACGTGAAAATGTAATTGACGCAATAAGTATGCCAGAATAAATGGAATGTGAATATTCACAATTTAACTATTTTTGAAAATATAAGTTGTGCAAGAACATTCTATTTGATACAGAAGTAAATATTTACAGAAAGATTGTTAAAAAAGCTAGTGGAAGTGATGGACGCTATAAGTCGGTTTTTCAGCATGGACGCAAGAACTATACTGGGATGTATATATCTAAATTAGGTACATTATAAGTTATTATGCTAATTTCAATGCTAACACAAACTTCTTTGAGCTTAATTAAAAATGTCAACGTCAACAACACGAACCAGCCCCGTTCATTTGTAACTTAATGGATATTAAACAACTTTAGCTTAAATGCTATGCCATTTTAATGAAAATCGGCAACGGATGGCTAAAAACTAATTAACGTTAAGTTTAAACATAACAATTGTAAATATAGGCGGATTAAGATATTATGTAATTTACGAGACAGACTATGACAAATTTTATAATTCAGCCTCAATCGAACATATTTAAGTAATTTAAGGCTGTTCCCTCCAGCCACCAAAACTCAGAATTGGGCCTCACCTCCCCGCTAACACAACAGATTTGTCACAGTCGTCCAATTGTGACAAAATTTTATGGTTTTTAATTTATTTATAACTAACTGGTGTGTGCGGCTACGCCCGTGTTGAAAAATAAAAAAACAACTCCTGACTACATATATGAACCTAACATTTTTAGCGCAGTTATAGCTTTGCCAGGAATTAGATGATCCCTCGGGAACAGTGCTTTCGGGAACCGGATGAAAGGTACCCTATGTCCTTTCCTGCATCCCTGACAATGTGTATACAAAATTTCATGGTGATCGGTTCTGGGGTTTAGGCGTGAAAGGGTAACAGACAGACACACTTTCACATTAATAATATTAGTATAGATTATGTATATGTATATTCATAGTGCCTAAATTCTAAAGCTATCAAATTATTTGTACAATTATGGATATTTTAGTAAATTTGTTTGAAATTCCGTGTTAGAGGTTACTTTATTAGGATTTAATTATATCGATTTAAATCGCGTATCGAAAGCTGTCTTTTTACAGATGACATCCTCAATATTTACATATTATTTTACGTCTACAAATATTTGCGTTTCTTAGAAAAACACGATCTCGTATGAGGAATTTTTGGAGAGAGCCGCCTTAAGTAGCGAACCCTGTGTTTCGCAGTCATTTGGGCATACCGTCTGGCAACAGTAACTGTAAAATAACAGCGTGTGCTGTTCTATTTCGGCGAGTAAGGAATGCCAGAGACCATTTGCCTACCACTTCCTAATCCCTCATCCTTAAACCCGCTTAGGTCGGCAGCGAAGTTGCTACACCTGTGACGTTGCTTGTGTTATAGGCGACAGTAGCCATCCACCATCAAGTGGTAATTCAGCCTGTCTGACGACCTAAACATTAAAAAAACCATTAGATGTTAAATCAATACTAGTCAACAATCATCAAAAATGTCACCTTGAGTAAATGATAAAGCTCGCTAAGTAGGTACAACTTCAACAAAGAGGCGGATAGAAGAACATGATTGAGTTAAGCAGAATTTGGTAGGTAAACTTCGTCATATCTTTTCATCATACTCATATCCCACAATGGCTTAAGAGGAAGGTTAATTACCAGACCCATAATATTTCGCGCATAAATTACAGATCGCTCAACAAGATTATCTTCTCTGAGGGATATGATCTTAAATACGGGGATCCATCCAAGAACCACGATGGTCGTTATGGCTCTAATCAGCTGAAGTTTTTTTTTCTTTATTTTTTTATTAAAGATGGGTTTGCTCTTGACCAGCATCTATCCATGTAGGAAGGATGAGGCCGACGATGGAGCGAGCTCACCCAGAAGATGCCTATTCACTTGACCCTTGAAAAGATTTGAGTTATATGAGCTCGGAAATACAGACGCCGGCAGGGAGTTCCAATCCTTAGCAGTGCCGCATCACAAAAGATGTTTTAAAGCGCTTGGTCCGAATTAGAGGGATTTCGACAAGGTGAGGATGGTAACCAGCCGTACGTCTCGCATGTCCGATAGAAGAAAGGGGAAGGCGGTATGATCTCATGCAGCTCTCGAGCACACTCTCCGAAGTACATCTTATAGAATACACACAGACAGGCAACATTGCGTCTATGTGCCAGGCTCTGCAGCTTAGTTCTTATTAGTGTACCGTCGCCAATGAGCCTCCTAGCCCTGCGATCCACCGAGTCGAGTGCAGCAAGTTGGTATTTTGCTGAGCCATGGGAATGTATGGGAAATATCTGCAACGTTGGAGTAGACGTATCTAAGACAGTGGACCATCGAGGGTTACGAAGAGTGGAGGACCGAGCGTGCTGGTGCTCAATTAAAAAAGACCTATGTCGAACAGTAAACGCTTATAGACAGGTGATAATGGAAATAAAAAGAAAACAAAAAAGTTATAATTAATCAAAGGAATTACTGCTTAGATGTTATAGGAATAAGTAAGATTATTGTCTAATGGAACAATTCAAATGTCCCAACACGTTCTCCATCGGATAGAGCAATAAATATCCCAACATTTATTGCTAAAACTTTATCGCACCTGTACTTGGATAACAGATTAACCAGCACTTTATTGCCTTGGAGGTGACTCCACGATTTATACAAACGGAAACATCTACAGAACTTTCGATTGGATTGTCTGAATGGGAAAAGTGCAGTAAGATATTGTCGAAGTGAGATATTAACCAGGAATAAATTTAAACGAATCTTATAACAATAACAAGCCTTTGCCCGCGAATCTTTTCTTAGATGTAAAATATTTATTCAATCCTTTTTTTTTTTTTTGGCAAGCGTTAGATGATTCATTATTATTTTTTGATGATCCCTCAGTAACTTTAAGTAATTTTTCTGGAGGAAAGGTACAGTCGGTGTACGGAAACCTTCGTCAATTTTCAAATTAATTCCTTTTTTTATGCTAAGATCGGCAGACAGGCTGACGGTCCACTTGATGGTAGGTGGCTACCGTCGCCTATTACACAAGCAACGTCAAAGCTGCTGCAAGTGCGCTGCCGACTACAGTAGGTAGGGAAAGGAGATAGGGAAATGGGCTCTGGCATCCCTTACTCACTCACCGAAACACAACAGCACGCGTACTGTTATTTTACGGTGGTCTTCTGTAAGGGGATGGTTACTGCCGCCAGAGGGGCTGCCCAAATGACGCAGTGTGCCTTGCTACTACTTTCCAAATCCAGACCAGAGCCAAATTTGAAGAGTTGATTTTTCAAAGTTGACCCTGCCGGGAATCGAACCCGGGAATCCTAGAACAGAGCGTCTCTAGTTTATTTATATTAATCTCCTTCAAGGTAGAAGACACCGTGAAATAACAGCACGTGTGATGTTGTGTTTTGGTGAAGGATGCCAGAGCCTATTTTCCTAACTATTTCTAAATCTCTTATATAGCTGGCAACGCACTTGCAGCAGCTGTGGCGTTGCTTGTGTTATAGGCGACGGTAGCCACCTACCATCAAGTGGACCGTCAGCTTGTCTGCCGCTTTTAACGTTACAAAAAAAAACATCACTACCCTTACGTCGATAGAATACTGAACATATCATGGTGTTGAACACAATGATTAGGAGAATCTCTTATCCTTTGCCTCTTATTTTAAGCCATTAGGGATTAGACGTTTCCTCATTATGACTCAGGGTATGATTATTAGTTAATTTTTATTCTTACTTTTTTTGGCATTGGCATTGCACTGTTGCAATTTTTTGGAATCTTCATAGCTTATCGCTTTTTCCAGTAACTAAAACCGTATTAAAATCCATCAGGTGATTCAGAAGTAGTGAGCGGAGATCTGACACATCTAATTCATTGTTAATCGTAACAGATGGTAGCAACATTTTAAATTAGCAACGGGAATTGTGTCAACAAAGGCCCTTTGCTTCGCACCCCGGCAAACATACGCATCGAATTCTCTCAAATTCTATTATACACTCTTGCAAAGTATTTGTCCGAAAATTCTAAAAGTATTCACGTTAAAGGTACACGTAATTTGATGTATGAATGCAGTTAATTACGACATTTATTTATTGTATCGGTTTCATAGATTTAGGGTCCGCTTCGCCCCCGTTTTTATTAGCTTCATGCGCCCCTAAACCTCCCCGCTTCACGGGGGTGAGTTTATGAGGGATGTTGTTGATTTATTTTCTTTGCGATTCGTATGACGAAAACATTTTTTTTCTCTGTCAATGACATAATGAAAATTCGCAAGCAGGAAAAAATGGCTTGCTCAGTTTTCGACTATGGAAAAGTCAGTTTCACAGCCTGTTACTTCACCCGGTTTGATAGTTTTTTTCTAATAATTAACGTTTTATGAAAATAAAACAACGTGCTCGTTTTGAACGGAACAAAAGAACAGAATTATATATTATTCATAGACAATGTAGGTAAGTGCACAGAGTAATAACATAGATAGGTTTAGGGTGTTTTAACTATTTTGAGAATAATCACAACACCCCCACTCTCAAAATACAGATGCATATCAAAATACTACACTTACAATTCCTAACTTCTTAACAAATTTATGATGCTTAATGGAGTTTAAGCTTTTTGTTAATATATCTGCTGGCATATCTCCTGTGGGCAAATAATTTACTTTAACAATCTTATTGGAAATTACTTCTCTACAATAATGATGGCGCACATCAATATGTTTTGTTCTATTATGAAACATAGGATTTTCTGATAACTTTTGCGCACTTTGATTATCATTATACATGTTAATTGTATATGTTTGTCCAGTTATCTCATTCTGCAAATTCATAAGATACACAGCTTCTCTACAACCCTCAGTAATTGCCATATATTCAGCCTCAGTACTTGAGAGCGCTACAGTTCTTTGCTTTTTACAACCCCAAGATATAACAGCACCAGACAACACAAAACAGAAACCTGAATATGACTTTCTATCTGTAACATCATTTGCCCAATCTGCATCACAATAACCTTCAATATTAACATTTCCATTTTTACAATATTTTAAACCTAATTTTTTTGTTTTCTTTAAGTATTTTAACACTCTCTTTGCATACAACCAGTGTTCTTTATTATGACAATTATTGAATTGACTGAGAAATCCTACTGCATAGGCTATGTCTGGCCTTGTAAGGACAGCCAAATACATTAAGCTCCCAATCAGCTGTTGATATGAGTTATCACCTGTTGAATCTTGACTTTTCACAATATTTAAATTAACCTCCATGGGTGTATCAACGGTCTTACAGTCAGACATATTAAATTTATACAACAACTGATCAATGTATTTTTCTTGACTCAGAGTGATGACATTATTTTCTTTGTTAATATTGACAGTCATACCAAGACATTGTTTAATTTGTCCTAGGTCTTTAATTTTAAACTGACTACTTAAAGCCTCTTTCAATACTTTCATTTCTTTCTTATCATTAGAGAAAATGAAAAAATCGTCAACATACAAAGTTATAATGGTTCTTAGACCATTTACAAATTTTGTATATAAACAAGGTTCTAATCTAGACTTTTTATAACCTATAGCTAACATTGTACTGTCAACTTTCTTGTGTCAAGCCCTAGAGGACTGTTTGAGACCATATATAGCCTTTTTAAGCTTAAGAACTTTAGATTTTTCATTATTAGAACACTTAAAACCATCTGGCTTCTGCATATATATGGTTTCATCCAATTCTCCATTAAGAAACGCAGTCTTAACATCTAGATGGGCAGTTTTAAGATCTAGTTGTACAGCTAAAACAAACAATAACCGTAAAGTAGTATGCCTGACCACAGGAGAGAAAGTTTCGTCGTAATCGATACCACACTTTTGATTATATCCTTTAGCAACTAATCTGGCACGATAACAAATATTGTTGTCGTTATCACATTTTCTTTTTAACACCCACTTACACTTGAGAACAGTTCCATCTTTTGGAACATCTGTAAGCTCCCACGCACTATTATTTTCAAAACACTGTAACTCTTCTTGAACAGCACGCATCCAATGCTCCTTCTCCGGACCCTGTAGGACTTCCTCCAATGACAACTCACTGACTTCTACATTGGTACTTTCTGTACACATATTTGAGAAACCATACCAATCTGGTTTACGTCTTTCTCTAGCAGGTAATGTCTTCACTACACTGCTATTACTTCCAGTAGAACTGTCAGAGTCTTCATACTCACTAGGCAAATATGTAGCATCAATGGTTTTGTCTACAGAAATAAATGAATCATCTGATTGACAACTGTCCCCCACTGAATCTAAACTGTTTTGTTCATTGTTTGTTTGAGTACCCGAATAAGAATTCTTATCTTCAACAGTGATATTGCTGACATGCACATCTTTCTCAATAATAATGACATCGCGACTTATTGTAAGTAATTTGGTTTTAGGATTATAAATTCTATATCCTTTCATATCTTCAGAGTAACCCACCAAGATACACTCTTCTGACTTCTTATCCCATTTTTTTCTTTTTTCTTTAGGCACATGTTTCATTACAGTACTTCCGAACACTCTTAAATGACTAATATCTGGCTTAGTATTAGTCCACAGCTCATACGGTGTTTTATTATTTAATACAGCTGATACCGTCCGATTCTGTAAGTAAACGGCAGTATTAGTAGCCTCTGCCCAAAACTCTTTCTTCAAATCAGCATCAAATAATAAACATCGAGCCTTTTCAACGATTGTACGGTTCATCCTTTCACTTAACCCATTTTGCTGAGGCGTATAAGGGTTTGACTTTTGATGTACTATGCCTTTTTGTTTTAAGAAGTTTTCAAATTCAGTATTGCAAAATTCACAGCCATTGTCACTCCGTAACACCTTGATTTTTCGATCAAGTAGGTTCTCTACCTTGGCTGTATAATTTTTAAAGCACTGAAATGCTTCACTCTTATTTTTCATGAAATAAATATGAACCATACGGCTATAGTCATCTATGAAGAGTATAAAGTACCTTGATCCTCCCAAGGCGACACACTCCATTGGTCCACACACATCAGTATGCACAACATCCAGTAATTGAGTGCTTCTGTTATCGCTAATTGGAAATGGTAAGCGACTCTGCTTCCCTTCACAACAGGTAACACATGAAGATTTACTTATGTCTGCTTTCTGGTCAATGGAAATACCTTCAACAGCATTCTGCATTTTATTCAGGTAGGTACTGTTGACATGACCAAGTCTTCGATGCCACATCTCGTTAGACACCACCGCTGCAGCTGACAGATGTACTGGTGTATTTAGCTTATACACCCCATTGACTAATTTGGCTGTAGCTACCAAAGTTCCTCTTCTATTGTATATATCACAACCGCAGTCTCTAAAGTTCACTGTGTTTCCTTTCTTAATTAGTTGACTTACAGACAAAAGATTAGTTGTGAGACTCGGAACACACATAACCTCTTCCACTGTCACATCAAAATCACAACCATCGGTACAAGTAGTGATCTGCACGTCACCGGAACATTTAACAGGCAACTTGTTCTCATTTGCAACAACAATCTCTTTCATGCATTGATCGTAAGACGCATTTTTGATCCAATGTTCATTTGTTGTCAAATGCACGCTTGCTCCCGAATCAACATACCAGTCTGACTTACTGTATAAGCCACTGAGAAACACTGCACTAAATGCATTCGTTTGATTCCGTTTCATTTCTGCACAATTTGTTGTATTGGTGCACTGATTCCGGTAATGTCCGATTTGTTTACACTTGAAACATCTAATTATTTTGCCCTTTGACAACTGCCCGCCATCTTTACCGCCACTATAACTTTTGTGTAAATGCTTGTCATTTTTCTTATGTTGGCTGGACTGATTTTTATATTGAAAAACTCCAAATACAGCATTATCGCATCCATTCACTTCCGTTTCCATGTCTAATAATTTAGATTTAATGGCGTCCGTTGTTATACTCATTCCAGAGTGTTCAATAGCCATTATCATTGGCGAAAATTTTTCTGTTAAGCCGGCTAGCAGTAATGAACCGATCCACTCATCATTAATGTTAAAACCAGTTCCCGCCAATTTTTGACCCGTTTCCACTAATTGAGTTACGTATGAATTCATGGATGTACAATTTTCTAGTCGTATCGATATGAGATTTCTTAATAGACTAATTTTTCTAGTAAATCCTGAATCATCATATAAAGATTTCAATTTATCCCACAATTCCTTAGTTGATTTCACTTCTTTGATATGCACATAAATGGAGGGATCGATAGTCAAAATCAATTTGGCTCTGGTCTTAGCATCTTCTGCTGCTGAAACTGCCGGTTGACCTTCCTCTGGCTTGATGCTTCTTAACGTGCCTTCCAACACTAAGAAATTCTCGGCCGCAAAGCACCACTCGTTATAGTTTTCGCGCCCTTTGAGTTTGGGCACGCTTACTAAATAATTTGAGTTAGACGCCATTACTGTTCCTTCACAAAACGACTGCACAAATCATAACACAACTAACTGTTCTCTTACTGCAACGAATTATCACAAGTCCAGATAACACTCTGTCGCGAGAAAGTAGTTAAAGAAGCCAGGAACGCCCTGAGCCCTAACCTGATAGTTTTTTTCTAATAATTAACGTTTTATGAAAATAAAACAACGTGCTCGTTTTGAACGGAACAAAAGAACAGAATTATATATTATTCATAGACAATGTAGGTAAGTGCACAGAGTAATAACATAGATAGGTTTAGGGTGTTTTAACTATTTTGAGAACAATCACAACACGGTTAAGCCTAAGTACTCTATTTACAGAGTAGGTAATCTTAAATGGAGCGTCGTTTTCATTTAAAAGTGATTCTGTCAAGAGGACATTAATTTGTTTAATAAATCAGTTCGTCGGATCCGAGTGGAGGATGGCTGGTGTCATTAGTCAAACAGATGGTCCCGGGATTCAATACCGGGATTGGTCCAACTACAAATGAACCACTATGACGCTGATCGATGATGGACGCGTCTTCTCTGAGGACGAGCGGCGTTTACTTATTTAATATTGAAGATTACCTCACCGAGATAACTTGTGTATTGTTTGTGGTACAGGAGCGTAAGGAATATTACAATAGACATACTTATGTAAGATTTCTATACAATATACATACATATCTTTCGTCTACATCAGGAAAGATTCAATTGTTTTTGCGATCTGTATCACTGCCTGTCTCTGAATGTTATTCCGCTAACTTCTTCTAAATCACTCAATTAATTTTGATACGGTTTTTACTATTGGAAAGAGGATGGTTTGTGTATATAACATGCGAAGCCGAGGACGTGCATATTAGACTGTATAACAATATCTAAAATTTTAAAAACTCTCTTACTAAATTCAAAACTTTGTTAAAAATAGTTTCAATTTGAAAGCAATTTTTTAAAACAATCGTTACAAAAGTGAGGCATGGTTATTTCGTCTTGTAGAATCATATAAAATATTGAGATTTTTTAAAAAAAATGTTATTTAAATCTTGGAACTATTAAATAAAATACTATCTGGTGCCCGCGAATTCGTCCGGGTCCCTTTTTCTTAGGTGTTAAAACATTTATTCAAAGTTGAAAAATCAACTTTTTAAATTTGTCTCTTGTCTGAATCTGGAAAGTAGTGGCAGGGCACACTGCGTTTCGCAGTCATTTGGGCAGCCCGTCTAGCGGCAGTAACCACCCCCTTACAGAAGACCACCGTGAAATAACAGCACGCGTGGTGTTGTGTTTCGGTGAGTGAGTAAGGGATGCCAGAGCCCATTTCCCTATTTCCTCCTAATCCCTTATCCTTAATCCTACTGCAGTCGGCAGCCCACTTGCAGCAGCTTTGGCGTTGCTTGTGTTATAGGCGACGGTACGGTAGCCACCTACCATCCAGTGGACCGTCAGCCTGTCTGCCCGACCTTAACATTAAAAAAAGACGTTATATTACTCATATTATGTTTTCTCATGTGTTATATTTTTCATTAAGTATATATATTAAAGAATTGCTTATTAGTATATGTTTACAATAAAAATAGCGAGGGGAAGGGGGGGGGTTCCCCTATACTAATCAGTAGAATGGCGTCTTTATTAATAAATTTATCACAGCTCACATTCCGTCTGCTTTCCTCTTTCAATCCATGCTTCTATATATTATTAAAATGTTTATTTAATCTACACTCGGTCGCCTTAAGGGCACCTCGTCCGTTTGACGTCGCGCTCACGCATGCCTAGCCCGGATTATCACTCAACTCACAAAGCGGAAGCCCCCAAACAAATGACTGCCCCTTAATGAACTCAGACCTTCCGATTTTAAATCTTATTTCCAAAAAGATAAGGTCTCAAATGTTCAGGTTTAATGTCACGTGTATGAGCTTCCAATGTTGTGTACATCCTTCATTCGTTCCAAAGTGAAACTTCTGTGGAAACGGTGAGGGTTTATTTTTGAATAATAAGTGCTTTTTACCAGTTGGTGGAAGTTGACGCGTGTCTACGCATAATATCATTGGCACACACTCTTTTTGGTGATGATATGTCAACTTTGAGGTTTCAAGCGACAGCGAAACATGTGGTCGTTGTAATAAGGTAGAAATTTCCTTGTAATTTAAGCTCTTGAGAATGTTTTCTTTGGTCGTAAAGTTTAAAAGTTCCTTCACGGTACGAACTTGAAAAAAGTGGGTTTGGTGTACGAATACCACACGAATAACGGTTTAGGCTCAAAATGGATATCAAAAAGTTTATGTTTTCTTGAGATATTTCTGTAAAATATCAAAAATTGAGAGACAAGTTGATTTTTCTCTGAAATGTCGGTAGGCAGACTTACTGTCCACTTGGTGAACTGTCCACTTGATGATAAGTGGCTACCATCACCTATTGACGTAAGCAACGTGTTATGTCATGTAGACACAAGAGAACAGTATAGGTATTTCTTACCCTAAAAATTGCTAAGTTTATTTAATCAGGGCCAAGGCCCTCTTTAACCTATTGGTGGTGGCTCTGGGCACTTTAAAATAATGTGGCCCCTATGACTATTATGATATATAAAAGTCAAATTTTACATTTATTCAACCGTTTTGACGAGCCCGTTGGATGAGTGGTTAGGGTGCTTGTCTTAACGCTCTGTTCTAGGGTTCCCGGGTTCGATTCCCGGCAGGGTCAACTTTGAAAAATGAACTTTTCAAATTTGGCTCTGGTCTGAATCTGGAAATAGTGGCAGGGCACACTGTTTCGTAGTCACTCGGGCAGCCCATCTGGTGGCAGTAACCACCCCCTTACAGAAGACCACCGTGAAATAAAAGCACGTGTGCTGTTGTTGTTCGGTGAGTGAGTAAGGGATGCCAGAGCCCATTTCACTATCGCCTCCCAATCCATTATGCTTAATCCAACTGTAGTCAGGAGCGGACTTGCAGCACCTGTGGCGTTGCTTGTCTTATAGGCGACGGTAACCACCTACCATCAAGTGGACCGTCAGCCTGTCTGCCGATTTTAACTTAAAAACCGTTATTTTTATATTTACACTAAATGAATAGGTATAATTATAACATAATCCGCATTCACTATATGCTGGTTATTGCTTAAAGATCTATGTTGATTGAAGAGGTGGCCATCAAGCTTTAAGAAGCGCAATCACTTCACTTCTTCAAAGTTTATGTCTTTGAGTACATCACATTCTATGGATATCAGCGACAAATGGGTCAATCTTTCTCGAAGCATTGTACTACAATTAATTTTTAATTCTTTTCAATTTGAAGAAGGAGCGATCCTCAGTGCAGTTAGGCGGGAAATAGGGGGCCCCATCGATGACGAGGCCCTGGGCAGTTGCCCAGAGATCCCAGTGGAAAAAAGAGCCTGATCAGGACGATGTGGTAAATTCCATCTAATCTATTCAGCGACCACGCGTCATTTAAATGTCTAAATATTTTTTATTTCATAGAGTTAAGCAAATTATTGTTTGACTGTACATCATTATTATTATTATTATTATTTTATTAGGAAGCCAACGCAGTATACAATCATCCTTATACATAAACACATTTAAAAATTCATTTATAATATCGTATACTCCACTTATAGGCTAACTTGGCATGCATTAAGACGAAAACAAAAAAAATAAAATTAAAAAAAAAAACAAATAAACCAAAAATACATTTGTAAATTAACCAAAAATACATTTGTAAATTAAATACATTTGTATATCAATTAATTGTTTTCAAGCATTTATATACCATGTACATAAAATATATATTATGTACATGGTATTTTAAGAATTCATCTATCTCAAAAACTATAATTCCGTTGAATATTTTAAAGTAGTCATTACAATGGATTGTATTTAATTTACCATTTAAATACAAAAGCATTGCAGATTGGTAAGCTATTTGCAATTCATAACCGCATTTATTTATAAACGAGTCTAAACAATAGAAAATAACTGCTTCGCAAATAGAAGGGTCTGGAGCATTTAAAACAATAGGGGATCGGACAAATTTTCAGAAAGTGTTTTAAATTAATCTTCATGGATATTTATTCCCATAAAAAATACTATTTTATTTATTTATAGCCTTTTAGGTACTCAAAATCATGTTTTAATATTGTTTGTTTGAAAATGCCGCCAAAACGCCACGATCGTTCATCTGAGAGCGCGTAACGTCATTTGTGGTCATATCATAACAAAACAGCTGCATTGGCATAAGACAATGATTGCCCACAAATGACGTCACGCACTGTGATTGGTGTTTCAGTATAGATTAAAAATATTGTAAATAATAAAATTTTATTTCTTCATTTAAAAATATTTAAATGAATTATATTAAATTATTATTCGATAAATAATCGTAAAAAATTATATATTTCCTTTCTAAGTGCATTTTAGATTTTAATCTGATTACTGTCCGATCCCCTATTGCACCAAAAACATTTTGAACACAAATTAGACATCAAAGAACATAGTTCAAAACCAGGCAATTTTTTATTTTAACTCACACTTTGGAAATTTTGTTAATAAAATTCTTTCTTAATTTCCTGTGAAGTATTTCAGATTTTTTACATTCAAAAATTAAAAAACTTATTACTTTATTGGGACAATTGGTTTTTTTAATACTTTCAAACTCAAATATGTACAATGTCTGTGAAACCCCATCACCAAAACACGATATTTTCCCACTAAAATCTATAATTTCTCCTTACCTAATGGTACAAGTTTCGACCGTTAAAATGAAAATAGCATACACCGATGGCCCGATCTCCATACAGAACTGATTTATGGTGTTAATTAGGCATTGATAATTATTTTTAAAAAAATCAGAGATTAGCCCGTACTCGTAATCTATACTTACAAAATCGTACAGCCAAAACTAGGTACTTACCAAGTCTAGAAATCTGAAATTTGGAACATAGATTTATTTTAAAATGTAAGCAGAATTTTCAAAAATACTTCAAAATAAGGCTCTCCGTGCGAAGCCGAAGGTTACTAATTTACCCAGTTATATTAAAGATCTTTAATAAATTACAGTATGCTGCCAGCGTACTTGGTACAATGCCGCAGGGTCCATTTTTATATTATTAGTTTTTAATCAATTTAATATTAATTTATTTTTAGATTAGATAATTTTAGTTTTTATGTTAAATGATATGTAAATAATTGATTATTATATAATATTTACATATCTAGCACTGTATCACAGATTACTAATTACAGTTAATAATAAAATGTCAGTAAATAATTCGAAATTATTCAAAATTATATTATACAAAATAAAATAATTCAAAAATGATAATAAAGTTACTCTGCAAACGTATAAATTAAAATCTATAATATAATAAAATCATAAACGTGGAGCGTCTGCACATTAAATATTTTCTCAAAAAAACAGAAAACAGAAACGGGTCAGAAAACAGTTTTTGGAATTTTTGTTCGTTTGTCTGTGCGTTTGTGCACGCTAATCTAAGAAACGGATTTGAATGACCGATTTGAATGCAGTTTTCACTAGTGTATTATTGTAGCAAACTTCCCGTAACATTTTTTGTTTCATTCCAATCGGTTTATAAACAATACCACGCGTACGAAGTTGCGGGCTCAGCTAGTTTAAAATAAATATGTAATCAAATTGAATATTAAAGATATTCAAAACAGCTGCAAGTCTCAGTAAGCTCTACAAAGAGAAAATCTGTGTTTAATGCGCCCTTGATTATTTAATAATATCTTTTTAAAAACAACCAATTTATCCGTTTTTCTTGACTTTTTTTTAACTTAATCCCCCTCTTGAGTTTTTACAGAACCCAACGCTTTACGTGTCCTGGTACAGACGGTGTCTCATTTGTTAAATTATAGTAATTGACCAGATTCAGGCATTCTGGTCAACCAGAATGTTTTTGGTCACCTCTTTTGGTTAACCTTCAGTAAAGTTAGCTAATGACAGATTAGCAGCTAGCTTCAGTTTAGCTTATGACAGATGATTCTGAATTTCAAAAAAAAAGAATACTTTTGACAAGTGTTGGATCTTTATTTTTAGATAACTCGTGCCCGCGGCTTTGCCCGTGTGTAGGGTTTTTTTTAAGTTAAGGTTGGCAGACAGGCTGACGGTCCACTTGATGGTAGGTGGCTACCCTCGCCTATAACACAAGTAACGCCAAAATATACCTAATATAAGTAGTTTCGAAGATTACCTCTTACGTACAAACAAACGAACATACAATGTAAGTATAGATTAACACATGGTTATAGTTGTTTACGTTGTAGTTGATTTTTTTATTATTTTTGAGATGTTCAAATTGTCGCATTTGCTCTTTTTTTATAAATTAAAAAAGAGTTAATTATCACAAAAATCTAAACACACCTGCATAGGGCCAAATTTTAGTCACACGAGGCCAACCTCGTGAAAGCCGAAAAATAAAAGCTTACCAAGTACTTTGACTTGGCTCATAAGGTGACCGCCATGTAGGATTTCGATTCAACAATCGTTGTCCCGAATCCCGATACAGATTTCTGCGAATGGTCTTATAGCGAAGAGCCTCGACCGACACCTCCCGAGGCTCTCACTAAATGGCTGGAACAAGGGACAGATACAAAAGTATCTGTCCCTCGATCCAGCCATTTAGTGTCTGACAGTACAGTATTTCTTGATACGGCACGTATTGTAAGGAGGTTCTAAGATAATTTAACAAAATATGTGAATAATATTAATAATAACGACGTTTAATTCAGACATAGGTCCATATAGTGTTACTAATACATTTTAATTCTGTTTTAAAATTACCAGCAATAATTCATAAAGAAACAGTTATGAATTAGGTACATCAAAAAAGGTCATTCTATCTTCTTTCGCTGTAATAAAAAAACGACATAAATCAAATTGAACGTTATAAAATGTCATAAATTGTAACATAAACGGGACGGTTAGCTGAAAATAAACACAACCCGTTATTATTTTAGTGTCGATGTATTTACGGCTGATATTTGAACTGACGTATCCACTTGTTAACTCGTTTGACGTAAATGCTTCATTGCCACTGATCGTTATACTGCTTCCTGTATCTTTTCTGAGATAACAGAAACTTTGAATGTAAGAAACTTTTGTCAGATAACTTACAAACAATATACTTGTAATGATGATTCGTTTGTGGGTAGACTCTTTGAAAACTGTAAAAAAATAGTAGTGGCATAAATTGGGCGGTCCATCTGGTCGTCCTTTCAGAAAGACTATTTACTACTACTCCTTTAAGAAGATCGACGTGAAATAACACTATGTTTGTTGTTGGATTTTCCCTATCCCCTCGTAATCCCTAATCTTTACTCTACTAAGATCGGCAACGCACTTGCAGTACAATGGTGTCGACGGTACGTATTATTTTCCACACCTTCACTCGGTAAAGACAATAGGGATTCTGGAAGACAGGCTTTTTGACCAATCCGCCAGGCCTACAAAAATATAGTTAATAATACAAAAACTTATTGGTCAGACTATTTGGTTTAAAGAATAATAATAATGGTTCTAGTTATTTTAAAAAGAGTATTGCCAGTAAAGCAAAAACTAAAAAAAAAATATGTCGATAGATGATCCACTGCGGAAATTTAAAGTTTTTTTTATATATGAAAGGGTAAATGATGGCTGCCCTTCGGACCTCATGGTCGGTGTTCCTCAGGGATATGTTCTCTCTGCGACTCTTTTCCTGCTTCATATTAATGACATACTTCTTCCAGGAGTAGTTGTATACGCAGATGACAGTACGGTCATGGAGAGATATTTGTCCAGCGCGGAGGTCGATCGCGATGAAATTCGTTCTGAGAGAGAGACAATGGTTGAGCGAATTAACTCAACCTTAAATCTTGTATCTCAATGTGGAGATAAGAATCTGGTTAGTTTTAACACCACCAAAACGCAAGCATGTTTGTTCTGTGCAAAAGGAGCCCTTCCGAGGTGCATCCGTACCTGTGACCAATGATCTCGAGCTTCTTGGCATGAGGTTCTGCTCAAATCTCAACTTCTGCATTTCTATCGAGCCCAAACAGCGGCCAAGAAGCTGGGCATTCTAAATAGAGTGAAGCATTTTCCCTTGGGACTAAAGTCCTTTTCACAGCAGTCCAAGGGACATACTTTCTGTCCTACTTTTAAAGACTATAGAATCATGTCGGATAAATAAATATACGAGCAAACTATGTTATTCTTTTTCTCACTGCAGCTTTCTTCTATTGACGGCCTTTAATTTAGTAAAGATGACTTTCCTCAAAATTGAAGTGTAAAACTCATTCAAGACCTCCCCACAATTACCTACTTATACAATGTGTTGCCGACCAAAATAACATGACCCATTAACCTGTGGTATTTATGACATTTTTTCTTTTTACATCAGAATTACGACGGTTCGTACAAGCTGGTCACGTTACATGTAATTGACTAATCGCGTGATCAAAGAAATAAAGGAAGACCAATTTCGAGCCACAAAATGATTATTTGTTTTGGACATTAACTTGTAAAGAGTGGGTTCAATTTGGTGCGTTAGTCTAAAAAATCAGAGTATAACGACAATTGAGTATATCGATGTAAAGTTAGTTTCGACTGAGAGTTTATTTATATTATGTACTAACTGTTGCCCGCGGTTTCGCTCGCGTGGAAAAATAAAAAAATAACGCCTGACTAAATATACGAGCAATGTAACGCCTAACATCTTTACAGCAGTTATAGCTTTGCCAAGCGTTAGATGATCCCTTGGGAACAGTAGTTTTTTTCTGGTTGAAAGTACTCTATGTCCTTTCCAGCATCCTTGACAACGTATTTGCAACATTTCATGATGATCGGTTTAGCTGTTTAGGCGTGAAAAGGTAACAGACAGACAGAGTTACTTTCACATTTATAATATTATATAGTATGGATTAACTCTTGCCCGCGAATTCGTCCGCGTTCTCTTTGATCTCTATTCAATCTTTATTGCTCATATATTTTTGTCAGTCGTTGCTTGTTTTATTTTTAGACGATCCCTAGGAAACAATGCTTTTTTTGTATGAAAGGTACCCCATGTCTATTTTTCTGTAGTTGTCTCTGGCAACATTGTATTGTATTGTTATTTGCAGGGTGAGTTAAAATGCCGTGTAAGGGCGAAAAGAACGATTTATTTTTACAAACCAAGATGACTGCCAAAATTACCAAACTTGTCCGATGAAACCGTTAAACTTGCCAAAATACGTCAAGATTCTCTTAATGTGTCGCCGATTCACTGTCGCAGTTAACTTCGCAACAGCTCCGAAGAGTCGCTTTCGTATCGCTGGCTGTCGTATCGTGGTTTGTAATGAATAAACTCAAAGATCTTTAAAAATTCTTTCACCCATAAAAATTATTACCAGCGAGTATAAATTTTTAATAAATATATAAGCCTGTTCATTCGTTTCCAGTAAATTCTGTGTCTTTTAAGAAAACATTATCATTACGCTATTCCGACTTCGCTCGGACACAGAGTAGCCCAACCATTCACGACAAAAAAGAGAACCGTTTGACCTTCCACTTAACAAAGAATAGAATTTCAATCCGTCTTGCAGTCCACCACAAGCACAATAGTAAGTTACAGTAAATCACACATTATTACCGTCTAAGTGGGCGGTCAAATTGTGACAAACATCAATTACACAGGCACATTAACGAATACACGTCAAAACACACAAACAATCACTGCTACACGATTTTAGATCTTAATACCATCGGCGTAAAACACTAAAACTAAGCGAGAAAGCCTACAATAGCATATTGTTGAACACAAAAGGACAAACTGACAGATTTTATGTCAAGGAGTGACAGTTATGCGAACAAGGAGTGACATACGACTTCCTCGGTTCTTGTATAATTGATTTTCTCTTATGTAACTAATACTGTCCAGCTTTGACAGTTAAAATTTGATTTGATTAAGTTATAGTCTATTAGAATAGGTATTAGACCGCAGATTCCTTCGCCATGAAATTGGTCACCAAAAATCCATGACAGCAAAATACATTGACGAGCCCGTTGGTTGAGTGGTTAGGGCACTTGCCTTAACGCTCTGTTCTAGGGTTCTTTTTAAATTTGGCTCTGATCTGGATCTGAAAAGTAGTGGACCGACGCCAGACGGCCGACGCCCGTCTGGCGTCGGCCGTCTGGCCCTTTTTTTTTTTTTTTAATTTAAATGGGTTTGCTTGCTCTTGACCAGCATCTATCCATGTAGGAAGGATGAGGCCGAAGATGGAGCGAGCTCACCCGGAAGATGCCTATTCACTCGAACCTTGAAAAGATTTGGGTTATATGAGCTCGGAAATACAGAAAGACCACCGTTACAGAAGACCACCGTGAAATAACAGCACGTGTGCTGTTGTGTTTCGGTGAGTGAGTAAGACATGCCAGAGCCCATTTCCCTATCCTCCTCTATAGTCGGCAGCGCACTTGCAGCAGAAGTGGCGTTGCTTGTGTTATAGGCGACCGTAGCCACCTACCATCAAGTGGACCGTCAAGCTGTCTGCCGATCTTAACATCCTTCTGCTGATAAGCCAAAAAGCGTAGTTCTATTGATTAAACAAAACCGCATAGTTCCACATAGTTGAATATTCGTTATTCAATAGTGCAAATGGCAAATGGTCAGAACCGCTGAACTTATAAATGAATTATTTTATTTAAATTTAATTGCAGTTAACTATAAATCCGTTAGCTTTGTTTTACAAAGAATGATTCGCGGAAGGAAACGAGTGTCTTACACAACTGAAGAGCGACTCGACAATGAGCGGCGGCGACAGGTGCAAGAGATTATCTCTGTCAGTTAAATGGTGTGCAGTTGATAACTATCTGACGATTAACCGGTCCGTGTCCAAGTAAGATGAGGCTCGTATTTAGATCGACAATGGGATGTTCCGCGGTTGCGTAATGTACACACCAGAGCGTTGGCAGCTTATTAACTTAATTACTAGACTATTTTTAGAGTTTCCCCTCAAAAGAAATCAACTGCAAGACAAGACTAGACAAGACAATATGTTCTGCGACTACACTACACACATTAGAGTGTCATTTCATAATTTCTAATTAGAATAAGTTGAATATATAGTTTTAAGTTGCCGTAAGTATTTGCTTCGTTGTAATAGAGCGTAAATTAAGTGTAAAGCACAAAATAACGACAAAATTTTAACGAGCCCGTTGGATGCGTGGTTAGGGTTAAGTAACCGCTCATCCAACCAGGTTAGCCTTAACGCTCTGTTCTAGGGTTCCCAGGTTCGATTCCTTTTCATGAACTTTTAAAATTTGGCTCTGGTCTGGATCTGGAAGTAGTGGCAGGGCACACTGCGTTTCGCAGTCATTTGGGCGGTCCGTATGGCGGCAGTAACCATCCCCTTACATAAGACAATCGTGAAATAACAGCACATGTGCTATTGTGTTTCGGCGAGTGAGTTAGGGATGCCAGAACCCATTTTCCTAACCAATCCCTTTATCCTTAATCCTAATGTAATCAGCAGCGCACTTGCAGCAGCTGTGGCGTTGCTTGTTATAGGCGACGGTAGCCACCTACCATCAAGAGGACCGTCAACCTGTCTACCGATCTTAACATAAGAAAAAGTTTAAAATATAATAATTTTCAGCTGTTCTTTTGACATGTATTTCAGTTGGGAATTATTATACCTACTTTTTGGAGGATTTTTTATGGACTTGATTGTAAGAGGCTACAATCTTTAGCTAGAAATATCTCTGCATAGATGCTGCTTACATTAGTAGTTTAGGAAATGAACTCTGGAATCTCTTACTCACTCATCGAAATACAGCACATATTATGCTGTTATTTCAAGGTGGTTTTCTGAGGCTTCTTCCTGCCACAAGATGAGCTGCCCATGCCCAATTTAATCCTCAACTAAGATTGATTGAGAAGTTTTCACATAAACTATGTTAGCCACGGACTAACCCTTTGTTTTATGTCCAATGTATAAGTCAGAGCCATGATGCAATCTGGCCTCATTTAGGTGGACACTCTTGAGTGAACACCGTGACCTTTCCGACCCAATTCATCATTTGCTATTCATTGTTGCATTCATGCAAGTCATTCAGATGACTTCAGATTCTTTACATTTAATTTCGCCAGCAATACCAACTGCACTAATGGTCATTAATTTTATTTTACTAATATTGTACCTAATATAAAGAGAAAATTTGATTTGATTTTTTGTGTGTTTGTTTGTAATCGATAAACTCTACTAACTGATTTTAAAAATTCTTTCGCCTATGGAAACTTAAATAATCGGCGAATAACATCGGCTTTATATTATTTAAAAATTAGAGATCTCTACGAAAATTACGGAAGTGTAACCCAATGTATCAGAAATTCGCATATTTAAAAAGTCGCTACGAAAACTATGGATGGTACACGAACTAAGACTCATTATTACACAAACTGTATTCAACTGTATTCACAAACCCCACTGTATTCAAGTGTTCTAGCAAATAAATCAATTATTATTATTATTATTAAAAAATTTGTATATGTCTAACTATGTTACTACTACGTTACTATGTTATTACTCTATAAATCTTTAAATTATTCGAATTGGACCTTTCGTTTCGAAGTTACGACGGGAATTCAAAAAAAGCCTCGGTGTGAGCGCAGAGCCCTACGCTTGGTCTATATAGTATATTATTATATTTTATAAAGATACGCAGATGAAGTCATGTGCAAAATCTAGTGCTATAAATACCAAACTTTATCACAAAAAGATCCTAAAGTGTCGACGAACTGTGCCAGAACTCGTGATGACAGAGGCTTGTTCCGCAAACTTAGTTTTAAACCTGGACTAATTCATTATCATAATTTTTCGTTTATAATTTTATTGCAGAAAATATTCATTTCATAAATTTTGACAGGGCAGCACATTGCGTTTCGCAGTCATTTGGGCGGCCCGTCTGGCGGCAGTAACCACCCGCTTACAGAAGACCAGCTTGAAATAACAGCACGTATGCTGTTGTGTTTCGGTGAGTGAATAAGGGATGTCAGAGCTCATTTTCCTATCCAATCCCTTATCCTTAATCCTACTGTAGTCGGTAGCTCACTGCAGTAGTTGTGGCGTTGCTTGTGATATGGGCGACGGTAGCCACCTACCATCAAGTGTATGATCAGCCTGTCTGCTGATCTTAACATTAAAAAAATTAAAGGCAACATCCTAACTGAAGACGATATTGCAGAATCTTGCTGAACATTTTGAATTATAATTTATATACATCAAAATTAGTTATTGCATTTAATTCGAGTCATGAGGCAACACTTGGTTCCGTAGTCATAAACTTGACAGTCCGTTTTTTTTTTATTTCGGTAACTTAAGTAAAGTGTACAAATTGTTTTTTTTTTTTTTATTTAATGTACAGACAAGGCTGGTTTACGATTTATATATAAATTTGTTATTATTTTCTATTTACACACAAAAATAATACAATGGGTGGTACACAGTTTAGGTGCACTATAAACTCAATGAAGTTTCTAGCGTACACCTGAGTTGTCTTCAATGGCAGAAATATAAACAGAATTTTTGTTACAAACAAATACAGACAAAAGTAATAAGTAAATATTTGTGGGTAGATACAACCTTAATACACTAAAAAATACAACAAACCAAACAACAAACAAACAAACAAAAGTTATAAATGTTTATAACATTGTTACAAATTTATAAACAATTTATAATAATGAGGTATCGCATTTTTATGCGTGTATATATATACACACATAAATACACATACACATACATACATTATGATGTTGAGTTTTTTTCAAACATCTTCAAAGAGCTTTCGCTAGCATCACTTAAAATAATTGAGTATGCATTTATTATTCCGAAATTAAAAAAGTAAAATGACCCACAAACATGACGTGATAATTATATTTGTGGAGCGGACTCGATGTTCTAAATTTAAAAAGTGACAGATTAAACTTGTCAAGATGATTCTGAAATCCGTAATTAATAGAACCCTGCTTGATGTCATCTATACTAATACTATAAAGAGAAAAGATTTGTAGGCATGTATGTTTTTTGTATGTTTGTAATGAATAAACTCAAAAACTACTGGACCGATTTTAAAAATTCTTTCACCAATAGAAAGCTACATTATTTGCGAGTAACATAGGCTACTCATCCTCCCCTATCCCCCCGTCTACCCCCCTCCATACGAATGTATGTTTGTACTGAATAAACTCAAAGACTACTGGACCGATTTAAAAAATTCTTTCACGTGTAGCAAGCTACATTATCAGCTAGTAATATTTTATAAAGAGACGCAGACGAAATCGCGTGCAATAGCTAGTAGACTGTATTATCATAACAAAATGATAGTATAGTTATTACATTAACCTATTGTTTCTGATCTCGCTGCCAAATATAATAGTCAAGCATACCTACTCTAACAGTGACATAGTTGAGTGAAGTTGAGCGTGTGCCAACTAGACCCCATTAACGGATAACTCAGATAAACAAAAACCATAAATATGAAGCTATCGCTCTTTTTGGGAACGTTATGTAACAATCGCAATTTTGTTCTTTATGTTGGTATGTTCCTTATTAGTGGAAAAATGTTTAAGCACCAACGAAAACATGTTATTTCGTTTTGAGCGCAAAAGGGGCACAAAATATGTATTTTGAACATTGCATCTAATGACATAAAGTGAAAAATTGGAAAAGTCTAATTAAAATACAACAGAACAATAGATCAGAACAACACAGATGTTAAGAAAAATTCGCCAATTACTTATTCTATGACTAAATCTTTAAAGCACGGAATATTTAAAACCTTAAAAAACATACGAGAGTTGTTTGTTTCGGAGAGCGAGTAAGGAATGCCCGAGCCCATTTCCCAATCCCTATGTAAATTTATTATTAATTTTTTGTAAATTAATTTATATTTATACACTATTGGAAAAAAAAATTAAGGATCAAAAAAATATCCTAAATATTTTAGTGATATTTAAAATGCTGTATCTCAGTGAAAAAGAATCGTATCGAAATTATAAAAAGCATTTGAAGCTTTTAAGAATCCACTCTCTTTTGGCTAAAAAAATTGTCAGCTTTTTTTTTTTTTTTTTTTTTTTATATGTATATTATTAAAGGTAGCAGACAGGCTGACGGTCCACTTGATAGTAGGTGGCTACCGTCGCCTAAGGACACAAGCAACACCAGGGGGGTCACATGTGCGCTGCCGACCTGCGGTTATCGTGCAATCCTAAGATATGGGGCAAAAACAAATATGCGATTTTTTTTTCATTTTTTTTTTGGATTCGCGAACTTTAAAATTATTTTTCTGGTTAAAATCAATAGAAGTACGGGATAGCTTTTTTATTTACCTTCAATTTCCTTTTTTTTATCTCTGCGTAGATTTCTCGCTGAGATATCTGACTTTTAAAGAAAAAGGAACCTTTTTGTCTTTGATCATCGATATATCAGAAAAAACTTATGATAGTAAGGAAAATGGAACGGCAGTTTCAAAAACTGGAATAAATTCTCTACAAGGATATTTGTGGTTTTTTGAGTTTTTTTTTTCTATTCTTGACATGTATTTGAAAAAACAAGAAAAAATGCGTTATTTTACAAAATCAACCGCTAAGTTACAAATATTGACAAAACAATCAATATTAAGCGTATTATATTTTTACAGCTCAATATACCCACAAGTTGACCCTGCCGGGAATAGAACCCGGGAACTTTACGGCAGAGCGTTAAGGCAAGCACCCGAACCACTCATCTAACATCGTCAAGTTTTGAAAAAAATTAAAGAATCATGTTTATTGCTCATAAACACTTACATAATATTATTAAAATGTTTATTTTATCTTGATACGACCATTTTTCAAATATAACTTATTTTCTTTGATTATTCTATTCTGATTTTCTTATTTTATTTGATCACTTATTTTCTTTAACCTTATAACAATTTTACTACATCCAATACATTAAAATGTTGTGAAATATTTGAAAATTAAGATTATTTTTTAAATTATAGGTATTTAAAAACATTTTTTTTTAATGTTAAGGTCGACAGACAGGCTGACGGTCCACTTGATGGTAGGTGGTTACCATCGCCTATAACACAAGCAACGCCACAGCTGCTGCAAGTGCGCTACCGACTACAGTAGGATTAAGGATAAGGGATTAGGAGGGAACAGGAAAATGGGCTCTGGCATCCCTTACTCACTCACCGAAACACAACAGCATGTATATGCTGTTATTTCACGGTGGTATTCTGTAAGGTGGTGGTTACTGCCGCCAGGCGGGCTGCCCAAATTTACTTAAAAATACCAAGAATAAACCTCAGTTATTTTTAGTGCTATCAACACAATAATGTATGTATACCTATAATTTTTTTTATCACTGAAATAACTAAAGTAAATAATAAAATTCTTTCTTTATTTTCACCGCGAATAACTTTGTCTACAAGAAACTTTAATAAAAGGATCGATCCTTCTATTATTTGGATAGACTAAAATCTTTCACTTTCAAAAAATCATATATTCTCCTACCACTGTGGAACATCTTTAATATTTGTAAACATTCTGTCCCCACATTGCTAGGTACAAAAATAACATTTGTCGAAAAATGTCACAAGAATGCATTGTGCAAGCAACCCCTTTGTTAACTGGCAACCCTCCCCTGCATGTCACTGAAGTAAGGAGATCAAAACGAGCATTGGAAGTTGCACTTTTTGTTGTTCGCGGCTGCACGCTTCAGCGGTTCATCCTTTTTTAAGGCTTGGATAGAAGCCAGAAAATCGTAGAGCGAGCGTATGCAAGAAATGTTTGAATTTATCATTTTCCTGTATTGAATAGCTCAATAAATAACAATTAATTCTCTCAAGATGTCACATTAAAATTAGTTTACAGGAATATGAGTGGAAACTTATAATCTTTTAGTTAAAAATTATACTTTTAATGTTTTTTAAAATTTTCTACAAGTTAATCTTTTTATAATCTTGCAATAATAAAAAATAGTTATGCTTTATAATCTTTAAGCTTTTTTTCTTGTTTGATAGTGTTATTTTGGTCAAGAAAGTATAAGCTTTTATGGAAGAGTGAAGGCTTCTGACACAGGCTGAGGCAAATGACATTTACTATAGAACTCGCTGGCGGCGGTGACAATTCAACGGGCCTAGAAATGGTGTTTTTTTGTTTTTACCATTAGAACATTACACAAAAATTTTTTTTTATTAATACAATTTTTTAATCTGATATCAACTTATTAATAGGTACAGGATTCATATGCGTGCAATAAGCCGTTTTCGAGAGAATTTTCAATAAAGGTCAAATTCTTCTTGTGTTCTAACTTTTTTTGTGGAGTTTCTATTATTTTAACGAAAATTCTAATTAATACAATTGGTTCTTCACATGTTTAAGTATAATATATATTTTTTTCAAAGCAATTGTCTTGTCTATTTCTTGTAACATTATTTTTAGTATTTAGCGTTTGTCTCCCCCTTAAAGAAGTCTCCAATCGCAGGTTTATTATGTAAGCGAGTTTTGTTTCAATGAATAAATATTTTTATTTTATTTATTTTCTCCAAATTTTTGGAAAACTTATAAATATTAACCAGCAACATAATATAATAGTTAATTAACATACTTTATCATTTGACGCTATAAATCTAAATTTAGAAACCAAATTAGATCCTATAGTTTTTAGACTATAGGATCTAATTTTAGACATAGTTCCGGTATAGAATTATTTTGATCAAGCCATAGATCCACTAGTGGGCGTTTAGGAGCTCCGGACGAATTGAAATATAAATCTATGTTCATTATGGTTTTGTTGTCTATTTGATGCGAGATAATGTCATTTTATTACTTAATCTTAACTTTTAAACCGCTGATGTGTTGTTTATAGTTGTTCAGGAGATTTATTTTATTGCCAGATGTAAAAAGTGTGACATAATAACATTCCAACTTTATGTAAAATTTCACAATAACGAGGAGAGCTTTAAGAGGCGATATAGTCGGTTTGTTGTAACTTTCCATCCTTGGGATGTTGTGATTTCGATATCTTAATATTTTCAGAAAAAAATGAGCCTATTATCACTTCTCTATTATCACTTTTTTGATAATACTAATAGCTTCTTTTGCATTCTTATTTGCATAAAAGAGTAGGTACGGAATTTTCACTTTTACAAAACATTTACTCGATTAGTTTTGAATGAGCTTTATATAATTTGAAAAGGGCTTTATAACTAAACTAGCTGTTGCACGCGATTTGTCCGCGTCTCTTTAAAAATATTACTCTCTGATAATGTAGCTTTCTATAGTCAGGTCTTTGATTTTTTTTATTTAAACATTTTTCGAGTTTATTCGTGAATAACGGGCATTTTGCATGGAGGAAGGGGTAAAGGGCGGAGACGGGGGAGGGTGAGTAGGCTATATTACTCGCTGATAATGTAGCTTTCTATGGGTGAAAGAATTTTTGAAATCAGTCAAGTAGTTTTTGAGTTTATTCATTACAAACATACATTTCTATGGAGCGGGGGTAAAGGGGAGAGATGTTGAGTAGTCTATGTTACTCGCTGATAATGTAGCTTTCTATAGGTGAAAGAAATTTTGGAATCGGTCAAGTAGTTTTTGAGTTTATTCGTAACAAACATACAAATCTTTTCTCTTTATTATATTAGTATAGAAGTGTAGACTAGAATTGTCTAGCTAAATCAGCCAGGCTGACGACGCCTGGAAGCGTTGGAAGACGCATTTTTAAAAGTATAAGGTGTATAAGAAGATAAAGAATAAGATAATATTTTGCTGATAAACTCAATTGGGCTATAGGGTTGCGATGACTTTTGGCCTTTAGAAAGACACAAAATAGATTACAAAGTCAGTAGTTATTATGAAGTTTTCATTGAGAAAACTTGGAGCAAACTATTATTCAGCGTTTCGTGTGTTTTGTAATAGGCCATTTTGTCATTTATTCAATTTATCATAAACGTAGTTTTTTAGGGTTCCGTACGTCCGAATAAAAAAACGGAACCCTTATAGGATCAATCGTGTGTCCGTCTGTCCGTCCGTCACAGTCAATTATCTTCGAACCTACTAGACCGATTAAGTTGAAATTTGGTACACATATCAATTTCTGTGACCCAAACGCAGAGGTGTGACGTGACGTGAAATTTGTATATGGGAGGTCATTTTTGGGGGGAAGGTAAAAAATTTAAAAAAAAAAATTTGAAAACTGCATCGTGTGACATATCAAATGGAAGGTCTTGTTGTGAAGATCTTAAATGTATTTTTTGTAATTTTAAAATAAATAGTTTCCAAGTTATTCAAGAAAATAGACTAAAATTGACCTTCCCCCCCCTATCTCCGAAACTACTGAACCTAAAATTTTGAAAAAAAAAATACATAAATTAGTTTTCTACTTAGAGATTATAGGAAAACCTATAAGAAGTCCATGATATTAAAATAACATGGTAAATCACTCAATATTGTGCGGATAGGTAACATCATACGGAACCCTTTTCACGCGAGTTCAACTCGCACTTGAAGTTTTTTTTTTTTAATTGTAGTAGGTGGCAGCCAAGCGGACAGTCCCCTTGATGGTAGGTTACCATCGCCTATAATACGAGCTGCCTACCCTGCAGGAATTTGTTTGTGTATTTAAAAATGCAGTTCACAAACAAAAAGCCTGTCCCTCACAATTATCCTAAACCACTTGCCGTATCACACAATGCTGAGCTAACAAACTGTACGATAATAGGGGTGCGCCTACGCACGCCAACCTATGATTTGTGGCCGAGACGATACTGCATTAACATACATTTACAAACTACTCAACCGACGATTGTTCAAGGATGTTACATTTATTAATAACATGTCCTATTTAGGCGACGCGGACGGTCATCAGTCCCCTTAAGCTATAAAATGCCTTATTTATAATTCCAATACCACTTTTTGACTTGGAGCTCCTTTCATTATCATTTTTGTGTTTTTGTGGAAAATTGATGGTGACTATACTATATAACTCAATAAGCAAATAACTAATCTTGAGAAACAAAGAAGTAACACAGCCAGTATGCTAAGACAAAAGGGCTCAATTTAAACTTAATGATCTATAATTAACATATATTATTAATTTAGTGCAAGGAATTGTATTTTGTAAAATAAATAATCTATCTATCTTATTCTTAATATATAAAAATAAATCCCTATTTCCCTTGGTTACGGCATCACGCGTGAACGGGTAGACCGATTTTAATTCGGCTTTCACTAATGGAAAGAGGGATAAACGGGGAATGTTTTGGGGTATATAAAAATTGCACGCCGGGCGAAGCCGGGGGCGGGCCGCTAGTCTTATATATAAAAATGAATCCCTATTTCTCCTGGTCACGGCATCACGCGTGAACGGGTAGACCGATTTTAATTCGGTTTTCACCAATGGAAAGAGGGATAAACGGGGAGTGTTCTTATATATAAAAATTACATCCCTGGCGAAGCCGGGGTCCGGTCGCTAGTGAGATATAATTGTTATATATCAATTTTAAAGTTAACAAGATGAAAGTTGAACTTTAATAGCAAAAGGATATGAAAACATTAAATTTCTAAGCACTTCATTAGAAATTATTTACATTTAATTATTTTAAATATTTATTTATTTAATTTATTCTCAACAAAAACCCTACAGCAATACAGCAGAAATAATACTCAAAAGAGATATCAACAAGCACATTGCCACTTACAGGGCTTCATTATGTACCTACCCAAATTATGTTGAAAATTAAGTCTAAAAGTAAAAATTGATTTTAGACGATGGGGAAGAGGATCTAGGTTAGGATGTGTGTGCGTGTGTGTGTGTGTGACTATATTAATATAAAATATTTACCTAATTATTTTATATTGATGCTGCTAAAACTGGATATAAATTTCTGATGGAAAATGGAACAACGGCGTAAAAAGAAAACATTTTGGCAAAAAAAGTAGACAGTAACCCAGACAACTACAACCTCGGGGTCTTCAAAACTAGGGTAAATGGGCATTTACTAGGTAAGCGTGGTCCACCTTCGGCCACATCTGCACCTCACATCAGGTGAGATAGTGGTCAAGCGCTACCTCGATTTCATAAAAAAAAAAAAAAAAATTTGGATAGTAAACAAAAAAAAAACAGAGTTAATGTATTAAAAAAATACAGAAAATGCAACAGATCGTAATACGTATTATTTATAACTGTCATAACTATCACTTAATTAATTTTAACGACAAAACTATAAAATCGAACGGGGATAATTACTATAACATTTTATGTTATTTACACCCGTCGTAAATTCCATAACAACCACTTTTACTCGAACGGTTGAATTAAATTTTCCGTGTCTATGCACTGTGAAAAATTTCCACATCAACTTTAATAAAGGACCAAAGAAATCTCTTAAATAATTCCCCACTTTAGAACTCATTAGAGAACAATGAACAAAGCGAAGTCGTCGCTAAGTTAAAAGCGAACTGGAACTACTAAAATAATTTACTACTGTTTGAACAGAAAACAATACAAAGCGACTAAAATAAATCGCTTACATAAACAACGCCATAAAGCATAAACGTACCTTTGCATTCGTTCGCGTCTTTGGAAGTCGCTCGTCCCCAGGGCCTGTCGAAGTGGAAGGGCTTGCATCTCTCGCAGTCTCTGCCGGCCGTGTTATGTCTGCAATCACAGGCGAGTTGTTGGACGCCGGCTGTTCCAGAAGTATCACCCTCCTTCATCGGTATGCAACGCGAGGCGTGACCGTTGCATTTACAACGACCGCCAACAGCGAAATCAGCCACGGCGTAGTGCTGAGTTCCACCCGCGGCCTGCTTCTTCGCATCGACCTCTTCGCCCTCAACGACCATGTGCAAACGATTAAAAACAACCCTAACATCGGTTGCCGTAACCCAGTCCTGTAGGACAGGCGATACGTCAAAATTCGCGGAACTGGGACGACCCTCCAAAGTGCTAAAAGCCAGTCTGGACCCGCCAATGTTTTCTCCGGCCAATCTATGAGAGTCCGAACATCTCGCTTCCTGTTCGTTCGCCGCTGTAACGGTAGCTTTATTAGGCCTTCCGTAAACGCGCCTACACTGGCTCGAGTAAAACTGAAAAGGTTGCCAGGTCAATCCATAATCCGCGCTCTTGTAAATGGCCACGGAATCCGGTCGCGCCGCTTTAGGACAAAACTGAAGACTTACGTATGTGAGTTCGTATTTTTTTCCGAGAGATAAAGTCAGAGATACGTTATCGGGTGGCGAGTCGTAGTTGGCCGGTTGAAGGGCGCCGGATCTCCAGCAAGTCACGTCGTGGGGGTTGTTTAAGTCGGTCAGGAACGTGGGTGGATGTCGGCGGTCGGATCTGGCCGCATCGCAAACTCGACAAGCGTTCTCTGGATTCTGATCTCCTGGAGGATCGCAAAGTCGTTCGGGGCCGCGTCTACCGCACACGGAGGAAGCGAGGACTGGGTTCCCGAAGGCTGCGTTGACGAAATCTGGAATGCAGCGTCTAGAGCGTCCTTCCTCGTAGCAAGGGTCGGGCGGGGAGGCCGCTAGGGCTAGAGCCGCGGTGGCTAGGAGGGCCACTACGCGGGCGGGCATAGTCACACACTATCACAATTCACTCGCGTAAAGTTTAGGTCGGAAGGCAGAACACAACACGCGCTTCGACGACCGTAGTCGCCGATATACTGGCGGCCGGCGGTCGGTCGGCGGGGCGCGGAGCTTTTAGGGCGAGAGAAGAGCTTTTGTGATCGCACGTATTGTGCGACTGCGTTTCTAGTGAAAGTTCCCATTATTTTATTTCGTTTTTCATCTCTTGCGTGAAATTGAGATTGGGTAATTATCGGACTTAAATTAAAAACTCATAGTGTATTAATATTTTGATTGCATTGCTTTCTAGTTCAACTTGACGAACGCGATAACGTCTAGCCGTCATTTCATTGTGAAACCTTTTGTAAATATTTATAATCTAACTGTAAATTTTAATACAAGTCGTTTGATAAGGAGCCATATTTTATAAGGAACGTTTTTCTTTACTCTCGCAAACTGTTTTAATATCAATAAAGGTAATGTTAATAATGTTAACATTACTATTATTTTAAATTTAATTGTGTATTTTTATGAAATTGCATGTCGCTCTTTTATGAATATATGTTATAAGTTTACTATTGTTAAAAAAAGACAACAAAAATCATTTACAGTTTTAACACGTGAATAATTCATTTCCGACTTATTGTACAGAAGACAAATAAACAAATTTTCTTTTAAATTCAAAATTTATAAAATATTTGCTTCAGCGCCATCTACTGCGACTATCTAAAATGTAAAATATATATCTTGAGTATGAACAGAGTGTTTACAATCTAAATATATATGGTTTGTTGGTCAGCAACAGATATATTTTTATGTAAAATTGGGCAGACAGCCCAATTCATATACTAATAGAAAATAGGCAGACAATATTTTATTATTAAATAAATTCAAATTCAAATTCAAAAATTTATTCTGAAAATAGGCCGTAGGGGGCTCTTTTACATGTCTTGAGTCTACCAGCGCTTCGGAAGGACCATCATAGCCAAGAAGACTGCGCCCAAGAAACTTGACAGAAAGTTATCACAACTTACAATTTATAAAAGAAGACTAGTTTGAATAGTGAGAAGAACGTGAATTGTGCCCCATTATGAACAATCCTTATCGCCAGACGGTTGCTTTTATTTGGAACGATTCAAAGAATGCCGAGTACTCCACGCATCCATCGCGTACCTGAGACTAATTCATATTTACTGCCACTGTAGCCCCTTCAGTCTCGGCGCAATCGAGACTGGGACTCCTTGCTCACAAATACACTTTGTGGACGAGAACAAATTAATATAAATGCATATATGTATATACCATTATATCATCAATATATGTCAGCTCTTGGACATAGCCCTCCCTATAATAATAAGTAGAACCAGTCGGAAGCGGCCTGGATCATTCCATATTGTGGGTACTATGTGTCCTGCCAATTGCCACTTCCACTTCCTAATCCACCGGATTCCCTTAACCCTGAATCGATCTCGCAGGGTAACCCCGAGATCAGCCCTCTCCATATTAGCTTGTTGAGCGACAAAGTTGAGCTTTCTTACAAGGCTCATTGTTTTAGAGTGGTCTCTATTCAGCGCCATTTGTCATCATTGGTCAAAAACCTTTGTTTAAAGGGACAGGGAACCTTTGTTTGAGAATTTTTGGACAGGAATTTACATGTATTAATATTTACATGTATTCATTCACTAAAATAATTATTATTGACACAAGTCAAATAATAATTATTTTATAAGTATAATCACACAACCCAAATCGATACCGGGGCAGTCATGACATAATTAAACATAACATTTTTTTATGTTAAGATCGGCAGACAGGCTGACGGTCCCCTTGATGGTAGGTGGCTACCGTCGCCTATAACACAAGCAACGCCAAACCGCAAGTGCGCTGCCGACTACAATAGGATTAAGGATAAGGGATTGGGAAGGGATAGGGAAATGGGCTCTGGCATCCCTTACTTCACTCACCGAAACACAACAGCACACGTGCTGTTATTTCACGGTGGTCTTCTGTAAGGGGTGGTTACTGCCGCCAGACGCCACTACCCTATTTTTTTTATTTTAGTAATTACTGTGCGAGTAAATATAGCAAGAAATACATTTTTTTTATTCATTAGAGATTACAATAAAAAAGTTTCAACGGTGAATGTACTATAAGTCCTATATCCTTCCCTAATCATAGTGCACTAGGCATTCTAGAATTTAAGGAAAGCTAAGAAGTGTCTAATTTACGACCACTCTAAAAAAATTAAAAAATGTTTAATCTTGAAATTTTGCATATACATTGTAAGGGATACAGAAAATCCAATAATAATAATGAAATTATATACGAAAATAGAGAATTCTTGCAAAGGAGGTACATTCTAAATATTCATTATTCTAATTAATTCTAATTATTCATTTTGTGTTTCCAATAATTAAATGTCCCGTATATACAAGTTACCATTAATTCAGAGTGAGATAAGTATAGTTTTAATCTTGATTTTTAATTAGCGTAGTTTTTAAACCGACTCTTGTGTCTGCTTCCCCTCTTCTCATAATCCGCTTCTCCCAATTACAGGCCAAATGCAAACAGGTAACGGACATGAAAATATTTCACTTTCATTTAAAATAGCACCTCGTTCATTTCTATGTGTCAAATTTACGAGTATTTCATACTGTTAACGAAAACCCAACACTATTGGGATAAAATATAAAATACATACTTTTTTTAATATAAAATATTAAACGACAAAAAAATGTATACTTAATATTACAGAAAGAAAAGATTTGTATGTATGTATGTACGTATTTTTGTATGTTTGTAATGAATAAACTCAAAAACTGCTGGACCGATTTTAAAAATTCTTTTATGCTTGTGATCAAATATGGAGGCCCACTTCCCCCGTCCCTTCAAGTCTATTGAAATAAACGTAAATTCAAAGCAGTAGAAGCCGCAGTGTTTCAATTATTTTATTTTAAAATCTCACGATAAATAAATTACAATTATCTCTCTCTTTTTTAGTCGTGTAGGAAATATGAGGCCCAAGATGGAGCGAGCTCGCCCAGAAGATGCCTATTCACTCCAATCCTTAGCAGTGCGCATTATAAAAGATGTTTTAAATCGTTTGGTCCGAATTAGAGGGATTTCGACAAGGTGAGAATGGTAACCAGCTCGATAGACGAAAGGGAGAGGTGGTGTGACCTCATGCAGCTCCCGAGTATACTCTCCGAATTACATCTACAGATAGGTGGTTTTACGTCTATGTGCCAGGCCCTGCAGCTTAGTTCTTAGCCGCCAATGAGATCCACCAAGTTGGTATTTTGCTGAGTCATCTCAAAGGCGACAGCAATACTCCGTGCAAGATGTGGGACTTGCGTCTTGTACAAAGACAGAAGGACAGAAGCTTTCGAGGTGTGAAGCATCGCTTCTCCCCATTTAGGATGCCCAGCTTTTTGGTCGCTACTTGGGCTTTGGACTCGATAGGAGTGCCGAAATTGAGATTTGAGCACAACCTGATGCCAAGAAGCTCTAGATCATCGGCCACAGGTACGTATGCACCTCAGAAAGTAGGAACCAAGTCTTCAATGGATTGATTGATTTTATTGACTGATTTAAATTACCCTATTACACGAAATATTTGCGCGCTTTTCGGTAATTTTTTCACGGCGTTTATCTTTTCTTTCAGGAAAAATCACAGGTTTATTTATGTTACATGAAAATTCTCCTTTTAATATTTTCCATTTTCCGCAATGATTAATACGAAACAATTAACTGGACCTTTGTTATCCTTATACCGCTTTATTTACCACAGAAATGGAACAAACATTTTTAAATGTTTTATCATAATTTCAGCATGTCAAAACAATATGTGCCACAGACTCAATTCAGCAAAACGCCTTGGGCTGAGTACAGTAACGCACAGAAGCTGTTATCAAATTTGTTTAATAAATTACTATTTTCAAATAGGGGAACGAGGGTCCAGGGGAATTTGAAAAATAGATATTTGAAAAACTATTGCCATGGCGTTGTGCCCGAACCAGCAAGCTCTCTATGTGTGTGTGAATTGTCTGTGTTTGTGTGCGTGGCAACTCTAGAGTATTGATAACATTATCGATAAATACCACTTCCTTTGTATTAGTCTGAACCCTTTGTATTAGTCTCTGTATACGTATCAGTCTGAACCCCCCTGGCCTTCAGCCTTCCCCCGTAGAGTGCGATAGGGACAATGCAGCTCAGACCGATTATACCTACCTACTAATTTTTGACTAAATCGAGGTATCGTTTTCCCCTGTTTTCTCCCTAAAAATAGAGCCTAACGAATAATTTCTTGCATAAATATTTTGAAGATGAATGAGTCTATGTCCCTATAATTTGTTTTTATCTTAAAAATATTTCAAATTTGTTTCATAGACGTCTGATTAGGGTGGTATAAAGGGGCCATTTATTAACATTTCCTTTTAGAAAAAATGATATGATAGTGACATAGCATTAGCAGATCTAGATTTTATGACAAAAAATTATTGCTCTAGAAGCGTTTTTCAGGGAGAAAATAGGGGAATACATTTGTATGGAAAAACGCTGCTAGCGTTCCCTGTTAATTGAAGTAAATAGAATATGAAGTGATTGTATTCTTTGAATGCAAATGGACAGAGTTTCGCGGTCTTTTGACTGTGAACAGAAGATAACCGTGAAGTAACAGCTTCTGTGCAATGTTTCGGTGGAGTGAATAAGGGATGCCAGAGCCCATTTCCCATATCCATCCTAATCCCTTATCCTTAATTCTGCTATGGTCGACAGCGCATTTGCAGCAGCTGTAGCGTTGCTTGCATTATAGACGACGATAGCCACCTACCATCAAGTGAGAAACCCATTAAAAATATTAAAATCGAAATGATATTTGATGTAAAAATATTAAAATCGAAATGATAAATCGAGAAAGAGCTGCCCCCTACTGAACCTTAGATAATAGCAATTTCTCATTACGTACAATACTTCAAAGAGCGAAAAAAAATGTTTTTTTTTTGTCTTGTTAATAAAGAAACAAACGTATTTAGAGGCAATAAATGCCATCTGACAGTCCAGAGCGCTCTTAGGCCATAATTTAGGGTAAATGTGATTGTCAAAATGTGTGTATAATAAAGGAGATCAATCAGTTTTGTATGGAGATCGGGCCATGAATGTATGGTATCTTGTACCATTAGTAAGAAGAATTTATAGATTATACCTACTGGGAAAATATCGTGTAATTTAGTAATGGGGTTTCATAGATATTTAATTTTGAAAGTATTAAAAAATCCAAACTGTCCCAATGAAGTAAAAAGTTTTATTAATTTTTGAATGTTATTTCCAAAATCTGAAATAATCACAGGAAACTACTGAAATTAAGAAAGAATTTTACTACCAAAACCTCCAAATTGAAAGTTAAAATAAAAAAAATGGCCTGGTTTTGAACGATACAAAGATCAGGGGGTCTAGCCAAGATGCAAACTGTTGCAAACGCTTCCTTTGCGTACTTACGAAACGAAAGAAAGAAAGCCCGGTGATTGGTTGTTGAAGTTACAACTGTTACAACAACCAATCACCGGGCTTTATTTCTTTCGTTATATTAAAGGGCCCCAGTTCTATTAAAGGGGCTGTTTGTACTAATATCAGAATCCAACAATGTAATATTGCCGCGGTATTATAAAGAAATATATTAAAGTGTATAGTTGAAGCTGCTTTTCCACGTAGAAAGAGTCCAATTAGGTAGAGTCAACTTCGAGAAGGAGGTCAATCATCGAATCCAGCTCCGATGGGCAGCGTTCGGGAAGCTCCGAGACTTATCATCCATAATTCCTCAGGGTCTTAACACAGAAGTTTTTGACCAATGTGTTTTGCCAGTGATGATATATGGCGCTGAAACGTGGTCTGTAAGAAAGCTCCACGTTCGCTCAACGAGCTAATGGAGAGCTATACTCGAGGTTACACTGCGAGATCGAATCAGGAATGAGGAGATTCGTAAACGAACGAAAGTTACCGACATAACCCGGAGGATTAGTAAGTTGAAGTGACAGTGGGCAGCACTTAGTAACGACTTAACGAGAGCCGACGGCCGCTGGGGCCAGAAGGTTCTCGTGACAAACGCAGCGTAGGACGTCCACCCACAAGGTGGACAGACGACTTGATAAGGGCCGCTGGTCGACGGTGGATCCAGGCTGCTTCTGATTGGTCCTTTTGGAGAATTAAGAGGAGTCTATGTCGATGTCCAGCAGTGGACGTCCTACGGCTAAGATGATGATGAGAAGCTCATTTTGAAAGTTAAATGAATATATACAGCATTTTAACACAAGCAACGCCTCAGGTGCTCTAATAGGCATGATGACAGATTTTGAAATTCCCTTCCATACGTCTACCATATCCGAAAAAAACAATATTTCAGCAAAAAAACTAAATTTCAACGCGAATTATTGAATGTTTTTTAAATATATTTTGAATTACGCCCGAAAACGCTCTTAGGTGTCATGGCGTCGCGTTTGTTGAACCTTGACGTCACAAGCCGACGTCTCATCAGATTTTTCATTCTGTCAAAGCAAAGTCAAACAACACGATGGCACTTACTTGGGCGTGACGTCATTCCCTCTGATTGGTGTTTCTGTTAACATGGCTGATTGCAGTTATTTATACTTCTATTTTATTGAAAATCTTATTAATCTCAATCAGTAATTTGTTAGATTCCTTTCAACATATATTTTTCTCCATAACCATTTATTCTATGATTTTTTATTACCGTCATCATGCCTATGTTGCAGTACTTTAATAATTAGAGTAACTAGTTCATCAATTCATAGCGATCTAGTCGACGAGTGTACCCGATACCGGGGTGCACGGGAGATGTAATTACACCCTTATCTCCGCCCGACACCGGTTCGTAATTAGTCACTTCCGGTATGTCTTACAACATATAGGTACCTGCATATATATGAAAGATATTATTTCTGCTTCAGAATCGACCTTTTCGTATTTGTTAAATTAACTTTTTAGAAATACATTTAAAGAAATCAAAGAAACTATCTGTATTTTCCCTACTTTTGTTAAAATCTAATGTAGAATATTGAAACATGCATGCATACATATACATGTTATATGTATGTATGTCCGCCTCTGTCCGTTTCTACGCTTATATATTCTAAACCACCCAACGAATCTTGATACAGTTTTCGCTAATGGAAAAGCGATAAACGAGGAAAGTTTTTGAGTATTATCTTTATTTATTACTAGCGATCCGCCTCCGACTTTTCTGCAACTTGTATACACAAACCTTTATAGTTCATCACTCTTGCTGTTATTGAAAACCGTACGCTTCTTTAAAATACGGCAAGTGACACACTGCTCTCTGATTGGTCGATGTTTACAGTGGCAATGCTTCTGCTAGAAAATATGTTCACTTCGTCAACAAATTTTCTAGCATTTTTTTTTTTTTTTTTTTTATGAAATCGAGGTAGCGCTTGACCACTATCTCACCTGATGTGAGGTGCAGATGTGGCCGAAGGTGGACCACGCTTACCTAGTAAATGCCCATTTATCCTAGTTTTGAAGACCCCGAGGTTGTAGTTCTGTGGGAACACAGACGCAGGCAATGAGTTCCACTCCTTAGCAGTTCGAACAAGGAAGGTGGAACTGAAACGCTTTGTTCGTGATCGAGGTACATCGACCACGAAGGGATGAAACCCCTGCCCACGTCTACTGGTCCGCAAGTGGAACGGTTCCGGTTGGATTAAATCGTACAACATAGATGCACACTCTCCATAGTGTAGACGATAGAAAATCGATAGGCACGCTATCGATATTTACAGCACTGTCTTCACCATTTTGGCTGTCCGCAGCTTCTGGGTCGCTCATTGTGGGTCTACTTTAGGTCAAACACACGAGCAACCGATTTGTTTATGTTCCGTGGCGAACAATGGCGATGGAAAGGAAGAAGTAGGAAGAAGTGACTTATTCAACCAATCAGAGCGCACATGCCGTTTGGTTATTGCTTACTTATTATTTTACGCGTGAGTTCGGTAAGTTTATCAATAGGCGAAAATGTGGACGTAAAATAATACAATTCATCTCTCGTTTAGAATCCTACGAACGTTTAAAATTTCCTAGGAAATTTATAAACTTGCGGCTCTTGTTATCTTCCGGTGACATATATGTATATAAATGAAATCTTATATATAAAAATGAATCCCCATTTCTCCTGGTCACGGCATCACGCGTGAACGGGTAGACCGATTTTAATTCGGTTTTCGCTAATGGAAAGAGGGATAAACGGGGAATGTTTTAGGGTATATAAAAATTGCACGCCGGGCGAAGCCGGGGGCGGGTCGCTAGTCTATATATGTATATAAAAATGAATCCCTATTTCCCTTGGTCACGACATCACACGTGAACGGGTGGACCGATTTTAATTCGGTTTTCACTAATGGAAACAGGGATAAACGGGGAATGTTTTAATATATAAAAATTGCACCACGGGCGAAGCCGGGGGCGGGCCGCTAGTACAATATAGATATTATTAGTATGTCCGTAGTGTGCTACGAATATGACATTGCTATGACGTCTCTCAACCCATTCCGCGTTCCACGCCTTTTTCATACTCGTCTATCCCATCAGTATGGAGAGCGCGTGTTTAAGATCGATCTAAAAACTATGAAATAAACTCAAGCCAACGTTAGATAAATTCTTTCTCATTACAAATTAATGCATATTAAATTCTTGAAAGTATTTTCTACTAGCTTTTGCTTGAGGTTTCGAGAAAAGTGAGATGGCTTTAATAGTAGCATACCTGCTTATTCACAATCCAAGTCATACGTACCAAAATGATTTCATGGTTAAAACGTAATAGAGATTTTATTCTTAGCAGAGCGACATATTTGTGTACGGAAGAGAAACGTAATAGATTGACGAGCCCGTTGAATGAGTGGTTAGAGTGCTTGCCTTAACGCTCTGTTCTAGGGTTCCCGGGTTCGATTCGCGGCAGGGTCAACTTTAAAAAAAAAAGAGCCGTCACGGGACGCCTGGTAGATGTGAAACATCGAGTGAAATAAAATGATGACTGTTTATTTATTTATTTAACCTTTATTTTTATTGAATACAAAAATTTAAACGGCCGTCGCGTCGCCACACCGTACACACTACTACGCATTGACTGTATATGTATATACCATCGTATAGCGTGGTGACGCGTCGCCACGGACTGCGTCGCCACGCCATCAATCAGTTTCACCCGCGCCTATAGATGTTTCACATCAAAAAAGAACTTTTCGAATTTGGCTCTGGTCTGGATCTGGAAAGTAGTGGCAAGGCACACTGCGTTTTGCAGTCATTTGGGCAGCCCGTCTGGCGGCAGTAACTACACCTTTACAGAAGTCCATCGTAAAATAACAGCACGTATGCTGTTGTGTTTCGGTGAGTAAGTAAGGGATGCCAGAGCCCATTCTCCTATCCAATCCCCTATCTTTAACTTGCAGCGCAAGTTGCAGCAGCTGTAGCTTATTCATAGTTGCTTGTGTTATAGGCGACGGTAGCCACCTACCATCAAGTGGACCGTCAGCCTGTCTGCCTTCTTAACATAAAAAAATATTACTGAACTGATTATAATGGAACTATAGTCGCGGGAAAATTTACAAATGCAAAAATTTGTGATAATGGTCATATAGATTTTTTTTTATTAAAGATGGGTTTGCCTTGACTAGCATCTATCCATGTCGGAGGGATGAGGCCGACGCTGGAGCGAGCTCACTCAGAAGATGCCTATTCACTCGAACCTTGAAAAGATTTGGTTTATATGAGTTCAGAAATACAGACGCCGCGCCGGCAGGGAGTTCCAATCCTTAGCAATGCGCATCACAAAAGATGTTTTAAAGCGCTTGGTCCGAATCTTTCACGCAACAAATACTGAACGGATTTTAATAAAACTTTACAATCTTAAGCTACAGTTTATGAAGATGCCCTGACCAAGTCGCCTCTTATTTTAATAAAACCCAACTAGACGAAGTCACTAAATCTCGCTCGAACGAAACGAAGTAACATCGCTCATACAGAATAAAGTGCAAAAAGTTGCTAATACGGATATTTAATAAGTGAAGTGCAAGCACTGCGTGTATTATATCGAGACGTACTCTGTGCGCGTCTCGGCGTTGATAAGTAATTGTTGACTAAAAGTGGTCACAGACGAACGTTTTTGCGACACGGAGTCGGACGCGCCGCGAGCCGCTACCAGCGCGAGCGCTCTAGCCATAAATGCATCACCTTGCACAGAGTACTTAATCAACACAGAAGGGGCAATCTTATTTCCCAGCACTAAATAATGTCCATACGAAGAGCCTTGGGCGCTGGGGCCGGAAAGTTCTCGAGTGGAGGCTACAGGCCGGCAAGCGCAGCGTAGGACGTCCACTCACAAGGTGGACAGGTGATCTGATAAGGGCAGCAGGTCGACCGTGGATCCAGGCTACTGCTGACCGGTCCTTTTGGAAAATTATGGGGGAGGCCCATGTCCTGCAGCTCAGGTGAAATATATAAATATAGGCAAAAAATTGTGCTAGCATTTCATGAAACTATTGAATTTTTTGACAGTCCTTGAGGCCAAATGTACAATATTTGGATACATGTTAAAATCAGTGCAACAGTAATTACATTTAATTAAAAAATAAACCTTTTTCTAGAAAAACTGCCCAGTAGATATGACTCATTACTCTGTGCCATATCTCGCGGAGGACCATACAGAGGTAATGGCAGCGATTAGTGGCCATTCAAGTGTGTTTTTGTGGTGGACAATCTGTCAGTAAGATAACGTAGTCTCTTGCTATCCACCGTACCGTATGGCGCAAGGCTCGCAGACTAAAATATACCTTGTGGCGAAGGAAATAAGGCATCCTAGATTCTGATGGCGTTTTCTCTACAGTTGAGGTTATACAGTGTCCGCATTCTCTTCCTAAAGAGTGACGAGTTATTATGTTATTCCGCTTGCTAAGTCAATTTAAAGGTTCGAAGTAAAAGTATCTGCGGGCCCTAAAAATTCCTTGTAGGTAGGTTCCTTATATTTAGTTAGATTTTTGTCTTACCATTTTTCGGAAATATTTATTTTTTGGACCTAATTTATTTCATTTATAATTTTCCTTTATTCTAAAAAGTGTGGATGTGGAGTTCATCCCCATAATTTGGATAAGAAACCGCTGATAACGGTCCGAATGGGTAGAAACTTTATCCCGCGGACCCACGAACCTTGGAACAATTTTCTTACAGAGATGTTTCCGTTCCCGATGTTCAACATGGGCTTCTAGCGTGAAGTTCTTTTTTTATTGGTGTTGCTTGTGTTTATAAGCGACTAGCGATCCGCTTTCGGATTCGCCCGGCGAGCGTGCAATTTTTATATATATGAACATTCCCCGTTTATTCGTCTTTCCATTAGTGAAAACCGAATTAAAATCGGTTGCCCGTTCACGTGTGATACCGTGACCGTGGGGCGGATCGCTAGTATGTATTATAAATTCAAATAATTTTATTGTTAAATTGATAAATAAAATTATCTCCACTGTTGTCTGTTTTGTATTTTGACGAAAAGCCTCCATGGTCTTCGTATTTCTTTTTCGGATATGTATTATTATTTCGGATATGATTTATGTATAATATGTGTATATATAGTGTAGTCTAATGAATTACCTAATATCGTTATTAAGTTATCAATGGCCAGTAAGTTACAAGAGGCATAATGAGAGAAAATACAAATAAGTGCTCACGGCAAACGTAGCTGTAATATGAAATTGCGAGGACCGCCGGTCTCTCGTCTCCACTTAACTCGGTAAAGAACACAAAGCGACTCTAACGAGGAGACACATGCCTACGCGAACGACCATAGAACGTAACGCAGCTCAGGGGATGACACTATACATACTCAACTCTTGGGTTGAGGTCCCACGACCCCAGGAGTGACCCCAAACACTAAATACACACTCTATTGTCTAGTCTAAACTATTATCAATTGAGTTCATCCAACTTTCAGCTATTGCTAGAAGAATTATATAGAAGAAATAGAAGAGTTCTAGCAGACTGAACCTTCTCAACTGATATACTAATGGACAACCTAATAAAGATAATTATTAGGTCCATGTATTAAAAAATCTGGTTATTTTATTGATCTGGAAAGACACTTTCTACTAAAGAGACGTTTTTTGCGTAGGAGGAGGACAACCAGCATACGGTGCCCCGAGTCTTGCCCCGACTCCACTGGAAATTGTGACGAAATTTGGCGAGCCCGGTGGATTAGTGGTTGGTTAACTTTAAAAAATGAAATTTTCAAATTTGGGTCTGTTCTGGATCTGGAAAGTAGTGGCAGGACACATTGCGTTTTACAGTCATTTGGGCAGCCCGTCTGGCAGCAGTAAACACCCCCTTACAGAAGACCACCGTGAAATAACAGCATGTGTGCTGATAAGCTGCAAAAATAGTCCAAGAATTTTATATCTGTTGTCTTTTGAGAGTAAGGGATGCCAGTGCCCATTTACCTAACCCTTTCCAATCCCATATCCTTAATCCTACTGAAGTCGACAGCGCACTAGCAGCAGCTGTGGCGTTGCTTGATGGTAGACACTTACCATCAAGTGGACCGCCAGCCTGTCTGCCGATCTTAACATTAAAAAAACCTACGGACTAAATCCTCCCCCTACTCCGATGGCAACCTTTTCGTTATGCTTAGAAGCATTTCTTCGAAATAATTGTGAACATAAGTATCGCTACTCTAGGAATATAAGCCAATAATTCAAGTGTTGCCATTCTAGAAAGCCGTACATTATTGTACAAGCGTAATTTTTTCGCAGTAACGGTTGATAGCTCTAAATGGACTTGTGAGTGCTAAAAACATTGACAGCCGATTACTGATGCAGTTTGGAGATAAGACCAGCTGTGCAGTTACTTTCTATGTGTGAAGTGCTAAGTCAACCATGTCGCAAGTAATGACCACTCGCTCGCTGACACTCAGCGTGTGTATTTGCTTTCACTTGTTTTTCCCATTTTCTTCCCTAAAAATGGTTAATTATGTTAGTGTTAAATTTCGTTATTCCGGATCATTTTTATAAAAGAACTTGGTCAGGAGAAAGCGGGCATATCAAGCCCGCCTTTTAATGTCCTAGGAGACCTGCGCACATGGCTGGCTAGCTGTGCGTGCCTGCACAAGGTCCCCCACGTCTGGGGATTGCTCTGATGCCTCCGGGCAATCCCCCATTGGAGTTAGTCTAGCCAGCAATGGCTAGGCTGCCTTGGGGTGGATCGGAGTTGTTGCCTCTCGAAGGGCAAGGAGACACCGGGGAGTTTTAGTGAGTAGTGCCAGTGCCGCTATGGCCTAGACCCCCACATACCCCTACCGCCTAGCCAGCGGTAGGAAATCTGTAAATGGATTTCTCCTCGAAAAAAAAATCATCATCAGGCCATGAGCGTCCCCAATTAGACATAAGCTACCACACTAAGTCCTCCGCATTCTGAATACCATCCACTAACAGCCACTACTCCAAAGACTCGTCTATCCTAAAGCCCATCAGGTCTATTATGATTTTAAAGAAGAAAGAAAGAAAGAGATATTTGCATAAACATGACACACATACAAAAAATACATCTAATACAGACAAATTACCCACAATATAAAATACATGAAATTCAATCCCATTGAGTGTCTGCCATTACAGCAAGTATACTTATGATGTACTCACAAATATTTTATTCATGATAACTTAATGAGACAGGCTCGCCGTCCACTTGCAACACCGGAGTGTATACAAGATAAAAAAGGTAAGTATAGATTAAGGTATAGAAGGTAATAAATAAAAAAATATACGTACTGTAACTTAATGGTGGTTTTCTGAATTTAGTGGTAAGGGTGTAGCTGCTGCCACCAGACGAGTTCCCCAGTTTATGGCTGCGGAGGCCAAGGTTTTATTCATATTAGTATTTGTGTGATGCAAATAAACAAACCGTGCAATTTTAAATCTAAAATACATATTGTTACCACTAACAATGGAAAAAGCGTTCGCGCCGGAAGAAAGTCTCGAACGTCCCACGCTATCGATGGTAGCCACGCCCCTTCCCGACTGATGTCGAAGGGGATTGGTCCTTGTCTTGCAGATTGTCTGGAAGATTAAAAATGTGTCGGGGCGTTGCCGCCAAGTATAAATAAGGGAGCCGGCGGACGAGTCAGTTAGTGGTGCGATTCGAAAGCGACTCTTCGGAGCTTTTGCTAAGTTACCTGCGACAGTGAACCGGCGACACATTAAGGGAATCATTGACGACTTTTGGCAAGTTTAACGCTTTCATTAGACAAGTTTAGTGATTTTGAAAGTCATCTTGGTTTGTGAAAATAAATCGTTCGTTTCGCCCTTACACGGCATTTTAACTCAACCCGCACGTAACAATATAAATTTAGATAAAATCTGTTACTAAAAAATGCAAGAAATAAAAAAATCACTTGAACAATTATACATGATTGGTTCCAGCTTGAACGGACAACGTCGCGAAGAGAAGCTAGTCATCTTTTAAAATGTAAGAAATGCAACGATCGCCGAACCCACGCGTGAAACGGCACAGTCAAATGTTAGCACTCATCAAGTCATCACAGACACGTTTGGCAGGTCTACCAACATTGAATAATTGGCTATTAGGCCGATGTGTTCTTTCGTGTGAACACCGGCGTTGTGTCTTGGCAACACTCCAATCAGGTGGACTACTGAAATACGCGCCCGTTCCAACTTTCAATTCAAAAATTTTAAATTTTATTCCTACAGATCCTGATTCTAAAAAAAAACAATAGGTTTCTTCGCATTTTATATGAAAACACAAGACATTTTTTTTTTTCAAAATTTGTTTACATTTAATTACAGTATATATGTGCCAATTTGTTCGATGACTTTCGCCATCTTGTAGGTAGTGATATGATCCCGTTGATGTAGAAATTTTGGGACTTCTGAACAAAAAAACGCGACAAGTAGTTTCGGCAGTCTTCTCTTGATGTTAACCTGACGAACTCAGCCAAACTCTCTTAATTTTTGCTGAGTGTCTAAAGATATATGTGGTCTAGCGTCGTCGTGATGAAAGATCCTTCTATTGATCAATTCCGGCCGCTTTCTCTCAACTTCATGCTTTAATCTCATAAATTGTTGGAAGTAGAGATCCGAATCGATGCTTCTGCCTTATTGCGAGTTAACCCGGGTTTTGGCACAGTCTGTGAAGCCTGACCGACCTTAGTCCACAACCTTTTTCGCACGTTCTTGTCGTACGTGATCCACTTTTCATCACCAGTTATCAATTTCTTCAAAAACGGTTCGGTTTCATTTCATTACGTCTCAATAAAGAATCGCAAATGAGTACACGATTCATATTTTTTCTTTCAGTGAGCTCGTGTGGTACCCAAATATCGAGTTTTTTGTGCACTCATCTTTTTTTTTATTAAATCAAGGTAGCGCTTGACCACTATCTCACCTGATGTGAGGTGCAGATGCAGCCGAAGGTGGACCACGCTTACCCAGTAATTGCCCATTTACCCTGGTTTTGAAGACCCCGAGGTTGTAGTTCTGTGGGAACACAGACGCAGGCAATGAGTTCCACTCCTTAGCAGTCCGAACAAGGAAGGTGGAACTGAAACGCTTCGTGCGTGATCGAGGTACATCGACCACGAAGGGATGAAATCCCTGCCCACGCCTAGTGGTCCGCAAGTAGAACGGTTCCGGTTGGATTAATTCGTACAGCTGTTTGCAAATGGGTTAATAATGTTTTGTGGTCAGCTATGTCCCGCTAATAGCAGGCAAGCGACATTCTGGCAGGACATTCTGCTGGGTCCACTAAATATTCAAAACAAGCCTTAAATGATCTAGATTTAAGGGTATTAACAGCTCCACCGAAATATAGCGTGTTGTGTATAATAGACGGAAGCCCTCGAAAATAAATTAAAGTCCCACGTAATGAGTATGTTTGTGTTTATGTTGGTCCACGACCCACGTGCTGCGAAGAAACAGCTCTCGCTCCGCTCCGGCCAATGACTGACATGTCAACAGTCTATTATTAAACGCACACGCACTGCCCATCGTTACTAGAACTGGACAGAAATAGATGCAACACTTCTTATTGTCCACACAACTGTTGTTTCTGTTATGTTTCTATTGAAAATCTTATGTAGTTTTTTTTTTAATCTAAAAGTCGTCAGCAGGCTGACGGTCCGCTTGATGGTATGTGGCTACTGTCGCCTATGACACAAGCAAAGTCATTGTTGATAAGGGGTTGGGAAAGGATCCTGAAATGTGAGCTTTTGCATACCATACTCACTGTTGTTATTTCACAATGGTGTTCTGTAAGAGAGTGGTTACTTAATTTCTACCTGTGGCACAGTTTGGCCTGCAACTGCCAAATGGATTCTACATAGAAAATCGTACAACATTAACAGTAATGACCATCCATTGGCAGTGACATGTTCCTGCAAATGCATCCAATACTAAATTTTCATTATCAAAGAAAAAGTCTTCTTCAACTACCAACTGGAACCACTAGGCATGGGCTGGGGTTTTATCCCTTCGTGGTCGATGTTCCTCGATCAGGCAGGAAGCGTTTCAGTTCCACCTTTCTAGTTCGGACTGCTAAGGATTGGAACTCATTGCCTGCGTCTGTGTTCTCACAGGACTACAACCTTGAGTAAATGGGCTAAATGCCCATTTACTAGGTAAGCGTGGCCCACCTTCGGCCGCGTCTGCACCTCACATCAGGTGAGATAGTGGTCAAGCGCTACCTTGATTTAATAAATAAAATCATATTAAATTATCTTGTAAGACTGTTGCGAGACGTCGCACCTTTGAACCTTCTGAGGACCATATACACTATGTCAGTCGGTGCTGTCGTACTGCATCTTGCCTTGGGTGGCGTTGGCTCAACTCATCTAATTGTAGATATTGCATAGAACCCATTTAACTGTACTTAAAGCAATGGAGCCCTTGCGCTTTTCGAGTGCCCTTCCACATAGGGAAACCCAAGTGTTAAGCATCCGGTAATTGTTTCTTTTTAAAATTACCTGTCTGACTCTCTAACAGAAGTCTTATCCTCTGCTAAGTAAGACAATAGAGGATCGGACAGTAATCAGATTAAAATCTAAGATGTACTTAGAAAGAAAATATATATTTTTTTACGATTATTTATCGAATAATAATTTAATATAATTCATTTAAATATTTTTAAATGAAGAAATAAAATGTTGTTATTTACAATATTTTTAATCTATACTGAAACACCAATCACAGTGCGTGACGTCATTTGTGGGCAATCATTGTCTTATGCCAATGCAACTGTTTTGTTATGATATGACCACAAATGACGTTACGCTCTCTCAGATCAACTATCGTGGCGTTTTGGCGGCATTTTCAAACAAACAATATTAAAACATGATTTTGAGTACCTAAAAGGCTATAAATAAATAAAATAGTATTTTTTATGGGAATAAATATCCATGAAGATTAATTTAAAACACTTTCTGAAAATTTGTCCGATCCCCTATTTGCTGGAGGGACGTATTTTTCAGCTTCCATTACCTATCAAACGTTTCCGCATTTGCAAGATGTTTCTGCTCCTTCAGGAAACCGTTCCTATATAACAAAACTACACACTAAAAACAACTAAAAGAATAAATTACATGAAACAATGGAACAAACATGCATTCTAATAGAAAATTTTCTATCATAAAGACTTTCAATTTTTATGGATCGTAAAATTGCCCTGATCCCGCCAATCTCTCAAGTTCACCCTCGGTCGTCTGTTTGCTCACAAAACTACCTAACAATAACAAGAGAAGATCACAGATAGATATTTGCGACTTGGGGGTTTGCGACACACCCTTCCGACGGCTCTATGTTGTACAAACTTTGAGTTGACTCATTGATTCACGACTCACGAGTCGAAAAAACTCTTCGTAATTTATAAACAGAATTATTTATGCCTCAAACGTAAAAAAAAGGTGGATGATATTAAAACATTTATCTTAGCAGAGATTTTAATTTTATCTCAAAATAATGAGCATCAAAAGAAATAATGGCGAGTAATTTTATCTCTCCTAAATAATAATTCTACCTATTCGAATGCTTCATATTTTTCTGTATTTCCATGTTAATGAGTTATAACAGAAACATAGTGTTCGAATACCTAAATGTTCTTGTGGTAAGGAACCTACGTGTTTTTCTGTATTCGGTGAAAACCGCATCAAAATCTATTGTACATTTCAGAAGTAGACAGACTTAGAGAATCTGACGCGAAGTAGATAATTGAAATGAAATGATTGAGGCATTAGAACACTAGTATTTGGTAGTAGCCATCAAAATAGCTTATTAAAATCATAATTAAACAAATTTTTACTACAAAATTTAAACATAAAATGTGAGATACTCAATTATTATTTACTCTCTCTCTCTCTCTCTCTCTTTCTTAAGAATTCTTCTATTTTTAAAATTCTGCTTCAAACAAATTCCTTCCGAATTTCAACTGTTAGGTATAAACTAAAAAGTTTCCTATTATTACGGCTATTAAACGATTAATTGCTTGAATAGTCATTTTATTTTTCTGTCATTGAAAATTATGTCGTATGCCTACCAATTTTGAGTTAAATTTTGTACGCTTCATAGACAAAGTTTTCTTTTTAAATTGCTGTTGTGCAAGATCCCTGAAAAGGTCGGATCAGTTAAATTGAGATAATAAAAACAGACCACCCTCTGTCTAGTAACTAAGAAAACATTCGTATATTTTTTATATTTTCTCTGAAAAAACTAAGGTAGAGGTAGCTGCAGAGCCTGGCACATAGACGCAAAGTGGCCTGTCTGATGTGTGTATTCTATAAGATGTACTTCGGAGAGTGTGCTCGAGAGCTGCATGAGATCATACCGCCTTCCCCTTTCTTCTATCGGACATGCAGACGTACGGCTGGTTACCATCCTCACCTTGTTGAAATCCCTCTAATTCGGACCAAGCGCTTTAAAACATCTTTTGTGATGCGCACTGCTAAGGATTGGAACTCCCTGCCGGCGTCTGTATATCCGAGCTCATATAACCCAAATCTTTTCAAGGTTCGAGTGAATAGGCATCTTCTGGGTGAGCTCGCTCCATCTTCGGCCTCATCCTTCCTACATGGATAGATGCTGGTCAAGAGCAAACCCATCTATAATTAAAAAAAAAAAGTAGACGAATTTTCAAAAATATTTTCTCACTAGTTTCGTAAAGAAAATCCAAGCACAAATTTAACACCTACAAACTTAATGAGACTGTGTCCGATCAATGACAACTTAAGTATCGTTCGCGAACCTTCAAAGGTACCGGCAAGGGCCGTGAAACCAAAAGCCTAACCATCCAGCCAATTCTATAACCTCTCTTATTAACAACCGCACAAAGCACATAATCATTTGGCAGCTCATAAATCGGATGCATGAGAGTCGGTGGTACGTCAACACTCAGCCATCAACTGTCAAATCAGTGATCAGTCGACACTTGAAATGCTTGACTCGATGACCCCATGACGATTTATATCCTCAGAAATCCCTCTAAAATGTTGTACGGTTAGCATTTATACGTGGGATGTGTTAATATTATTTGTACCTTTAAATGTCTAGGTTATATTTTATCTTAACTATATTATAAAAATGAGTTTGTTTGTTTGGTGCGCTGAACAGCTGATCATCATGAAATCTTCCCGAGCTACCCGGATGAAGTCGCGCGTTGGATGAGTGGTTAAGGTGCTTGCCTTAATACTGTGTCTCGGGAATGACGGGTTCGATTCCCGGTGGAACTATTATTTCTTTTTCGTTAAGAAACTAATTATTAAATAGTGCAAAAAATTGTGGGAAATTCAAAATAGGTACTTGAAACGGTTAGTTCGAATGTGACGTCAAAGTCTATAATGACAGTGTCAACAAGCGCGTAACTAAGCGTTTGATTTGTGATTTTTAACATTTGATTGTTATACTAGACTGTGACGTCACGCAAGCGCGCCAAAAGGGCTTGTAAAGTGCCCGTAGCTGTAATTTTTTTATACTAAATTTTAATATAGATAATATATAAAAAATATGCACATTCCCTATTAGATTATAAAGGGATAAGAGTGCTGTGTCAGCAACTGTCAGTGCTGTTTACTTACATAGAAAGGATATAAAAGTGCACTTGGATGTTGCGTTTAAAAACTGTTTTTAGAAAAAGTGCCTATTATTTATTCATCTAACTAAAGATCTTTACTTATTTTTTAGACTCAGACCCGAAAAACGAACAAAATTTTCCTTTTTTTAGAATATTTTATTGTCAGGTCCTTAAGGTTTTAAAATACCGTGTTAATATATAATTTTTTCCGAGCAAAATCCAAAATTTCTAATTGTTTACCACTGAATACTCGTAATTGCACATAGACGCAAAATTGCCTGGCTGTGTGTATTCTATAAGATGTACTTCGGAGAGTGTGCTCGGGAGCTGCATGAGATCATACCGCCTTCCCCTTCTATCGGACATGCAGACGTACGGCTGGTTACCATCCTCGCCTTGTCGAAATCCCTCTAATTCGGACCAAGCGCTTTAAAACATCTTTTATAATGCGCACTGCTAATAAGGATTGGATTGGAACTCCCTGCCGGCGTCAGTATTTCCGAGCTCATACAACCCAAATCGAGCTTTTTATTCAAGCTTGTTATTATTTATTGTTATGGTTCGAGTGAATAGGCATATTCTGGGTGAGCTTGCTCCATCGTCGGCCTCATCCTTCCTACATGAATAGATGCTGGTCAAGAGAAAACCCATCTTTAATAATAAAAAAAAAGAATCAAAAATAGGTTCACTTCGAATATTCTAAGCTTGCGTTAAGTAACAAGTGATTTAATGTTAGCAATTGAATTATAGATGTCTACTGACACTGACATGGTAAATCGACAGGAAAGCACAGATTAGCAGCGGCATGCAAACGCGTGTCCGTTTCGTCTTTTTGTCACTGCAGGATTTGCGCGGTCCGTGTTTTATTAGTGCTAACTTTATTTTTAGCACTATGTAGTCTAAATAAACATTAATATTTACGAGTATATCCCGAAGTGTCACCAGAAGACTTTAAGCACAGTTCAAACTAATCCGCTGCGAACAAAATTTGACATTCGATGTATTTCAAAAAAAAAAAATTTCTTTTTATACATTTATAAAAAATAAAGCACTCAAGACACATTTTCTGTCAAATTGAAGACGACTTTATTTGTTTAATTTTTATATGTAGGTTTATCTGCTAATATTTATATTTATTAATCTATCTTATTAATTGGTGTTATTAATATTTGTTTATATACAATTTATGTACTAGTATTTACTTATTAGAGTGTAAGTTTATGATGATTTTTACCACTATGATTTTTACCACCCACATTGTTTTATTTTTCATATTTAATTTTCCTTACCCCAAGGTTGCCTGGATGAAATCGCTATAAAGCGATAAGGCTGCCTTTTGTACTATTACCTGTTGTTTCTTTCTTTTTTAAAATTCTTTTTTATGTTTATAGTAAAACTAAAGAGTTTTAATAATAATAATAATAATAATAAAAACATAATTTACGTTTTTAGATAATTTAATCAGACATATTCAGGTGCTTGTATAGTAAAATATAAATGAACAAGAAGCCTTCTAGCACACAGGAATGTTATTGAAGTAGTTTTTTTTTTATATTTAGAAATAGCAGTTACAATATTTATCTGGAAGCACTACTGCTAAAACTAAATTAGGACACCAGGCTTTACTCATTTGTTAGTCTAGGTATCAAGTTCAAATTTGTGTTAATTCTTGATAAAGCTCTAAGATGTTTATCACTGATAAAGCTCCTAAAAATACGTTCGATAGCTCATTGGATTCGGAATTACGTCTAGAAAAACACATTAAAATGTTTCACCAGCACATAAACAATTGCAAAAGTTATAAACAAATTATATAAGATTAGAAAAAAAAGACGTTTAGTTTTTCTCTAATAACTCAAAAACTATAAGCGATAAAGAAACGTTGGATGACAAGCCATTGGATGAGTATGGTTAGGGTGCTTGCCTTAACGCTCTGTTTTAGGGTTCCCGGGTTCGATTACCGACAGGGTCATCTTTGAAAAAAGAACTTTTCAAATTTGGCTCTGATCTGGATCTGGAAAGTGGTGCCAGGGCACACTGCGTCTCGCAGTCAGTTGGACAGCCCGTCTGGCGGCAGTAACCACCCCCTTATAGAAGCCCACCGTGAAATAACAGCACGTGTGCTGCTGATTCCTTATCCTTAATCCTATTGTAGTCGGCAGCGCAATTGCAGCACCTGTGGCGTTGCTTGTGTTATGGGCGACGGTAGCCACCTACCATTAAGTGGACCGTCAGCCTGAAAAAAATCTTAAAGATGAGGAAATTTCTGCATTGAGACAAATCTGTCAAAGTTTAATATTCCAGTAGCAAATTTATACATATATATCAAAAGCATATATTTTATACATATATATCAGTTTATACATATATAAATTTATACATATATATCAGTATTTATACATATATAACGAATTCAAATATATTAAGAGAATAATTGAAACGTAAAGAAATAATAACATATCTCAAATTGAATAGAGAAAGCTGCTCATAAAATACATAAACTCGTCTACTAACAAAATTATAAGACGTTATGTTTATTTATTGCATAATAAAAAGGACGCGAAGTCTGTCCGTTTGTCTATGGATCGTGTTAGATAACTCTCTCGGGAGACTCTTATCGCGGAGAGTTGTAAATTTTACGGGCACTAAAACCAACTCAAATAGAAGTGGTCGAATAAAATGGATGTTATACTTGATAAAGATGTTAATATTAATTGTTATGACTGTTGCATACCTCGGCCAGCTCATTCTTTTAATGTTAAGGTCTACTTAACAGGCTGAGGGTCCACTTGATGGTAGGTGGCTACCGTCGCCTATAATACAAGCAACGCCAAAGCTGCTGCAACTGTGCTGCCGACTACAGTAGGATTAAAGATAAGAAATTGGGAGGGGATAGGCAAATGGGCTTTGGCATCCCTTACTGACTCGGCGAAACACAACAGCACATATGCTGTTATTTCACGGTGGTCTTCTATAAGGGGGTGATTACTGCCGCCAGACGTGCTACCCGAATGTTTGTCAAATCACTGACAAACAAATGCTGAAACAGACAAAAGCGGACAGCCACTTTATTTTATTGTTTACTAGCGACCCGCCCCGACTTCGCCCGGGGTGCAATTTTCATATATAAGAACATACCCCGTTTATCCCTCTTTCCATTAGTGAAAACCGAGTTAAAATCGGTCTACCTGTTCACGCGTGATGCCGTGACCAAGGGAAATGGGCATTCATTTTTATATATAGAGATATAGACATAGTTATTATACTCTATGTGTAACAACATTCATCGAAAACCTCACATACATATATTATATGTTGACATTCTTCTTCTTCTCTCAGTGCCATCTTCTATCGGAGGTCAGCTATCATCATGGTAACCCTCGAGGCGGCGCGGCGACTCAAAACAGCGATCTGGTACTTCAGCCATATCACTCGTGGATATTCTTAAGTAAGTCGTCTGCCCGGCTTGCGTCTACCCTATATCTTCACCTCCATAATAAGTTGCAGCAGATCATACTTCTTACTGCGCATGATATGCCCAAAGTATTTGACTTTTATGATTGTCAGTATTTCTCAGTATTTATATTAATATTAACATAACAAATGTGAAAGTAACTCTGTCAGTCTTTTACGGCCAAATTACCTAACCGATTTCGATAGCTTGATGTCTAGAGAAAAAGAAATGCTACTTTTTAACTATTCACGTCAGTCAAGTTACGAGCCAAATTTAAGAGTTTTTTTTTTCTGAATACAAAAAAAAAACATCGTTTCAAAAGTTGTAGTTCAAAAAGAATTCAAAGGATCTTAAAAAATAATGATAAAATATTCAAAGTCGTTAGTCTGCATCATAAATTTTGAAAAAAGACCCATTTCAAATCATTGAACAGACAAGGAATGTTAAATTCGAACGTGAAATTGCTGGGGTGGTGCCCTCTAGCACTGTTAATTAAATATTTTGAATGCGTACTGGTGTTATTAAGTGGGGGGTGAGCGAGTTGCGGAAATGGGGTGATACGCTATTAGTATTGTTTCAATAGCTCATTTGTTTTCAGTCGTAAATGAGAATTTGAAATGATATCTGTTTTATGACGATGTTACAGATGAACAGGTCATGTGGGATTTGCCCGATTTTGACTATCAAAAATGGAAAAACACACAATAAAACTCAAAAAAATATTGCTTCACAGATACCCTGCATATGGTCGTGTTCATTTCGTAATATCCCCCTTGTTGGCTGCACAATCACAGAACAATTTTGTACAGATATTCAACTACGCCTTACTTATGCCTAATTTATGACTCGTCCACCTATATGGAAAACCGAGGATTTGGCTTTTCTTTATGCCTGTAGAACAATATTATATTATAGCCACCAATATTGGAATTGTGTTAATATAATACGATCGTGTACTATAGGCATCGAGTCTTATTCGGCTATTCCTGAGCCCGATGAGGCCTGTATCCTAGAGGACCCACCACGACATGAGAATTGCGATGCGACACCAACCAAGACTTGGGATTCGACATTCTAAAAATGACACATTGTTGAAGCCAATTGTCAATTTGATCGATCGATAGTGGTTCGCTCATATATTGCTAGTCCCCGTAAGTGGCAGCGTTGCCGACACGGAACTACATATTTTCTCTCACTCGTTGATACTTGACGAGTTATGCGTTAGCGCATGCGTTGCGACAATAGTGGGAGTAGTGGGAGAAGCCCAACCTATAAGATGCATATAATGTAGTTCTCGGACATGCGCACAACGTTCGAAGTCTTCATGAGGGAGACAGACATCGGTTCGGTGCACCCTACTAGCAATATAGGAGTATTAAATATATGGGTTCGCTGTGGTATGTGCTATCTCGTTCCCACCATATACCCATTCCCTATCTGTCACATACGCATCGCAGGCAAAAACGGCCGGCCATATTTTATGTACGCAGTCTGAAATAAGTATGCGAAAAAACCCGCCGATCTCGATCGCGAGATCAGATTAATTATTTCATCCGCTTATATATGTATGAGACATTTGTGCTGTGAATAGCTATTTGGTCACGCTTTCCGTTTTGCGACTGCAATTGAATAAAGGTGGTGAATGTGCTGGAGCATCAGGAACTCTGAAGGTGACGGGCCCGTTGCAGTTCTTCGCCGCTGGAAAGATGTAAGTGGCAGATTCCATAGTTTTTATTCCTTCGATTGCACGTACCACAACCAATAAATACAGTCCACTTTCGAATAATAGGGAATATGCGTCTAATTCAAAAAAGGCTTAAATATATTTTTTATCAACATTTTTGCTTTAGAATTGTGTCTATGTAAATATTTTTAATATTATTTCTTTTTCGTTAAGAAAATAATTATTAAAAAGTGCATAAAAATGTGGGAAATTCAAAATACTTGAAACGGTCAGATGTGACGTCAAAGTCTATGGAATGTGACGTCAACGTCTATGAAATGTAAACGAGCGTGTAGATGTTTGTGATTTTTAACATTTGATTGTATTGTAGACTTTGACGTCACGACAAGCGCGCGAAAAGGGCGGGTGTTTAAAGTGCCCGTAGCTGTTAGTTAATTTTAACTTTTTTTTTGTTACCAAATTTCTGTTTTTTGGCGCTGAATATTTTTTTACGGTTATATAACGATATAACCTATCCTACGAAAATATAAAAAAATGTGCATATTCCCTATTGTTTGGCGTGACCAATCATACTACCAACTTTTGGTGTTTTATAGTATTATTTAATAACAATGTGCCAGAACAAATAAAAACAAATTGATTGCAATTAAATAGGCCGAAGGGACATTAAAGCTAGAATGTACATCGCCTTATCTTCTATTTGTCAATAATATTTTATTAGGTAATTATGGTATATTATGGAGTCACCGTTCAGTTGTTTACCTATAATTTACGTCGAGTCTAAGGTGCGCCGCATATCGTTCTCAGCTAGAATAGAATAGAGACAATCTACATGCAAAATATAAACAAATTGCTGTTTAAGGCTTTATTTATGCGAGCAGACAGCGTAAATGCTCGCTATGAACTCATGGATGCATAAATTGTTAACTAAAGTAGAAAGTACCGTTTCCGGTTACTAAACTTATCTCCTACGCAGGAGATGCTAGGAAGTGTATCACTGGGATTATCGGAGTTTCGACTCAGGATTGTCATCATATAGCCTTTTTTTTCGAATTCTTAGTTAAAACAGAGTGACGATTAAAACTGTTTCTTTGAAGTCTATTTAAGGCAGGGTCTGATATCAGAACGATCACAATTCTTACGTACACATTAACAAAATGGCGGGATCTAACACCTAAATGGAACAGATTTAAAATTGGAAGGTTAATATGGGTACCTAAAATATGAAAAAGTAAAATTAAGTAACCAACGAAAACTTTAGTACAGAACTTAAGTTAAAATATGCCTAAAAACAAAATTAATAGTTGCGGAAATTTTTTATGACCGTGACGAGAAAGATTGTTTGAGCAGTATTTTTTTTTTTTTTTCAGTAAATAGAATATTTCAAATAAACCTGCCCGTTTCAAACTTTTTTTAATATAGCCTGGTTATGGACTGTATTTTTATCCAAAAGAGTCAAACTAGGCGAAGCAGAGTAACACTCCTCGCCTTAATCAAGTACACATCGCCTTATCAGTAACACTCATCGCCTTAATAGTTTCATAGTATTAAACATTAGTTTATATAATTTTAAATATTATTTTACATATATTTATATTTTTTAATATATTATTAGTAAATCTATAATGATAAAAGTGTGCTAAACTGTTGCTGAACCTATTATTTATTTATTTATGGCAGGCACACTGCGTTTCGCAGTCATTTTGACAGTAACACCTTCAAAAAACAGTATTGACAGCATGTTTCGGTGAGAGCCCATTTTCCTATCGCTTCCTAATCCCTTATTCTTAATCCTACTAGAGACGACAGCACACCTGCAGCACTTGTGGCGTTGCTCGTGTTAGGTATAGACGGCGGTAGCCACTTACCATCAAGTGCAAAGTCAGCTTGTCTAACGACCTTTACATAAAAAAATGCATTGTTAAAAAAAATGAGTGTTAATTAACATTCAAAGTAGCATTATTAATATTATAAATTCGAAAAACCCTCAAAGACGCAAGATTCGAACACACATCTGTCGTTTGAACAGCGAGGAGTTGGATCCACTGGGCTATAACTGCAATTCGGTATAGCTACATACCTATGCTGGTAACTTTACTAAGTTACCGTGTACAGACTGGTAAGTAATATAATAATGAAATACGGTGTAAGTGATGCAACCGCGGTGCACTTAGCTCTTAGACAATAGACGAATGAAGTCAGGAGTTACGACTCTCATCTAAAGATAATTTTCACTCAAAGGTACTTCGTCGATTTAAATCGATCGATATTGGTTCATTAAAAGAATTATTTTATAGGTATAAAATACATAATTACATATATTTATTTTAACTATACATCGAACAAGGAACAATAAGCATACACGTCTATAATAAGGTCCTGAATTTGAATTTGACGCCTGACCGTTCTTAATAGCAATTATAACACAAAAAGTTTTCATGTTTTAATTTTAAGTATCATTTTGCCAAATTGCCATCAAACTATGATCAAAATGGAGCATGATTAGTTATTTACCAATTTCTTCGTCAAAACCTTCATTTTTTACACCTTTGTGATAATGGTATAGTCCATTGAATATCTCGACTTCGATACTACATACTTAACCAGCATATAGGTTCCCTAATAAGATTTGCAAAGTGTCCTTTCAAATTGTGCTTATTTTATAAGTGGCTCCAAAAATGACCCAATTTTGCCCAAACCTCTTAAAAGAAACGCTAAAACAGAAATTATTTACAAAAGATCATATTACTCCTGTGATGATTATTGATCTGCTTCGATAATAAATAATTTGTTTATTCTTTACTTGTACAGTAATCGGTAAACGCAACTATAGGTTTCTTACCAGTTGTTCCTTTTAGAATGTGGAGTCCGAATTGGCAAATGCAAAAAAGTTACAATTAAGAACAATGGCGAAATATTTGTTGAAAGAATTTTCAAGCGTCTTTAAATGTCGTTAATATAAATAGAAGAAAAATATTTTTACAAGTTTTTTCAAGTTACATTAATGCCATATCTAAGTCTAGAAATTATTATAAATATTAAATTAAACAATGAATAAATCGTCATTAGTCTAGTATTTGTAATGACTTAGTTTTTCTTTGTGCACTCTGTGGCTTAACTTCACAACTTTTAAGCAAATACTTTTTCACAACATTAGTTTATTTTGGAAATGTATTTACCTTTTAAAATAATAGAAATCGAACACACAACTAAATGTCATATGTTATATATACGTAAAAATATTTAGTTCTGTACCAATTTAATCTAAAAATACGTTAACCTCAAAAACTTCAAACGAGGATATCTTTAATTGCAGACTTTATTTAGTAATAAACCAAAGACCAATCAGTTCAGGAATCAAAACTCTACACTTTTCAATATATTTCATACATAGGCGCAAAAAAATGAAGTCAACAAAAATTTGTATGGGAGTTCGCTAATGTTCAATCCTATGCAATTAGTAACATTTTTATTCCTTCATTTTATGAATGTTAAAGTCTAGACTGTATGCAGAAACCCCCATCGAAGTACTCCGATCACGTAGGAGTTAATGCACGGAGCCCGACCACCCTCGGCTGAAAGGCCGTGCCGTCTTTGCCAACCGCCCACGGCATTCGGTACTGGCAAAACCCTCAATATTGCCAGTCTGATCACATTTGCAGAAAGTGCATGTATTCATGTAAACAGAATATAATAGATTCTCTTCTCTAGAATTTCTTTTCATCGGAGAGAATATTTGTTTTTCAATTGAATTTCGCTTTTATTGACCTTTTTCGTGTTTTGTATTTTTATAGTGAAGGTTGAAATGGTATGTGATCTTAGAACCGAATCCTATATTATTTTATTAATTTAGTAGTTTCCTTTTTTGCAACTGTATCCGAACATGTACATGATGATGAAACAGTAGCTCCAGAACTTAAACCTCACTAACTTTTTATTTATAAAATCAAAATTTACATAAAAATCTGGATTATTATTTTTCCTAAAAAAAGGTAATATGTTAGTCCAAGCACGTATACAGAGGGGGGGATAGTTGGGATTTCCCCCCCCCCCCCCGAAATCTGACTGAAAAAAAAACGATAGATGTCATTCATTCAGAAAGTAAGAAAAAAAGAGTGGTCGGCATGTGTGACACTAGATTTATAGAACGTCACGACTCTATAAATGTATTTTGTGAGTTACTCAAACCTATTGTCATTACATTGAGAGAACTATCCTGCACAAACAGAACTGTTGCCCAAACTGCGTCTACATTCATAGCTGCGATGGAAAAGAGTAGTTTCTTGATTTCTCTAAAAACCTGTGAAAGATTTTTCAGAAAAATTAGAGTAAAGTACAGTGATTACAGCGATTTTTACACAGTTCACATGGTTGTTTCAATGTTCCCCCCCCCCCCCCCCCCCCGAACCAAAAGTCTGGATACGTGCCTGTGTTAGTTATAAGATTAAAGAACGATAACGACGAATCAATAATAAAAGTGTGGTCATTCATCATTATAACGTAGACCATTCGCATCTTTAAATGGGTTTAAGCTCATTTTTATAATATACAAAATTTATATAACATTTCACTTACTATTGGAGTTTACTCAATTTTCATGCATAGATTTTCATATATAGGCCCCCGGTATGGAAATTTTATGAGAAATAAATAATTATTAATACAAGCGTTAATTAAAAAGCGTTATTTTATCTGTCACTTTGACATTTGTGCGACAGCTGACGCATGTCCCTTAATTCTATTCTCTGGGCTTATAAAAGCAAACGTCGAAATCGCATATGAAAAGTGTAATCCGCGTTGAGGAACGAAATGATAGCGTGTTATAACCTGCCGGCGCAGCGACATCTGTCGTCTTGAAAACGAACTATTTGAACTTATAAAACGTAGTGACATCTGTGTACACCGAACGTAACTAACATGGCTTTTGTTGGAACACGTGACATCTGAGTATGCAGAATGTAACTAAATAATATAAAGTAATTAGGTATCCAGTTATCTATTGACACAAGGAAAATTTTATACATTTAAGGGATTCACTGAGGCAAATGACATTTACTATAGAACTCGCTGGCGGCGGAGACAATTCAACAGGCCTAGAAATGGTGTTTTTTTGTTTTTACCATTAGAACATTACACAAAAAAAAAATTTTATCAATACAATTTTTTCATCTGATATCAACTTATTAATAGGTACAGGATTCATATGCGTGCAATAAGCCGTTTTCGAGAGAATTTTCAATAAAGGTCAAATTCTTCTTGTGTTCTAACTTTTTTTGTGGAGTTTCTATTACTTTAACGAAAATTCTAATTAATACAATTGGTTCTTCACATGTTTAAGTATAATATATATTTTTTTCAAAGCAATTGTCTTGTCTATTTTCACCAAGCAGTTCTACCCAAATCCGATAGATGTCGCCGCTTCACCTAATTCTATTGTAACAAAATAGATGGCGCCTTTATTTACCCTCTTTTCCTATTGCATAGTCAAAGAAAAACGTACTTAGGAGTAAACTTCAGTCATGCGTCATACACCCCCTTTTTTTTATATAATATACATTTTCAGTTAGACAGAGTAGCGGCGAAAGGCTAACGGTAAATAATTAGACCCGTTCTGGCTAATTTTTCTTTGCTATTAAGTTCAACGAATGTCTTAGACTTATTAGTTAGTGAATTATTACTTATTAATTAGTAAAAAGCCTTGTTCGATTTACTTACAATTTACTATAAGATGTACTTCGGAGAGTGTGCTCGAGAGCTGCATGAGATCATACCGCCTTCCCCTTTCTTCTATCGGACATGCAGACGTACGGCTGGTTACCATCCTCACCTTGTCGAAATCCCTCAATTCGAACCAAGCGCTTTAAAACATCTTTTATGATGCGCACTGCTAAGGATTGGAACTCCCTGCCGGCGTCTGTATTTCCGAGCTCATATAACCCAAATATTTTCAAGGTTCGAGTGAATAGGCATCTTCTGGGTGAGCTCGCTCCATCTTCGGCCTCATCCTTCCTACATGGATAGATGCTGGTCAAGAGCAAACCCATCTATAGTAAAAAAAAAAAAATCATCTCTCATCTCTAAGGCTGTACTTAAATCAAATAGATCCAATAGACACGATTTTATAAAAAGAAACTGCTATAATTTACCCGATAATGAAATCCATAATGGCAGTAGACTGGTACCTACATCGGTTAAAGTCGATCGAAACCATCAACATAAGGCCGGATTCGACAATATCTATTCTGTGTTATGAATTATGCATGTCGCGTTCAAGAGAACAAAAGATGAGATGGCCATCATTCTGTCATTTGAGAGGTACGGGATCTTTTCCGCGCCATTCTTTTGAATAAATCTATCGGTACTGTGTCTCGTTCCATTTATACTAAGTACTTACAATGTGTCATATACGTTATGCAGTATGCAGGTCTACTCTGCAATGCATACACATCCTAATATTATTAATGCGAAAATTTGTTTGTTTGTTCGTTACTCTCTCACGTCTTATATAACTACCTAACCCATCATCGTGAAATTTTGCATATACGTTTTATTTATTTATTTATTATTACATGGCCTCCAACGAGGCAGGCACCGAACAAAAACACACAGTAAGGGACAAAAAAAATAACATGGCAGATGCCGCCGCAATTAAAGGAGGCACAGCCTACGCCAGTAAATGTCAAAGTAGCATCCCGGCAATAAAATTAGAAAAAAAAATTATACATAGAAAAATAATTATATCGGAAATTTGGAATAAATGTCAAAAATAAACTAGTGTAAACTAGTTTCAGTGACACAGAAAAGGTCATAGGGTACATTTCATACAGAAAAGAGTACTCTTTCTGAGGGATCATCTAAAAATTAAAAAAATTAAATGAGCAATAAACATTGAATCTATAACAAGAGCGAAGACGTGAACACCAGTGGCTCTAGCATGAGTTTACGATACTAAACTTTTGTATGGAAAATCGTGAACTGTCAATGTCAAATTGTCAATTTTTCATATAAATTTTTTACGCTCTCGCTAGCGAGTGTAGTATCGTAAACTCATACTAGAGCCTCAGCTAAAAAAATGAATCCCCATTTCCCTTGGTCACGGCATCACGCGTGAACGGGTAGACCGATTTTAATTCGGTTTTCACTAATGGAAAGAGGGATAAACGGGGAATGTTCAAATATATAAAAATTGCACCCCGGGCGAAGCCGGGGGCGGGTCGCTAGTTGTTTATAAAATTATATTGTACCTCCAAAATCTATACATATAATAAAATCGTAAACGAGCCGTGTCTGTACTTTAAAGTTTCTTTTTTTTTTTTTTAAATTGTGCATGTTGTACTTATGTTACTGGAGTAAAAAAAAATAGTTTTCTGTTTGTATTCCTATTTAAATTGATTTCCTAGAACTTATTCCTATTAAATTCATTAAATTTTGTGCATCTATCTGGTGTCAAGAATTAAGAACAATTTGAACTCGTAAATTAGACTATTTGCATTATTTTTCTACTTTCACTTTGTGATTCTATTGACAGTTGTTTATATATTTTACTCTCTTGATTTATGAACTTAAAAGTGTCTGAATGGATTTTATTATGGAGTTTATTGGTGTTAACCTTTACACGTTTGCTTGTCTTTTGTTTATTAAGTAGTTGGTGTCAGCCTCAGTAACAGAGTATCGGTGTGCCGCAGCACGAAGGCTTCGTTGCCGGAAGTACAACAGTTTGAATTTCCTGCCGTCAGTCACAGCCGCTCTCTTCAAAATCACAAACGTCTTTTTACATTATTACATTATAAATTACGAACTTCTAATTATTTCTGACATCTAAATTAATTTAATTTAATTAATATTAGGTTACACCCAGATATCTTCAGCAAAAGATCGCAATATCTAAATTTGCTTTATCGACCGCGAAACTGCAAAAGTGTGTATGACAAAAATGTTTATAACGAGTTACCAAATGAAATAAAATTGCAGAACAGGGCATTTGAATCCGAGCAGTGTAAATGGTTGCAACGAGAATGTCTTTATAGTGTTAGGGAATATATGAATTGTAAAATTGAGACTATAATTTGTACATTGCATTTTGTATATTTATAGCGCACTAGCGACCCGCCCCCGGCTTCGCCCGGGGTGCAATTTTATACATGAGAACATTCCCCGTTTATCCCTCTTTCCATTGGTGAAAACCGAATCAAAATCGATCTACCCGTTCACGCGTGATGCCGTGACCAAGGGAAATAGGGATTCATTTTTATATATAGAGATTTGAAAGACTGACTATTTTGTACAATTTAATATTTACAAACCTGTACTCAGGGAGAATACTTGTACCTACTATATAAAATTATATGTATCTCCTACTGCGTTCAAATGTTCTAGCAAACTATTATAAAAATAAAAAAGTCCTATTGCATAGGACAAAGTTTCTAAACTAATTTTATTTTTTTATTTTAAATAATTTTGTATACACCACAAGTTCGGAATGAAGATTTTATGAAGAAAAACTAGAAAGAATCGTTATAGTGGCTCTTTTCTATATCAATTTGCTATAAAATCAACTAATACAACATCTTTGTATACAATAAACGTTTGTCAGATGACAGTTTATATGCTATTATGAAAAAATGATTGATTAGCGCAAAGATGTTGTATTAGTCTTTGGATTAGTGTTACAAAAACTCAACAAACAAAGGTTCCATGCTTAAGAAGATAGAGACAATATAGAGCGTTTCACCTGATCAACCAATCGAGCTTTTGTAACCTACACCTAACTCTATTATAAAGTCTCATCTTATAGAATTCTTCAGAAATATTGCCAAGGAAAACTATTTTCCCATATACCCAAAAGAAATAACCCAAAAGAAAACTATTTTCGAGGTTTTTTTTAAATTAAAATTAAGGTAGTGAGATTAACTGAACGCACGTAGCCTTAATTAATCTCGTATTAATAATTTCCTACTCCAACAATAATGTAAGCAATTCAAAGAACGATACTAATTAACCAAAAGCATTACTTCACACCTTTTGAATATTTCTATATGTTTTGTCTCAATTCACAAGCGGCAGCGGGTTTATCATAACAAATATTATTTTGTACATATTTTGTTAATTACTAGCTGCGACCGGAACTTTCGTACCCGTGGTATTTGGTTAACTTTTTTGTTTGTAAACCTATTGGAATGAAACAAACACCAAATATTACGGGAAGCTTGCTACAATACATCAGTGACCGCATTCAAATCGGTTAAGCCGTTTCTGAGATTAGCGTGCGCAAGCGCACAGACAAACAAACAAAAATTCTAAAAACTTTGATTATCAATTACTTCGTCATAGAAGCTACGATTTTTGAAAATTTATATTTCTTCGCGGACGAAGTATTGCTGGTAATTAATTTATTACAACATTATTTTATTAATTTTAGACGCAAACATGAGTGAACAATTTTATGATTTTAATTTTATATGTTACATATTAACTTGAGGATTATTAGATTGCGAGTGATACAACGCAGTGACTTAAAAATTAAAATCGCTTCTGTCTATGACATAGAGCTTAAGATTAAGCCATAAGTCTGTGAAGTGTAGATTTACCGCGTAGAAATAGACGTTGGCTTCTCGTTCGTCATTCATTGCATACACAAACAGAAATGTAGATCGATTCTATTAATGTATCAACCATAGACTTATTTGACGGCTGTTATTTTGGTTTTAATATAAAAATTAGAGAAAAGGTAAGTATGTCGCTTATTGACTTACGCAGGTCATCGTTCTACATCATACTAAAATCATTGTTTGTCTGTGCATTTGTGCACGCTAATCTCAGAAACGGCTTAAGACCGCGCTGTCAAGGTCGTTCAAAACCGCGATAGGTCCGTCACTGTTCGCGCACAACGCTGTACTGATCATCCGACATTCAACCTTATACAGTTCTAAATAGGGTCGAATATCGAATGTTACGTTTGGCCCTGTCTAGGTCCGTCAAAGACCGCGTTAGCGCGCTACTGATTATTCGATATTCAACCTAAACTACGTTAAAATAAGGTTGAAAATAAAATGATCTGTTTTACTGTATTCTTGCACAGAAGTAAAGTCTCAAATCATATTTAGTTTATTATGAGAATAATAATCGGTCTAGGCAATTTTTGTCTTATATGTAACTAATAAATCGTATCTTCTTTCTATGAGTATTCATTTTACATATGTAACTAAAGTTTTTTCCGAGAAAAACGAGAAAAATCTTGAAAAAAGTATCATTTAAAAAAAATAAAAGTATCGAGTCAATTTCCATCAATTGTGATTCTGTCTTTAAAATGACTAGAAAAAGGTTTTAAAAAACATATTATTAAGTTTTACATTGATGAGATATTTGGTTTAGTTACAAATTTAAGGCAAACAATCATAATTTTCGGGAGCCGGACCTTAACCGATTTGAATGCGTTTTTCACTGATTGTAGAAAGCAATTCTTTTTTTTTTATTAAAGATGGGTTGCTCAATTTGGGCATTTGGGCAGTCATTTGGGCAGCCCGTCTGGCGGCAGTAACCACCCCCTTACAGAAGACCACCGTGAAATAACTGCACGTGTGCTGTTGTGTTTCGGTGAGTGAGTAAGGTATGCCCTATCCCCTCCTAATCCCTTATCCTTAATCCTACTGTAGTCGGTAGCGCACTTGCAGCACCTGTGGCACCTGTGGCATTGTTATAGGCGAAGGTAGCCAACTACCATCAAGTGGACCGTCAGCCTGTCTGCCAATCTTAACATTTAAAAAAAGATTTGGGTTGTATGGGCTCGGAAACGCCGACAGCGAGTTCCAATTCCAAGAAGAAAGGAGAAGGTGGTATGATCTCATGCAGCTCCCGAGCTTTATTCATTCCAATCGGTTCACAAACAAAAAAGTTACGCGCTATTCCGAATGCTTACCACTAGTCACAGTACAGTACGCAGGCACAGCTGGTGAGCAATAAAGATTGCATAAACACCTAAAGAAAATGGGGCGAGGTCGAAGTCTTGGGCAAAAGTTAGCAGTTACTAAAGGAACTTATAATTCTGATCGCCTAATTTAACATGGGGCTTACGAAGCATCAACTCTTTCCATAGACAAGACAACACCCATTCGATTTATTGATTTGTTGTAGGTACGTTTGTTTGTTCGAAATGAATTTATATCCCAGTCTGTGCACACAAACATTCAGAAAGACATAATCGGTGAAACCATTTGAAATGAAGCGATTGATTGAACCAACTAAAGTTTATAAAGCTTGTCCGTGTCTAAACGTGTTGTAATATAACGCTGAGCCGCTACAATGGCCCGAATGCGATGACGATGCACCCGCAGACCACCCGCCTTTGGCGTCTCAAAGTTTTTCCAACTTTATTTTGTTTATAAAAAAATGTACCTCAAGATAATTGAGCATAGAACCTCCTCTGCCTGCCGCTGATCGCGTTGATGTTATTTCCTACGGCCTTACAACAAAATGACTTTTGTTCTTTTCGAGTAAGATTTTCTTGTCTATTGATATTTTGGCCATATCAAAAAACAAAAAGCATTTACATGCCAATTCTAATTCTTAATTGCGTTTTTAGTAACATACTCAAATACTACTAAACACATAAAAGAATATTTTATTTTTTTAGAAAAGTTTTTTTGTTAAATGGTTAATATTTGTTTTAATTATCTTAAAAATAATAGAAAACGGTATTCATATGATATGTACCACGTCACATTTATCAGATTTAGATGATATAGTAGAATGTAGGTTTTCTCGGCCGGTATCCATATGAGTTGTGGGTTTCCGGGATGATGGCCCAGGTCTGTTGCAAATTCTTCCAAACGTTTCATCAACAACTGCGGTTGACATCCTCAGTGGTGTAGTCCGTGTTAGAAGAAAAAGTCCCCACCCCGTGGTTGAAAGTGACCACACCCCACCAATTCAACCACGGGGTGGGGATATAAATTTAATGAATTTATTTAAAAAACTTTTTCATCGCAGAATCAACAGGTTGCAAACACTTTATAATTTTGACTGAAATTTATTTTTTCTAAAATCAATTAATCGCTTTATAATTAATCGCTGGATAAGTAATTTTTAATAGGAAACATTAAAGAAATGTGAAATATCCAAATACATTTAGAAAAATAATAATAATGATAAATGGCAATACTGTGTGTGAAATTGGGTGTTGTGTTGAATGAGTAGTACAAATGTTTTTAGTAGTATTTGAGTACGTATTAAATTAAGTATATATTTGAACACTTTGGATAGTATTTGAGTATGTTTTTAGTAATTTTGATTCAGAATATTTTTGAGTTTTGAGTTTTGAATTACTTTTGACGAGCTTGATTATTTAAAGTAATGACAGGGCAGGCATTTCGCAGCCATAAATTGGGCGGCTCGTCTTGCAACAGTAACCACCCCTTATAGAAAGCCACAGCATGGCCCTTTACCCTTAATCCTACTAAGACAGTGCAATAGGCGACGGTAGCCACCTTCCATCAACTGCACCGTCAGTCCGTCTGACAACAAATGTCCTCCAATGAGGGAATGTCCTCCAATGGAGGAATGTCCTCCAATGGAGGAATGTCCTCCAATGGAGGAATGTCCTCCAATGGAGGAATGTCCTCCAATTGAAATGAGGATGATGAATATAGCAGAAAAAATGCACCTTAACAAGTTGACTTACTACTTAACTGAGTATTTTCAGTGATTAAGTAAGAATTTATCAAACCCCACACGCCCCAACATATCTAATCGAACTTTTCATTATAAATTTAAGCCCTATTAAATACAAGGCATTATGTTTTTTACTGTACTATATTGTCTACAATATAAAAGTTAAATTAGTTAATTTTAATTAAATTAATTAAAAATTAAATTTATTCAACCTAAACCTTTTAAATACAAATATGTGACGATGAAGTTGTAAACAAAATTGATTGAACCCCTGGGCTGACACGATGCAAACAAACGTAGCTCATTATAACTATCCCTTAGTGGGGAGTTGGGTGGTCGGTGCAGGGGGTTTAAATCCCTGAAAAATGTCAGCCATATTTTACGGAGAAGTCTCATAGCCGAAGGCGAAGGGACTAAACTGGATTAAACAAGTTCAGATCTAATTTACATTCTCTTGTTTGCAAACGGGGACAAAAAAAACGCGTACCTCTGAAATATTTTTACGGCTGGACAAGTTGACTGCGAAAGGACTGGGAATTCTATATACAGGGTTTAAGCGACGCCCAACTATAAATTAATATCACCACATTGTCTAACATTCTAATCTTGCTGAGCCTGCAGCGTGCCCGCGTTGAAAAAAATAACGCCTGACTAAATATTTGAGCAATGTAACGCCTAACATCTTAATTGCAGTTATATCTTTGCCAGGCGTTAGATGATTCCTCGGGGACAGTACTTTTTTTCTGGATGAAAGGTACCCTATGTCCTTTCGTGATTTCATGATGATCTGTTCAGCGGTTAGGCGTGAAAAGGTAACAGACAGACAGAGTTATTCACATTTTATAATATTATAGTATGGTTTGAAATTATTTAAAATAATCATTTATTTGGACAAACACACGCCTAAAGGATGTTAATAAAGAAGTTACAGCACAAAGTATGTTCTACCAGGCAAGGACATGAAATACAGTAAAATATTATTTAATTATTCATATATGGCACTAGCTGACTCAAAAGAAGTCATTCTGTCAAGAGTTGAGGTAATTTAATTAAAAAATTAAATTAAAAAATTTATATTTGAAATTAAATTAGAGGAATTTTGTGAACCAATTTAAATTTGCGACCTCGTGCAAATCCGCCAACATTAATTCTGTTCTAATCTAGGTTCTTATTTATTTAAAAAATTAAAAAAAAAAAACATATTTTTCAGAAAACTCTGATTTCGCTTTCTGTGTATCAATTAAAAGAACCGAAAATTTATACCGTGTGAAACGGTTCGCACGCTATGGTGGTGCTGGTTTACCGTTTGGTTAGAAGGGGAGGAGGCAGAGATAGAAATATTTATAAAGATCTTTTAAATTCACACTATATTTACTTAATCCACTAACACTAGTTTTATTACACTTATCTTAACTTAACACATTTATGGTTTATTACACTTATAATTGTATGGTCTTTTGGTATGGTATGATATGGTATATGGTATGAGAGTACGCGCCTAACACTGGTGGTCAATTGGTTAGCGTAGTGTGGTCGCTATGGTAGTCGATCGCGCACTGGTGTTGAAGCGTGCATTTAAATGGCCGCAAATTATAAAATGCAAGAAAGGCATAAAAATGGTAGCGCGACGCTGTTCGGTTGCGTAGCTCCGAACACCGTGCATTAAACAAAGATAATATTGAAAGACAATCGTCGTATTTTTCTTGTCCGTGAGTGTAAAAGTAAGAGATACATTTACAGTACCTAAGTAACTTTGCACTCTCTCGTAATGAGTTTTTGCCGATCGAATTCTAAACGCATTTACTCTGTGATGAATTGAAAGCGAACTAGACGTGAGTGACATTACTGCGAGTCTCTTCAAAATTTCAAGGCAGAGTGTATGCAAAAGTGGCATATTATTATGTTTGATAGTAGCGATAACTTGAAAACATACGTTATATTATATTATGCACTAGCTTAGCCCGCAACTTAGTACTCGTGGTAATCGAAAACCGTTCGGAATGAAACAAACACTAAATGTTACAGAACTCTTGCTACAATACATCAGTGAAAACTGCATTCAAATCGGTTAAGCCGTTTCTGAGATTAGTGTGGACACAAATAGACAAAAAATCTAAAAACATTTAAGTAGAAAGTATACAAAATGATTTAAAAAAAAAACTATTTTTCTTATTTTACGGTTTTATTATATGTACATACAGATTTCACGGTCTTCTTTTGTAAATGTGTGTTTACTGCCCCCAATTGGGTTACCTAGTTTGTGACTAGGGAACGGAAAAATGTCTTCCACTAACTAACTAACTCAAAGAAGCCATAACCTGCGAAAACCACATAATTTTATTCTGCTCTATCCTATAATATCCTACTGTCGGATCCTAAGTACCTATGTAATATATTCTTCATATTGTATAATTAATCATCTTAAATGAAGCTATCATTAAAATAAGTAACAATGTTAAGGAAGTATTTTACATGTACTTGCAGTAATTGATGCTGAAACCACCAGTCTATGGAATGTGACGTCAACGTCTATGAAATGTCAACGAGCGTGTAGATGTTTGTGATTTTTAACATTTGATTGTATTGTAGAACCGCCAAAAGGGCGGGTGTTTAAAGTGCCCGTAGGCTGTTAGTTAATTTTAACTTTTTTTTTGTTACCAAATTTCTGTTTTTTGGCACTGAATATTTCTTTACGGTTATATAACGATATAACCTATCGTATGAAAATATTTAAAAAAAAGTGCATATTCCTTATAGTTAGCTACGCGTCTTTGCTTTCTAAATGGTCCCTTCACATGACGAACCCCTAGCGCTATCTAGTGAACTCTGTTAACATTAATATTAAATGTAAAATAAGATTGATAGAATAATAATATTCGCGGCTGTAATATCGTTCTACTAGTATCATTAATGATACGTAATACGTATATTAACATTTTTCAGTGTAATATGGTCAAATTTTCATTCAACAAGCTACTTAGTTTGAATATTTATTTTTTTAACTCAAATATTTCTAAACCATTATGGTACCTGAACATAGGCCGATTTCTATTCCTTGCCGATGACGTGAGGCACATGGTTGACGTCCATATGCATCTAGACCCTCATTTCGGAGACCGCCTTATACACTCGCCAGAAAACTGTGGTCAAATTGTTAGTTATTGAAGTAATAATTAAGAAACAAATCTCATTTACACTCTTACTAGTTCATAGTAAGAATTGTGCGGGTAGTAGAAAGTCGGTGAGATCGTTTCTCATTACCGTCTGGACGGAAACTAAGTTAGTTCAAGTTGGTTCAAGTTGGTAGCCGTAGCCAGTGCGTTCGCGTAATTACTTTAACTGCCGTTTAATAAAACTTACTTCGTGCTTCGTATTTCTTTTCGAGCCACATGATTGCTTCAGTAAGAAAACTTATTGCCACGGGAATAAGGAAATGTCAGAACTATTTTACAATTTCTTATTACTTTCAATATTACTAAGTGATATTATTAATGCGAAAGTGAGTTTCTTCGTAACGCTTTAACTTATCGGGCGTACAGAAAAGGACATATAGTATCTTTCATCCAGAAAAAAGTGCTGTTCCCGAGGATCATCTAAGTGTAATTAAATCCTATGTTTCCAGAACATTATTGCTAATCTATCTGTGACACGTACGACCTACCCTTACAATAAATACGAAAATTTGTGAACTCAAACATGGACACTGAAATGATTTTGATGAAACTTTTCAGTAGCATAGTTTATTTTAATGAGTGGTATCCTGAGTTCCTTTGGGGTTTCTTCTCAAGATCGTTATCAACTTGGTTGTTTTCATTCCAAAACCCTGGTAAGAAATGTATTAACATCACCAAGTAACTGCTCTCACTGGTCTTCCCACTTGTCCTGAGAGAAGCTGAAGACCGGACAGAGTGGAGGCATGAAGTGCACACAGCTACGAATGACTTTAAGGGACACGACCTTCAGCACTGAAGAATACTGAGAAGAAGAAGTAAAAAAATAATAAAAATCACGTTAGATAATAAGAACAAGTCAAGTAAGCTATAGTAATTCTTGTCATTTAACAATTTGTTAAAGAAAAATCTTGTTTTTTTTTTATTAAAGATGGGTTTGCTCTTGACCAGCATCTATCCATGTGGGAAGTAAGAGGCCTACGATGGAGCGACCTCACCCAGAAGATACCTATTCACTCGAACCTTGAAAAGGTTTGGGTTGTATGAGCTATAATACAAACCCCGAAAATACGGAAAAAAATATTTTCTCAAACATGCTCAGAAATGTAGGCATTCTTGTACTAAAAACAAGCCACGAAGTTTGTAATTCTTGGCTCATGCATTTCTTTCTCGGCCTAGACCAAGAATGTTGTATGAAAATTCATTCCTGGCCGCTGCTCAGCACGATGAAACCCGAAGTTTCACGAGTCTTCACAAACGCGCCCGCCGCTGTCACAGGCGTACTAGGCGGGGGCGTGTTTCATTATTTCCTCACATTTATTGAGAAAAGCACTACACCAGCCTCGACCGGAATGAGGATTGCCGGACTCAGATCTTTATCAAGGCCTCGCTAAAGGTCGGAAAACTTGAAACCACTTCGTCCGGCAATCCTTCACTTCCTAGACTCTGCAGTAATGTACTCTTTATTTATAATAGGTAAGATAAAGAAAAATATAAAAGAAAATATAGAAACAACCACTTGTTCTCATCCCTTAAATATTTATATAAACACGCGTTCAATGAACCCAGTTCAGAGTTTCGTGCCCAATGCCGGGGGTGTGCTAACCGTTTAACGAGCCATTCCTGGCCAGGCCGACTTCGCTTTACACAGTAGTGGTATCGTAATAAAATATTTACTCGCTCTAACTGATGAAGGCAGGATTAAATTCGTACGAGGGTTAATGAGATTTTTGTAAAAAAGAAATCTGTCCGCTAATAACATTATAACGCTCAGATTAAGGCTTCGTTGGATCTTAAAAATTGCTGTACCATGAATCTAAGAAAACTAGTTAAATTAGTTCTAAAAAATCCGAAATTATTTTCTTAATTCAAGAGAATAATTTTTATTTAATTCGTGTTAAAAATAAATCATATACACTATTTATTTCGTTAATTGTTTACAAATTTTTTATAATACACACGGGTGGACATTATTTTTGAAAACACTTTTGAGTTTATTCGTGGAAAACGGCAATTTTGTATAGAAGGAAGTAAAGGGCGGAGATGGGGGAGTTCGCTGTAGCTTTCTATAGGTGAAAGAATTTTTAAAATCGGTCCAGTAAATTCAAAAGAATTTATTCATTACAAACATAAAAAAACATAATAATAATAATAATAATCCTGGCTGCTCGATACAGCCAGGATAGTACGTCGGTTTCTGTCCTTGTCGCCCTGAACCCCGACCGACTGTGCTTCTGTCGGGGGTTACACCGTCTCCCCCTCATTTTGGCTTTTAGAGGAGGAGACGAGTCAAAATTTCAAAATGGTAATAATAATAATAATAACCCTTTATTCCTAAACATAGGGTTACACATAGGGTCCCTAAGTTCGGTGTGCCTTTTGGCATAGGCCTCCTCCAATTCCTTCCAATGGGTCCTGTCTCTTGCTACTCTCAACCAGAATGTCTGTTTCAAGTCATCTTCCCATCTCCTGACTTGACGATGGTCTTCTGTAAACATATACACATACAAATATTTTCTCTTTATAATATTATAATTATTACTATTATTGTTACCGTTACGTTACCGTTATCGTTAAATTTGTAATTTGTAAAATCAGCAGAACTATTAATAAAAAGTGTGTAGAATATGAGAACTGCATAAAGGGCAACTCGAATTCGCGTTATATCCATATGGGATCAAAAAAAATCAAAAGAAATATTTTTTTTTAATTTTAAATTTTTCCCCGGAGTTAAAATTTAAACGCCTGCAATTTTAATGGAACACTCCTTTATGTTACCGTTACCGTTACCATTACTATTACTAATACTATTAGGTCTAGCTTGCGTCCCTTAGGCAGGTGGGTCCAAGCATGCTGCCTGCATTACCTGCTTGTATAACCAGTGAGCTTAACCAAGCCTATTGTAAAATTTTGAAAAATGGAAGCGTTATGGAAAATCACGAAGCCAAGGATTCAACCAAAAAGGCAAAATGGAATTTTTTTCTTCGATTACATACCTAACATTTCTTACTCTTTGTATTGAATCAAGTAATCGAAGTTCGAACCAAATTATTCATAACATAAAACACTGCAGATTGTAGATACAGTAGATATTTATTAAGCTCTTTATTGCAATTGAGAAAATAAAAGAGAGATAAGAAGATTTATTCATAGAAGTCTTTGGATTTTTCAACCGTTTCGGCACTTTAAGTTCTCAGTAATTAAAAAGGCAATTAAAAACGACATCAAAGCAGCCATAATAATAACAATTACGGAGAAGGTTTGCCCGCTGTTAAACCGGAGATAACACGGGGTCAGATTACGTAAATCTATGCAAATGTAGCCAGAAACGGCGTAGCGGAGCCAGTAATGTAGGGTAATTTTGAGTTCTAACGCCGACAACCCCAAACATGGCGGGAGCGAGAATCGAGACAATTTACGTCAAATAGTTGGCTGTGTATGTTTAATAATGTTAAACAATCATATATAAAACTAGCTGCGGCCCATAAGGCGGCGGCGTGCGCATGGGGAGCGCGGTACTGGACACTGCTTATATATATAATACTATTTATCGTAGCGTGATGTTGTATAGCCTTCCTCGATAAATGGACTATTCAATACAAAAAGAATTTTTCAATTCGAACCAGTAGTTCCTGAGATTAGCGCGTTCAAACAAACAAACTCTTCAGCTTTATAATATTAGTATAGGTTTTTGAAAATATATATTTTACATATTTATTTAATTATCGACTCACCAACAGCTTAATACAAAAATAATTTAACCAAGCAGACTGGCTATGCAGGCGAATTGCAGGTGTGTATAACAACATTCACATTCACCCAAAAAACAAAACCAAGATTTGACCAAACAAAACCAAATTAAAAATTAGAATTTTTTTTTTTTATGTTAAGATCGGCAGACAGGCTGACGGTCCACTTGATGGTAGGTGGCTACCGTCGCCTATAACACAAGCAACGCCACAGCTGCTACAAGTGCGCTGCCGACTACAGTAGGATTAAGGATAAGGGATTAGGAGGGGATAGGGAAATAGGCTCTGGCATCCCTTACTCACTCACCGAAACACAACAGCACGTATATGCTGTTATTTCACGGTGGTCTTCTGTAAGGGGGTGGTTACTGCCGCCAGACGGGCTGCCCAAATGACTGCGAAACGCAGTGTGCCCTGCCACTACTTTCCAGATCCAGACCAGAGATAAATTTGAAAAGTTAATTTTTCAAAGTTGACCCTGCCGGGAATCAAATTAAAACAAGATGGCCTGAAAGTCCTTAATACAAACTAATATACCTATATACATATATGTGTGAATGTGTGTGTGTGAGATAGAATAGTATCCCCCATTTCAACCGTGGATTTTGTAAGTTGGTTACAAACCAACATACAAAAATCAAATCAATATTAGTCATTTTGTGTAATTTAAGTCATATTTTTTCTTAAAAATTAAGTTTAAGTATCTTAAATCGTAACAACGCAATTTGTAAATAGCTCAAGTAGTTACTAATTTAATACAAAAATACAGTGGCAAAGCACACTGCGTTTCGCAAGTCATTCGGGCAGCCCGTCTGGCAGCAATAACCACCCTCTTACAGAAGACCACCGTGAAATAACAGCACGTGTGCTGATGTGTTTCGATGAGTGAGCCCATTTCCCTATCCCCTCCTAATCCCTTATCCTCGATCCTACTGTAGTTGGCAGCGCACTTGCAGCAGCTTTTGGCGTTGCTTGTGTTATAGGCGACGGCAGCCACCTACCATCAAGTGGAACGTCAGCCTGTCTGCCGATCTTAACATAAAAAAATAAATTAAAAAAATATTGTTTAAATGTATCTTTCTTGACAGTTAATTTTAGCCACCTTCAACCCTCTTGCTCGAGCAAAGTGTTTACAAATTTAGTTGCCAAACGACAGAGTAGAGAAGTTTTGTGAGGAAACAAATCCACGACATTATCTCAGGACGTACCTACAATCTGCCCGAGCTTCAAGCCAACTCCTGGAACGTGTCCATTCACATTCATCTACGAAACCTTTTCTTCCTGTAAATTTTATAGACAACCTTCTTCCTTTACTGGAAACCATACCTATTTAGAAGAGAAATAAACAGAGGCGGATAACGACTTTGTTTTATAATAATATTTACTTTATCCTAATAATATTATATATGCAAAAGTTTTTTTTTATGTTAAGATCGGCAGACAGGCTGACGGTCCACTTGATGGTAGGTGGCTACCGTCGCCTATAACACAAGCAACGCCAAAGCTGATGCAAGTGTGCTCCTACAATAGGATTAAGGATAAGGGATTAGGAGGGGATAGGGCATCCCTTACTCACTCACCGAAACACAACAGCTGCACACATGCCGTTATTTCACGGTGGTCTTCTGTAAGGGGGTGGTTACTGCCGCCAGACGGGCTGCCCAAATGACTGCGAAAACGCAGTGTGCCCTGCCACTACTTTCCAAATCCAGACCAGAGCCAAATTTGAAAAGTTCATTTTTCAAAGTTGACCCTGCCGGGAATCGAACCCGGGAACCCTAGAACAGGGTGTTAAGGCAAGCACCCTAACCACTCATCCATCGGGCTCGTCAAAAGTCAAAAGTCTCGTCAAAGTTTCTATGTTTGGATGTTTGTTCTTCAATAACGCAAAAACGGCCGAATAGATTTGGTTAAAATTTGGCGAACACATGGTTTACCTGGATTAACATATAGGACACTTTTTATCCTGGAAAAGTGTTACGTCCCTGCGGGATCGTCTAAAAACATAAAAAATTCGGCGCCACTGTAGTCAATAGTGGCGACGCCATGGTCATCACAGCCATAAAAACAATTTGTACACTTTGTACTTATGTTACCGAGGACAAGAAATAGTTTTTAGAATTTTTGTCTGTTCGTCTTTGCGTTTGTGTACACTAATTTCAGGAACGGCTTAAACGATTTGAATGCGGTTTTCACTTATGTATTATAGCAAACTTCCCGTAACATTGAGTGTTTGTTTCATTCCAATCCGTTCATAAACAAAGTTACGCACTATACCACGCATAGGTACGGAGTTGCGGGCTCAGCTAATAACTCATATATATATATGTATTTTAATTTTTAATGCGTACGCAGTCGTGGGCACAGCTATAAGTTTACTATAAAAATGTACTTTTTTTGTATTAAGTTCGGCAGACAGGCTAACGGTCCATTTGATGGTAGGTGGCTACCTTTGCCTATAACACAAACAACGCCGCTGCTGCAAGTGCGCTGCCGACTGCAGTAGGATTAAGGATAAGAGATTAGGAGGGGATAGGGAAATGGGCTCTGGCATCCCTAACTCACTCACCGAAACACAACAGCACACGTGCTGTATTTCACGGTGGTCTTCTGTAAGGGGGTGGTTACTGCCGCCAGACGGGCTGCCCAAATGACTGCGGAGCGATTTGAAAAGTTCATTTTTTAAAGTTGACCCTGCCGGGAATCGAACCCGGGAACCCTCGAACAGGGTGTTAAGGCAAGCACCCTAACCACTCATCCGTGGCAACGAAAATCTTTAAACCTAACTCGTTTGACTATCTAGTAAACTGAGTGTAATAAACTAAGATGCCTTCTCCTACCTTGTGCAGTTATCACTCCTTGTAGCGGCATAACAGTTTGGCAAAGCAAATAACTGGGTCACACGTATCGTAGCACTCGTGGCAACCGTACAACGAAATGGCCACCTCGCTGGTTAATACGACAACAATTCTGCAAACATGCACAATTTCTGCAAACATGCGCTAAATAAAATCCTTTTATGCTCACTACTACAAATCTTCTCACATTTCTCGTTGTCACCGTACATTTCTCAAATTTACTATAGTGTTATTTGTAAACTGGTTTTAGAGACTTATTTAATATCAATTATATAATCTTCTTCTTCTTACAACTATGAATGCCTCTCCAACTAGTGAATGTTGACGATTAGCCCAGAACGATCTTCCTTGTCTTTTGTTTATCGGAACAGCTCTCTATACCGGTCCACTCCCTAATATTCTTCCTTGGCCCAACTTTCCTCTTTCCAGCGACTTTTCCCATCACCAGCTGAAGCAGGCTGTATCGCTCATTTCTAAGAATATGACCCATGTAGGAAACTTTTTTTATCGTAAGCATGAGGTTGGTTTGTGAATGGTTATTCACACTAGACTATGACAATACTGAAGCTCTACTTAAAGCAATAAAATAGTAACTTACACATACACAAACATGCGCATTATACACACACACATAACACACACACACACACCACACATATTTATATTTAAATATATTTATTTATAATATTTATACTCTTGCATCACATAAAATTTAAAATTAGAAACTTACAATTTTAAATTAAATTTTAAGGAATTTAGAATTATATAGGTACTAAATTCTTTGAAATAGATTTATATCGGAATAGGTTGGTGGCACCTGAGATACAGGAATTTGCCTAGTTCGGGTGTCAGAGTCATTGATTGGCATACATATTGTGCAAATATATAATGCAATATAATGTAAATGGCGAATATAGTTGTGAGTATGTATAAGTATTTGTAATTTGTGTACTAAAAATGTCTTAATTTGTAAACGAGTTTTCAGTGAATAAAAATTTTTTTTTTTATTTTTTTTTTAAACATTCGCAGGACTTGGTCGACTTTTGAGTCCAGCTAATGGACAGCATTAAATTAGCTATGGACTCAATACCAGTCTTAATTTTAATTGTAATACTAGATGTGTCACGAGGCTTCGCTCGCCCTGTAATGTTATTTCATGGTGATCGCTCAATAGTTAAATCGAAACGTTAGATTAAATTGTAACCTAAGTAATTTATAAAATAATTGTTTTTCCTGGTTTATCCTTTAACACAACCATAACTTTCTGTAGTTTTTGTAAATCAATATCTTTATATATAAAAATCCTATGGACTCCAAAATCGCTCAATAGATTTTGACGAAATTTTCAGACAATCTTCAGATTAGCCCAGCCAGTGACCCTTTAGTAGCGATCAGATAAACAGATGTATATTTTTTATAATTTTGTGTTACGTGTTTTCACTGATAAAACATTACTAATTTTTTCCCTAATAATAATTAATACCAAATTAGATGTTTTTTTCTATATAAAAATAAAAATTTAATAGTCAATGCCTGACAAAAATATATGAGCAATGAAGACTGAATTAACGTTTTGACACCTAACTTTTGCTCGGACTTCGTCCAAAAAACTAGTAAACAGTAAAAAACGTGTTTCGCTTGTGAAATAAAATTAATAAAACTTAGGATTTGCCAATCAAGAGTATTTTAAGACTTAAAAAACTATATACAGAGGTATAGGCGTCTACTGTTACATTTTATTTAATGTTTTTACACAAAGTATATCTACATTAAAAATCAAATGTACGTAGTTATTATGTATATCGATTCCATGGAGCATATACAAAGAGGAGATGGCCTAAACAATTGTGCACTGATTTCAAACTAGGTCCTGACGTCATTTTTTGTGGGCGTGGTCTTGGTCAGTCTGCTGTCGGCACTGGTCACGGTGTGGCGGCGCTTGTTTGTTGTAGACTACAGTCAATTTTCATTGGCAATTTAAGATAATTGGGCGGGGTCTAACTTCCTCCTTGCCCCGCGCAGTAGTCACGCGCCGCTCTATAGAAAAATTCAATAACAACATCTCCTCTTTGTATATGCTCCGTGATCGATTCCTAACTATCGTAACCACGAACAGCTATCCGAACTACCGTCCGCCAAATCTTCATTCAATTCTAGGAACTGCAAGTGCCATCTAGGAAGTACTATCGAAAGCATAGTAACTATTTCAGAGTTTGCAAAAACATGTCAAGCCCATTTTACCGTGAGCTTTATTGTGAATAGATAATTGTCTATTGTGAATAGCCAAACGCCATTGGTGCTGCAAGTGCGCTGCCGACTACGTAAGGAATAAGGATATGGGGTTGGGAAGGGTTAGAGAAATGGGCTCTGGCATCCCTTACTCACTCACCGAAACAGAACAGCACACTGTTATTTGACGGTGGTCAAATGAAGTAATTCTCAAATTTTTGTGACATTGCTACCAAAACTTCCCAAGCAGTAACACATCAGTTTAAGATAGAAATGAATAATACTTACTCTGAAATATTTATTATAAATAAGTTAAAAATAAATAAAACAACTGTCTCGCGAATTTATTTTATTACTAAAAAATTATTCAAGAATAACATCGTAATTCATAATTCATATTCTAGATCTACCTATACAATGAAAAAAAATTATTATTATTATTACACAATGTTACACATTAATTTGGTAGTAGTCGTGTACACTTCATGTGTACACGACTACTTTCTATTTTATTTCTAAAATTACAATACTACAAAATATACTATGATTTACCTACATTTAAATTTCGATTACAATAATGTAGATACAATAAAACTGTAAAAGTTTAGACAATGCATTACAGATTGTTTATAGACAAAAAGATTAAATATCTTATATATAAAAATGAACCTCCATTTCCCTTGGTCACGGCATCACGCGTGAACGGGTAGACCGATTTTAATTCGGTTTTCACTAATGGAAAGAGGGATAAACGGGGAATGTTTTAGGGTATATAAAAATTGCACGCCGGGCGAAGCCGGGGGCGCGGGCTGCTAGTATAGAATATATATAGAGAGGGCATTGGGAATTTTCTCCTACAAAAATATGGCCATGGCGTAACTAAATAGCCTTGTAAAGTTGGCAATAGACTGAGCGATTTTGTACCACATGGTTCTAAATGTCACATTTCTTGCCCGATCCATACAGTTGAAAATCTTTGTTTATGGATTTATACGCCTGTAGTACAAACTTCATTCAATTTTCGTATGTACCCTAATCTTTTGGGGTATTTGTTAGTCAATTACGCATAAGACAAAGAACAGACAGACGATAAAACACATGGGACCCTCTTTATCCTAGTAAAAGTTCCTAAAGGAAAATATTTCACACTATAGGTCATCAAACTAGATGACGTAATGTATGTAACCATGTATGGTTGTATGTAACCATGTATGTATGTAGATTAACCATGTATGGTTAATCTGCGATAGTTTGGGACACCCTAGGGAAAGTCCTAGGCCACATTTTAACTACTTAATAATTCCGCCAATATTCGACAAATCCAAAGATAACATGAATTAATTCCAGAAGTGTTACAGTAAAAAAAATCTGTCTGGTTTCACATATATTTTTTTAATATTAAAATCGGCAGACAGGATGACGATCCACTTGATGGTAGAGGCTACCGTCGTCTATAATACAAACAACGCCAAAGCTGTTACAAGTGCTCTGGCATCCCTTACTCACTCACCGAAACACAACAGCACACGTGCTGATATTTCACGGTGGTCTTCTGTACGGGGGTGGTTACTGCCGCCAGACGGGCTGCCCAAAAGACTGCGAAACGCAGTGTGCTCTGCTTCTAATGTATGTTCTAACATACATTAGAAGGAGAACAAGATCTGTGTTTCAGTGTATCTGTCCGTTACCTTTTCATACTCAAGAGGTTTTGATGAATTTTATCATGGAGATAGTTCACCCTGGGGGATGTTTATAGTCGCCGTCACGAGAAGCTACAAATGATGTAAATAAAGTTGCCACACGGGCATTTATCAAGAAACGTATCTGTATAGCGTTTACTTCGACGCTCGCAACCAACTTCATTTGACTGGGTTATAAAGAAGCGAACATAAACATTTGGTCCGCAATTTTGACAAGTCATACACATACGTTATTCGAGTTTAAAATGCGAATGGGGTTGCTAGTGGTTTGTTTTTATTAGTTAGAAATCAGTGTCGTTTTGGTTAATTGTTGTGTTACATATTATTATGTCGGGACGCCCAGAGATAGGTACTAATATTTCACTTTAATTTTAACTTTGATTTTTGTTCTTGTTATTAATTCTAAATTAAGTTCCCCTTTTTGTATATGGATTGTAAATTATCCGAAATAAAGAAATATTATTATTATTATTATTATTATTATTATTGGATCCAAATGTTGTGAACCCCTGAATGTTTGTTTACATAATACAGCTTCTTAATTTACATAATTCGTGACGGCGACTATTATGTAGTATGAACGCCATATTTTTTTTTATTTTAACCATAGAAACCACTTCAATGTTTATAGAAATAAAAAAAAATTAAAGTTTTTTGAAATACAAGCGAATTTCGACCACACATCGACCACACCAACACTATCGGAGTTACTTACATATAGAACTTTCTGCTTTTGAGTGTATAAAAAATCATCAACTTATGCATTTCACTAAATAGCAAAAAATAAATCATAAATACCTGGAAAAGATTAGGTATTAGAATTTTTTTTTATATTAATACAAAATGAAAATTAACAAGAAAAATTAGGTCACAGTAGAATTTTTGCAATGTTGTTAAGTGTGTATCCGTAAATACGTTTATTTTTAATAAAACATGATTTTTAAAAGAACAGTTTAAAAGTAACGATTAAAAAAATATTTCATAGCCTTGTAAAAGCAAAAAAAGCAATTCTTTACTCAGTCTCCTCTATTTAAAATTGGACAAATAAGAAAAAATAAACAGAGCATAGACAAAAATATGTTTAAATTGAAATGAACTTATTATAAGGTAAAATTCAAGGGATTAAGAAGTAAGTAAAATTAATTAAAAAGAAAAGAAGATTGCCTCTTCGTTGTCTAATTCGTCTAATCTCACGTGAGGGTTACAGCTAATATCACGTAATTAATTTCTGCCCGCAACAAACAGTTGCGAGAAAACTAGGTCTGTGGCCGTGTGAAATTACTACATTCTTACTAGTCATAAATAAAAATATTTAGGTTTTTCTTTTTAAAAAATGCAACGTAATGAAGCACAGATTATGGTATTTACACAAAAATTACGCATTCGTAAAGTCTCACATGAGATTAGGAGATTTGGCGTCCGTGCCAAATCTAAAACTGGGGAATAAAATCGCCTCACATAATTAAAGGACGCCCTCTTACCTTAATATGCGCAGAATTTTCAAAAAAAATTATAAAAGTATATTACATTAAGCCTTGGTTAATTTATCATTAAACATTTAAAATTGGGTATTCCCCTTAAATTGTGAGAAAAGAACAAAACTAGTGAGTAAATAAAATAAAAAAAGTAAACATATTGTACAGTCATGCCTAATAATTTAAAAAAAAAACCGCTAAACTAATACAGACGAACAGGCCATAGAATAGTCTTTATCTCGGTAATGGGGTAGATGGCGCCTGTTATTATTTAAAACTTTGTTTTCCTTCGTTCAACTAGATGGCGTAGTTAATCACCGTCAGCGTGAAGGACTATTAACGTGTAGTTTGCTTTTAACTCATCCGTCGTTATACACCCTTCGTATACTAATTGGCGTGACTGTACCTAAAACTAATAAGTAGTAGACAGATGAAAAATAATTAATTATAAAAGAAATTAAAGCTAGCACACCAATAGAATTCCATAGCGACATTCAGTGAAGTCGCGTGCGGGCGGACCTTCGCGGAGTAATGTGAGTTTCCAAGACGGCCTCCTCTAGCTGTTCCACCGTGAGGTGAAGGCTTCTGCGGCGGCTACGCGTCATCCGAGGTGTCTCCAACTGCTCTACGCCCACACTAGCCCTCTGCCTCCTTGACGAACAAACATAATTATTATTGGAACAAAAAAAAAACTGATTGTTTACAAAGCGGCGGAAATTTGTCATTATCTCAACCGTACGATATATAAATTTAAGAATTTCTGATAAAAATCCAGATACTTAAAAAATAGTCTGACATTTGATATTTATTTATTTATCTAAGTATAGAAACCTATACAAGTATTTATAGATAGTCAAACTCAAATTAAATTAATTTATCACCACTTCTGTTTCTATTGCGAAGAACCGGCAAGAAAACTTTTATAGTTTTTAGTTACTCTTTACAAATAAATCTGCCATTAATTAAAATAATTACTAAATTAAATAATAATACTGAATGACAATCCCATTTTGGTCAGCAACATTTGCTATGCTATATTAGGCCTTAGTACCCAATTGTATTTTGATAAATAATAATTAGAATTTAGTTATAGATTGTTGATATACATCATCCGATAACTTATTCCAGCACTGTCCATATTTGCTTATTTTATTAACTGTTACTAGAGACGAGTTTATCTTCATTTTTTAAGTATAAACAGTGGAAGACATTATTTTTATGAAATTTCTCAATAACCTTAATGTAATATCCTTATACTCATAAAATGTAAAAATAAATTTGAAACAAAAGGCACATAAAGCAGTGGTCGAGTCTCTCTTCCAGGCCTTCGACTATCAGTGAAACCCCCTTAACTTCTGTCTCGACCTTTTTAACTTTGTCACAGATTGCTTCAAGGCTTGTGTCCAATTTCGAGAGCATCATACGGCAAGCAGCTTCCTGTTTGCGGCGAGCGACTTCCCGATTGTCTTGTATGATCTGTAGCAAACAAGCAGTGCAGCAGGGTCCATCAATGGGCTCGATGGAGGTGCTGTTGTAGGAAGCAATTCAGCATTGGTGCCTTCCTCCGGATCTTCATGTCCTCGTTGTCTCGCAGCATCCATTTCCGCTCGTCTCCTGGTCCGTGGAGTACGAGTTTCGTCCTCCTGTGGGATTAACGACATCCCACTACCCGTCGAGAGTCGATCCCCGTTTTATATTCGCGCAAAGACAGCCTAGATAATCTTAGCAAGTACTCGAAGTTTCAAACTAGTAAACATCGAGCGTCGGTTATCCTATCGGTTCTAGAATGGTGATTCGGTCCTAGAATATGAACCCTATGTCGTAACAGTAAAGACCAATTTCCTTCGCACTTGTTTAAAGGGGCGTGGTCACTATCTATTGGTAAATATTACATCTAGTCCCGGAATGTTCCATGCCCTCAACGCCAACCCGCGTTCCTTCGAGAAGGTTCTATGGCCAACCATAACAATATGTATAAATGTCTAGTAAAATAGTACTCTCAGTCGAAATGCTTACCTCTTAGTCTTCTGATCGCTTTGTTGGACTGGCACAATTCCCTCGTCGCGAGAAACGTTGGAGACAGCGGGAGAATTCTCTTTGTCTTCGTCCTTAAACAACACCGCCTTGAAGGGTGTGTCGCGACGTACAAACCTATTCACGGATTTCAAAATGCTACGGGGGGGAGTTGGAGTGACGGTTTTCACCTTCGGTTCAGGAGTTTTCTGGAAAGAAAATTAATTGGTTCTTGTTTATTGGAAAGATCAGGCCGAGATTGTGTGCATGATGCAGAAAACAGAATGTGAATGCGTGTGCGTGTTTGTGTTTATCTGTGTTTGTATGTGTATGTGAACAAGCATTGTAATGGTACAGGTGAAGTGGCTTTTAAAGTAAACTTACGTTTTTTAATTTGTTATTTTTAAACAAATGTTTTTGTTTCATTCAGCATTTACTGAACAACGATTCTATCTGTATAAAATTTTTTTTACTCACTTCCAAAGGTTCGATCCCTTCGATCTCCATATTCTTGGAGATCAAAGAAGCTCGAAGTATCGCGTACGAAGCCGTATTCTGAAATAGATAAGTGGAATTTATTAGAAGGGGTGGCAGGCAAGTTGACGACGGTTCACTTGATTGTAAGTGACTACAGTCGCCCAAAGACACAAGCCGACTCTGCAGGTATCCCACTTTGCACTGCCTCTGTGGTTTCACACGGCGGTCGCGCTTTATAACGTGTTGTCTCTTTAAACATACGTTTAAAACATATGCAGTAAAAAGAAAAAATCAGGTGAATTAAATAGTTGTGACGATAAAACCACGGAGAAGCCTCTTCATTTGACAGGATAATATATAGTCTACGGTCATTCTGAAATTCTATTCTAACTATGGGTGAAAGAATTTTTTTAAATCGGATGAGCAGTTTCAAAAATTACCTTCTACATATGTACAATCATAGAAACAAACAAATACACGAACACGAACCTCTTTATAGCGGTATAGATAATAGACTAACGGCCCACCCCGCCATGCAATTTTTTTTCTGCGAATTATAAACATCTTCCTCTTTATCGCTTTTTCCATATCAAAATCCGTTGAATATTTTTAGAAATTAGAAAAAAACAGAGACACGGACACGGATTACTTTATTTTTATATGTGCTTCCATTAGAAATAATATATAATATCTTATAACGCATTTTATAATCTCATATAAGTGAACTGTAAAAATGTAAAGGTACTGTAAAATGTAAACACATGTGTATGTAGATACACATGTGTTTACATATTACTGTGTGAACTATTTTAGTGCTGAACTCACTGTAACTAAAATTTACTTAAGACGCCAATCACTCAGATTTTTTTAAGTAGAAACTGTAGAAAACGTAATTAGTTTGTATATTAAAAACGAAGAGTTAAAATGTCCTATTCGCGCGAATGGCAACTCAGTCGTTCAGTTAACCCGCTGACTTTTTTCAGCACTCCTATGGATCAGATGCATCGCTCAATTAATTAAAAGTTTTGATGTATTCTAACGTTATTTTGTAATAAAAAATTTCAGTGAAAAACTGAAGATGCAATGTATCTGTTTGTAAGACGTTCTATCGATTTCTATGCAATTATAAATACAATAAGACAATGCGAAAGTTTGTATGTTTGTTACACAATCACGCAAAGACAGCTGAACGGATTTGGATGAAATTTGGCATACAGATAGTTTATTAACTGGATTAACATATAGGATACTATTTGATCTCGAAAAATTTTAGGTTCCTGTGGGATTTTCAAAAAAAGAACTACAGCGCATTCGAAGTCCTACAGTTAATATTAAATAAAATGATTACAACAGTAGTGTACTTTGGTAGCAGATCCCTTAGCGTTGCTCGACAACACCGCCTTGAGAAGAGAGTGGGTGGGGGGTGGACGCAGGGGGGAGTCGGTGGCGGGAGAGCGCACCGGTGACGTCACGCTGAAGAACCCACCCTCGAATGTCTTTATGTTGGGAGTCCGATTGCCCTCGCTTTGCTCCTTCTTAGCTCTCCTGGCAGCTGAAAATGAAAGAGTTGGATTCGGATCTAAACCAATATTTTTTTTTAAATATTTGACTGTCATATTTTAGAAGCTATAAGTTTCCAATGTTTAGTTTGTAGGTTTTATTTACAGCTTTAACTATTATTTTTTCGCACTTTCTAATATACTAGCAAAAATTCGATTTATTTATAAATGTAGCTGACCCGACAGTCGCCGTTCTTTCAAAAACTATTGGACTGTAGCAACTGCTTGAAGTCAATATTTGATTGAAATGTTTGAATTGTCAGCTAAAAACTTTGAAACAGGTTTTTTAGGTTTTTCACGTGGAGAATAGAGTTAAAAGGAGGACCAATCTCTATATAGGTAGCATTTGGTTTACGGTTAACGGTGGTTTCATGAACTATGCAACCAACCTAAGTGTACGCGTTTGTACAATCTTTGTGATAATGATAAGAATGAAAGTCTGATATATTGATAACTGATATATTGATATAAAATAAACTAAAGATATTATAAAATGATATAAATGAGCACGCGCGATACGTATGATAATCGAACACGAACTGAATGCTTTTGACGTAAAGTGCTGACAAGAAAGAAAGCCTGTGCGAGCAGTTGCTCGTACATGCTCCCACACCGAAAAGTAGAGAAGTTAGTAGTGATGAGATGATACAAGGTGATACCATTTTGTCCTTAACCTACACTTGTTAGTAAGTAAAGTAGGTACAAATTGATGATTTACAAGGAATTAAACTTAACACTATCGTCACCGATTACGTATACAGAACGAAAGATCGGTGACGTGCCTTTGTTTTGCTTAGGTACGTTAGAACACGACACCCGTTTAAAGTCTTGCACTTGGTTGCACAGACCACTAGAACCTAGATTAACATAACTCAAATGACGCGGAACCTTTTTAACGCACTTGTCACTTTCACTGCACACACACTGATTGTCAATCACCGCCGTGGAGGAGGAGGGCGGCTGCTGCCTTGCCACCTCCGGGGTGGGCGGCGCCGCCCGCCCCACGCGCTGCGCCACCTGCTCGGTCGCCGCCCGCGCCGACCGCCTGCGCCAGATCCTGCGCGCTCCCCAGATACCTGCTCCAACAGCAGCCACGATAACGATGACATATGTTGCCGCATAGTGATGAATGTCGTGGTTGCTGACGCTGTCGTGCAGCGGCACAGTCTGCTTCATTTCCTCTATCTGCTTCTGCAGATGTGTCAACTGCCTTGAATGCTCGCTAACGTCCTCGTCCCCTGCGCTAATAGTGTCGTGGCTCGGTACTGATATGTTGAAAAGATAGTTGATCGGCGATAGCTTTGGGGCAGTAACATCTGCCGTGATGTGCAGATCACTCATCTCCTGCTTGTGAGTGTACACGGTGAAGTCGTTGAATCTCAGTTGACAACCTTGATTTGTCGTCAATAAGCCAGCTTGCAACAGCTGTAGCGCAGAAACTTGATCGTGTTTTCTATTCGTTTGATTAAGTTGAATTCGGCTTCGACGACAGAAGTTTGATTTTTCCACAATGATGCCAAATGTTTCTGATTGTCTCGTAGAATTTCAATATCCTTTTCGTATTGTTTTGCAAAGTTGTCGTCGAGCACTCCGAACAAGGTGTTTGCGATTGAACCGACACCGTTGATAAGGCCGCGGCGAAGTCTCGTGCGCGCGTACGCCTCGCGCCGTCCGCGCCGCCGTGGGAGCTGCTGACCGAGCAACATGCCATTGTAGTGCTCGAGCTCGGTGAACCCGTGATGCAATTGGAGAAGTATGATATTACATTGTGTAATGTTATTGTTCTTATCGTTTAAGCATATGTTTTCAAGGTAAGTAATATACTTTATAAATAAATCCGTCGCTTCCCAATATGGTTTCATATCGTAGACGAGTTTCCAGTGATCTCTTTGCAAGCGCATGTTTGTTGTTTTGTCAAAATAAAATCCTTGACTGTTATTTAGGCTTGATATTTTATATTCGCATTGTACTACCGAAGTAAATGATAATAATAATGTGAACATGATAAATAAGAAATTGAATAAATTGAATTTGCTATGATTTCGTGGGTTCATTGTGACAGTTACAGCGGCGGTGATATTATTTTTCACAATTGGCTTTTCTTGTCTTTGTTGTGCTTGATTAAAATGTAACTGGTAATCGTGATATTTTCGTAATAGGTCTTTTGATCAGACCATTCTTCGTTTTGATAGTAACGACACGTACATATCCATCGCTCCCTGGGTGAAGCGACTCAATTCTGCCAAGAGCCCATTTCCCAGGGGGCAAGTTGATATCTTGTATGATGACGACATCGTCCTCCTTCAAGTTTTCTTTTGGTTGGCGCCATTTGCTACGGGATGATAACTGACACAGGTATTCTGTTCTCCATCTTTTCCATATGTCATTAAATATTTTTTGTGTTAACTGCCATCTAGTCCTTAAATCTCTCTCAGTCTCGACAATCGTCAGAGTGGGTCCACTTGATAAAAAATGCGATGGCGTGAGATAATCGATGTTGTCAGGGTCTTCAGTCAAAGCACTTAGAGGTCGGGAATTTAAACAACCTTCTAACTGAGCCAAAATAGTTGAATATTCTTCGTATGTAAGATGTTGTTCGCCAATAACTCTTTTGATATGATATTTCAAACTTTTAACGGCCGCTTCCCACAGGCCACCTGCTGTGGGCCAAGAAGGGGCGTTAAAATGCCAATTTATTTCCATATCTGTGATCGCAGCAAAGAATTCATTATCTAGTGTCGCTTTTAGGTTGATATATTCATTGTTGATAATTCTGCTAGCACCGACAAAATTAGTTCCATTGTCGCTGAAAATGTTTTGAGGAGAGCCTCGTCTCGCCGCCATTCTACGCAGGGCTGCCAAAAATGCGGATGATGACAAATCCGAGACTAATTCAAGGTGCACGGCCTTGGTCACCATGCATACGAAGACTACGATGTAGCCTTTTGTAGTTTTGATACCTCGACCTTTATTCGCTTTGATGCTTACGAATCCGGTAAGGTCTACACCGCAGTTGGAAAATGGTCTTGATGGTGTTGTGCGCGCCGCTGGTAGGTCGCCCATCAGTTGGCTATGCTTGATGGGTTCATGACGTTTGCATGGAACGCATTGTCGTAGGCGCTTTTTGATAGCTCGATTTCCACCTATGAGCCAATACTTCTGTCTGATGAATGATGCAGTAAGACGAGGTCCACCATGTAAACAAAGTTTGTGATAATAGTCAATCAAAAGATCTGATAAATGAGATTGTTTTGGAATGATTAAAGGGTGTTTCATATCACGACTAATGTTTGCATTTTTTAGTCGTCCTCCAACCCTTAGTAGGCCGTCTTTGTCCAAGAATGGATTAAACTGACAGATCGGGCTTTTTGAGTGTACGGTCCTTTGTTCTTTTAGGCATTCAATTTCCTTTGAGTATTCAATCTTTTGAGATTGTTTGATGATAATATTCCTTGCTCTTTCTATCTCTGCTACCGTTAAATAATGTGCCTTTTCTCCTTTTGAAGTCAATCTTAACATCCATGATATTATTCTGATAATTTTGCTTATTGAACTGTATTTCGATAATAGTTGAGAAATAATATTGTGGTTCATGTTTTCTTCTGTTGTAGCGTTAACTTGGCTTACACTTCTTACTTCTAAATTCGTTTCAAATGTAATAAGTTTTTCCTCTTCTTCGTTGAAATTTTGTAACCAAGACGGTCCCTTCCACCAGAGAGTATGATCTTTCAGTTGTGATGCTGTTAATCCGCGACTAGCGCAATCCGCCGGGTTCTCTTCGGATTTCACATAGTGCCAGTTTTCGCGCGGAATAACACTTACTATCTCCTTCGTACGGTTAGACACAAAAGTCTTCCATCTGGATGGGTCCCCATTGATCCAACCTAAAACAATCATAGAGTCACACCATCCATAAAGCTTGATTTTCTGATCTTTCAAACATTCGATGACTTTCGACATTAATCTTGATAGAAGTAGAGCTCCGCTTAGCTCCAATTTTGGTAGAGAAAGTGTTGTGCTTGTAGGTACCAGTCTTGATTTTCCTACTAATAAATTAATGATTGTCTCTGTTCCTCTTGATATTTTACAATATATTACACAGGCATAGGCTTTGTTGGATGAATCACAAAACCCATGTAATTCTATGGTGTCATTTTCTTGACATCCGATCCAACGTGGTATTTTAAATTGATTGATGTTAACGATGTCATGCTTGATTTTATCCCATTCTGACTTTATTTCGATTGGTAGTTGATCATCCCAATTGATATTTGATAACCACACGTTTTGGAAAATTAATTTTAGTTTTGTGGAAACTGGTGTCAACCAGCCATTCGGATCATATTGCTTTGATATATTAGCTAATAAAGATCGTTTTGTTTCATGCTCGTTTGATGTGTTGATTTTTGATTCGAAAAGAAAAACATCCCGGTGTGGATCCCAGCTCAATCCGAGGGTTTTCTTCGGTTCAGTTCCTTTAAAATTGAAACTGTCTTGAATTGATGATTTACTGTGAAAGTCTGATATCTCCGGTAGGTTTGATCTCCATTTTCTCAAGTTGAAACCTCCAGATTTGAGAAGCTTGATTAAGTCCTTTTGTAGCTGTTTTCATTAGCTCCAATTCCAGAAATTACTCCGTGACATTTACGACGAGGCAGCCCTAGCAACTGTGCGGCATTTTCAGTGATAAGGGACGCCTGCGATCCCTGGTCCAACAAAACTCTGAGGTCTTTGTATGATTCATCAGCTGCCTGTACTTTAATTATTGCTGTAGCTAAAAGTATCTCCGAAATTTCATGTTGTAATGATATATGAGAGTTACTGCGCAACGTGTTTATAGGCTCTGTTGAAGGAGTGCTTGCGTGTTTTTTGGATGTAGACGCACCAGATGGACCTGGTTCTGGTTGCATGAATGCATCATGAAGCAGAGTATTATGTGCTTGATTACAATCTCTACATCTTTTCTCTGATATGCATTGTTTACCATAGTGGCAATAGAGACAGTTTTGGCAAATATTATATTTCGAAATAGTTCTGCGTTTTAAAGCTGCGTTCATTTCTAAAAATTGTTTACAGCAAAATACTCCGTGATCATCACTTTTACAAATGGGGCATTTGTAATATTTCGCGGTGTAAACATTTTTATTGTTATACACCGGTTGCGAAATTATGCGGCCTTGCGGCGGAAATGATTGCTTAATATTTGAATAGTTATTCATTGTTTTATTAAATTTTGCATTCGACGACAACGAAGAATTATAATTAGGGTTTCGCATGATCGGTTTGTTTGATGGTTCTTGTTTTCGCCGTGAAGTCTCCATAGTAGTAAATTTGTTTTCAAGGAATGATAGAAATTCTGTGATATTTGGAACTTCTCTTGGCTGCTTTAATGATCCTATATACTCGCTGTGAGTTTCTGAATCTAATTTTTGGCACAGGATATAGATGAGAAGTGGATCCCACGAGTCTACGGTGATTCCCAAATTTTTGATAGCGTTCAAAGTTTCGCGAGTAGTATCGTGAATTCTTTTTAAATTATTTATTGATGGCTGTTGCATGACTGGAATGCTAAACAAAATATCAAAGTGAGAGTTGAGAATTAATTTCTTGTTGTCGTACCTATGTATTAGTATATCCCAGCAAGTGGTATAATTTTCGGATGCTATCGGCAGGTGTTGAATGAGTCGCTCAGCTTCACCCTTGACCTTTGATTTTAGGAACTGCATACGTTGAGCGTTTGATAGGGTAGGATTATTGTGTATTGTTTCTACAAAGAGGTCCTTAAAGGACGTCCATTGATGGTAGCCGCCACTAAATGAAGGCAATTCTAAATGAGGAGTTGATTGTTCACGGTGTGATACGGACCACAATTTTCTATTGATACACTTGATAACTTCGTTGTACTTTCCCTCATATCTAAAATAAGAAGCCTCGTAATCGGAATCTCTGCCGCCTAATTCGCTGTCCAGCTCCCAATGCAACGTGTCTATTGCTGACCAACGAGCCTGGACAACCCGCAATAGATGATCAAACTCCCACTTCTCTGATATGTTCTCCAGATTGATATTAAAGATAGTATGTTCAAATGCTTTGAAGTTGCTAGTCTGCTTCCTTAACATTTCATCAGTTTTGCTACTGATACCTTGTGAGCGAGATGATCCCTGCTCTGCCTGTTGAAGAGAGCTCTGAGTGCTAAGTGGGGTAGCTGGCTTTAGAAGTGAAGTAGAAGACCAGCTGCCTTCGTCTCTCGGTTGATAATTTTGGATAGTAGCTCGAATGTTAGAGAACCTTTCTTTGATCATTTCATACCGATTTGATGTAAAATATTGGTGAGATTTATCTCCGAACCCACACAGCTTTATATGATTTGACTGATATTCATTCCAATAAGTATCTAATTTTTCAAGCCTTTGTTTGATATATGTTGCTGTTTTTCTATCCGAACTATCTTTTTTAAAGTTGGTAAAAACTTGTTCGATAGCAGTTGAAAGCTGTTCTTGAGTTTGCAGAAAATCTTCCATAATGGACATAGTGATAGTAAAAGATACGCCTTACTTGAGTGGTTGATACTGCTCTGGTCGTGATCGCTGGCTACTCACGATACCAAATCCAATGCTGCTGCTTTGAAAACTTCGATAACTTTAGCGTTGGTGCACCTCACTTGTGACACAGAGTCACGTATTTGCTAGTCCACGTTTACACTGAGTCACGCGCGAGGTCCCTTTTCGAAGGACCAAAAAAGGTGTACGCGTTTGTACAATCTTTGTGATAATGATAAGAATGAAAGTCTGATATATTGATAACTGATATATTGATATAAAATAAACTAAAGATATTATAAAATGATATAAATGAGCACGCGCGATACGTATGATAATCGAACACGAACTGAATGCTTTTGACGTAAAGTGCTGACAAGAAAGAAAGCCTGTGCGAGCAGTTGCTCGTACACTAAGGATAAAACCTTAACAAATTATACACCCATAGATTCCTCAGGAATCATACTGTTGATAAATGAGAACCGCATGAAAATTCATTCAGTAGTTTTGAGATCATCGAGAACATACATACAGACATATATGTATATACAGATACACGGGGAGGGGACAAGACTTATAATCTTGTAAGGACTTGCTTATTACTTATTGATATTATCAACGATTCTTAGTTAATAATTACAATTAAATAATAATTTCTATAAATTATTAAATTTTAATAACAATTAATAGTTATAAATTGTATCAATTTTTCCAGATTTATATCAGTATTATGGTACGGCCACATACATCACGATATTTGTGAGAAAAAACTGGGACCGCAACAGTAGGCTACATTACCTACTGTTGCGTAGTCGCGATGATCTATATTCTATGGCAGTCAATAGTTATTTACTACGAATGAACTGTAGGTAGTATGTGGCCACGCAAGCCACGTTCATCGCTATAAAATCAGCGGAGTCACGAGACAACGTCATCGCGATGTATGAGGCCGTAGCTTTAAAAAAAGAAGTAGTATTATTTATTACCTGCAATGACATCCTTCAATTTGCTGGCTGCTCCGACGGGTTTGACCGTCCTTTTAACTTTCTTCTGGACCACCTTCTGCGGCGCCTTCTCCTCTTCGCTCTGCCACTCACGCGCTTGCAATTTCTCTAGTCTGAGGAATCTCATATCGACATCTGACACCTGGAGACAAGCCAAAAGTGGTCTCACTTATCTCTCTAACGTGAGTCTTTTTTGAAAACGGTAGAAACTCAAATCGATGCTGTATTTAATCTACAGAACTTCATTAACCGTGATCACATTATCAATACTTGTAGAAAAACCTACTGAACGTTGGTTACAATCCTACTTGGGTTTACAAATATTGGCTTGTAGGCCAATATGTACGAGGGATTGGCAAGAAGTCAACTTGAATGTAATGCTGACTAAATATCGCATCACTTTGGAGCGCATCCAAAACAAATATGGGGTATATTCTTTATTGTCCTCTGAAATATCCTACAGTATTGTACTCGGTGTGGTACAGTGACAATTTTTTAGGTTTGGGGAGATAATTGGCGGTATCACAAGGACGGATGATCCTAGTTTTAGAAAATAAATATAAAAATAAATTGTAAGAGGGCAAATAAAGAAATGAAAAAAAAAAAAAAAACAAATATTTCAAACCAGTTAGGTAGATCAAACTTCGACTCCAGCTCGGATGGGCAGTGTTAGGGAATCTCTGAGACATCTTGTACAAATTCCTCAGTGTCTTATAACAAATGTTTTAGACAAATGTTTACTAGTGATTATATACGACGCTGAAACCTGATCTTTAACTAATCTATAGGCCTCTGCAAGTTTGAATTAGGAATGAAGAAACCTGGTGGATTAAAGAGTTGAAGTAGCAATGGACATGGCACATAGTATTCAAAAAGATGGACCAGACTTCTGATTGTGTTGGAGAATTTTAGGGGCCCATGTCCTGCAGTGGAAGTCTTTTTTTTTTTTTTTTGACGAGGAGTAATCCGCTTACAGATCTCCTGCCGCTGGCTAGACGACAGGAGTATGTGGGCGCCTGATCATAGCGGCACTGGGAATACCCACTAAAACTCCCCCGTGTCTCCTTGCCCTTTGAGCAGGGTGGACCGGGCTCTGCCGAGGCAAAAACTCCGATCCACCCCAGGGGCAGTGGACGTCCTACAATCGAAACAATTACGATTTTAAATAGTGCCAGTGTCTCTTGACAACCCAGTTCTGCCAAGAACGCTGCTGGACGGTGGCTCTCTTCATAAGTCTGCATTACCTGCATGAAGACCATGTCCCAAAAGCCGTGAAGGTCCGCCGGCGTGACGAGTGCCGCGTGAGGGTCAGGGTTCGCGCAGCGCTCCACCAGCGTGCTGAACTGCTGCAACTTCTTCGCCATGAGCAGCCGCGCCTGCCCAATCGCCGCCAGCACCAGCTCCTACTCATTACAAAATTAAACTTCAAACAATGCCATTACACTCCATTTTACCAAAACAGAGTTTTTATTAGTTACAGGGTACATGGCGCGAATTATGTGAATTTTCATAATAATACTTGTTTATACTGGGAATGGTCGACTACAACACCTCGAGAGTCGCCTTATAAGTACATTTTTAAATTTCCGAGAGTGAGAGCATATAATAGCGAATTATTGAATAGGATTGGACTTTGTGTTCCTCACAGATTTTGTTTGCAGGAGGAGGAAACCTCAGTTGTTCCTGTTCCTGCACATAAAACATACCGCAAGCAAAAGGACTCATTTTCTTAGCAAGGCTACAGGTCCCCTCACACCGGAAAGCGGCGCAGCGCGCACTTTTAAATAGTAATAGGGAATTAGAACTTATATACTACACTAAAAGGTACACAGTTCAAAGAATCACGTAAAGTGGCGCGCGGCCACGCGCGAGCGTACCTTCTAGTGTAGTAAATAAGTTTAATATTCTATAAAAAATGCGCGCCGAGCCGCTTTACGGTGTGAACTAACCCTAACGCGAACGCTGCGTAATCTTAATAAAATGGCACAAATATGGTAGAAGTATTATCAACTGAGTACCTAATTAATCATTTTTATGAGTCTATCTCGCTCGAACTTACAGAAGCTCTAGTATGAGTTTACGATACTACACCAATTCTACACTCGCTAGCGAGAACGTAAAACTTTTGTATGGAAAATCGTGAACTGTCAATGTCAAATTGACAATTTTCCATATAAATTTTTTACGCTCTCGCTAGCGAGTGTAGTATCGTAAACTCATGCTAGAGCCACATGTCTTATGGAGTGGTATAGTGATGTCGATTACCTGATACGATATGATATGTAATTTTTGTCTATGTGAAAATAAAAATTTATGACATGTTATCTTTATCTTTTGATATTATCAACTTTATTATCTTTATCTTGATAATTAATGTTTGTTTAGACGTAATCTAAAGAAACAGTGTAGACCATTTTTATATCCTCTAGAAACATTTCTTATATATTCAAGAATCCCCATCCGAATCTTCCTCATCTGTGTAATCTTCCTGTATGTTTATTATAAGAGGGGGTGCTTGATCTCTAAAAATGGTTCTTTTGGTTTAAAAAAGGATAGCATTAGGCAGGAAATTTCGAGTACATCATTAGTTTTCCAAAATTTGCTAGTCCATTATGTCGAATCTGTCCACTACGGTTGGTTTACATACCACTCATTGATAGCAATCTGCATTCTGTTGCACAATCCTATCGCCATTTACTTTTATTGCTCAAGCGAGAAAAATCTATTGTAAAATCATTGTAACCGATATTCAGCAAATTTATTTATTTATTTATTTATTATTACATGGCCTCCAATGAGGCAGGCACCGAAAAAAACACACAACAAGGAACAGGAAAAAATAACATGGCAGATGCCGCCGCAATTAAAGGAGGCACAGCCTACGCCAATAAAAGTCAAAGTAGCATCCCGGCAATAAAGTTAGAAAAAAAATATTATGATTATGATGATTATGATTATGACGACTCAGTTGATAATGCATCTACTATAATTCACCTGTTCTATTACACACTGCATCAATTCACTAGTGTGGGACTATATGTTGGTCTTATAAAAATAAAGTTAGTTTATGATTTCTTATATAAATTACAGCTTATGTTACTTCTGTAATTATGTGTTGAATTCCTTAAACTTTTTAAATCTAATCTTGGAAATTAGATTTTGCCAAATCAGCTACATGTTATATCTCTATATTATGTGAGACATAAATTAATTAATTAAATTAAATAAAAATGTCACAAAATATGTTACAGACTGTATTTTTAAAGATACAAATAATATGAACCACAGTTTAATTGTAATGAGCATCCTAGATGACTAGACCTAGATAGTTAAGATTTTACTCATAAATGTGGGAAAAAAGTGAACTGAACATGGACACACTCACATGAACATCTTCAGGCAATGTTTCTTTCTTGTCTATCTCCTCCCACTTGTGACACATCTGTGTCATCCTTTTTATCTCGGAGTTCATTTGATTTCGGAAGAACTGCACCTCCTCCATATTACTAGAATCCTCCTCAAAGACCCCTACAAATTCGAAACAATAATTATACTGTCAAAACGTACATTGTTTAACTATTCATTTCAATGACAAATTCCACCAGTTTCATGGTGTGATTCCATATTATGTGATTGATGATTCGATAGCAAATACTGTGATTCTACAAAAACTTAAAGTAATATAAATTATATCAGCATGACCTGATCATTAGTCATACAAAATTCGACCTCTCTCTTCAAAAATGCAAAGGAATAGAGAGAAAGAGTTACATCCTACCTTCCCGAATTTTCTTTTTCATCTCTACTCTCGCGTTCTCCTTACCACGTGACAAAGTTACACGGGGACTTATGGTAGTGTTCATTTGTCTATTCGGAGTTTGACATTCCATCAATTTTGGTGAGCGGAGTTTTTCTTCAGAACCGGATTCACTTTTTGGCACTGTTGCCTTTGGTGTGAATATATTAGAATGTTTAGGGCTTTTATTTATTTTGTCAATCTTGCTAAGTTTTTGTTTCTTAGTTGTCGTTTTGGAGTCACTCTTGGTAATTTTTTTCTCTAATTTTACCTTATTACCAGACGAGCGAATCTGAGGTGAGGCAGCTTTGGATCTATGATTTTTTCTAACATTACCCACATGAGAGCCTAGAGTTATGTCAATCTTATTTCGTGAGAGACTTGATTTTGTTTCTTCCATCTGTTTCTCTGGTATGACAGGGTCAAATGTTATGTGAACTTTCTTTTTCGTTTTTGCTACTGATGTAAGAACTGGACCTTGGGCCAACTTGATCTGTGGTTGAAAAGTTGCATTTTTGGGAGCAAATGATTGACTTCTTGCATTGGATTTAACTTCCTTCTGTTTTTGGATGTTGTTTCTCGCACTCTGCGATCGTGTGACTATTCCTGATGTACTAGGTACCGGTTTGGAGGGTGGTGGTGGGGGCGGAACAAAAGTTAAAGGATTGTGAGCTACACCAATTATAAAAGGTTTCTTTTTCTTTAATGCCTCCTCTCGCTTCGCTTGCGCCTTCTGCTCTTTCCATTTCTCCAGCTGTTGCTTTCTATGTAGCACCTTCAGTTCTGCTTCTGTTGGTGGTTTCGGTGGGTCAACTTTTGGCAGTACACGTCCTTTATCAAATTTAGTTAACCGTGAACTTCTTCTCTGTTTTATACTCTTTTCGAGTCGTAGTGCTATCTGTAACAAAATGTTTTATTTTCACATTAATCTGGTATAAATAGGTGCCAATTTAGTAGTGGCAGGGCACACGCGTTATTTGGGCAGCCCATCTGGCGGCTGTAACCACCCCCTTACAGAAGACCGTGATATAACATATGGTCAAACATCTAACTGTTTGAACATATTATTCTTGCACAGAACTAAAGGATGTAACCCCAAAATCAAATTTGATTTATTATGAGAATTTCGGTCCCTTGATGGTTGTTATATCCAGATTCTACTGTATATAATACTTTGTTCTCTACATACCTAAAATACAGTAAGTCTTAAATAATAGTTTATGCAATTGTTAATTCTTTGTGTAATGGCAACCCATTTTATAAAGATTATTATGCAATACAACTTTCAGGCTTAACAAATGTATTTAAGTTCTAATGAAGTTTCAGCAAATGTGATATATTAAAATTCTGGCAGTCTATAGGCAGGCTGATGGTTCACTTGATGGTAGGTGGCTACTATTGCCTATAACACGAGCAAACCACATGTGCTGCAAGTGCACAGCCGACCATATGAGATATGAGATTGGGCAGGAATAGAATGGAGATAGGGAAACTAAGTTGTTAGCAGCAAATAACAAATATTCATAAGTACTGCAATGTGAAAACACAAATACTTACTCCATGAGCAGTGTTGCCAAATTTCTGTTGTTTTTGTTTATGTTTCATTCCTGCATGTTGGTGTAACAATGCACTAAAGTCGAAGCTTTTTCTATCTGTAACATTGTTTTAATAGCTCAGGCTTCGTCCAGAGATTGACAATTTTTTAGAAATAAATATATTAATGTTGGCCCTACTATTTTACAATAAGACTATTAATAGTAACACTGAAATCCAAATAAACTGGCTAGTTATGTGGTAAATCTAAGCATCCTTAACAGAAAACTACCATTTAATAACAGCATTTATGCTAATATGTTTCGATGTGGAATGGAATAATCTTAAATATTCTAATAAATTGCTCTTCAAAACAAGCAGTATTAAAGCAATTTAAGGTCTTAATTTTTTTTGTAGTATAAATTAGGCGTCTAAAAAGCCGTTTAATGCTACAAGAATAACTCGGCATCAACACTTGTTTATAGACACCTTATCATTTCGATGCTACGCCGAGTTCCTCATTAAAGTATTTGTATGCAAAGCAAATATCAAGGAAATTAATTATATTTTTACCAAAACATATTAACATACCCATACGACCTGAAAAAAAAACTAAAAATTCAGTAAACCTTCACAACCACACAACGATTATAAAATTTTTAAAAAACTGTCAACCAACCAACAAGCAACTGTCAATGTAATAAATTGAATTAATTTAAAATACAAATATTCAACTTTTCAACCATAGAGTAAAGAAAATTTCAACCATAGAGACTAGTGTAAATATTTACACAATAATAAAATCGTAAACAAATCTTACATTAAAGATTTAAAAAAAAAAAACAATTTCTACACGTTGTGTACCGAGATCAAAATATATGTTATATCGAACATGTTTAGCAAATATTACAATCTTAAAAAATCGCATTCCATTTAAAGTGAAACGTATGATTTATTATGCACTGGCAGAACCCTATGTACAGTATGGCTAGTAGTTACGGTCGGACCTACAAAACTTATATGAATAAAATAAGTCAAAATTCTAAAAACATTGGTCTCCCCTAAATTAAAAAATATGTGTTATGAAGATAGCCCTGACGTTGACAATCTTTTGTGCCCTGGTTACCCAGCCATTTGATACATCTCGTTGTCGCGAAACAGTTGCGCGACGAGTGGCCATTGAATTGGCAACGGTGGCATTGGCCAATGATACCACGTTGACGAGGGGGCTCGAAGCGGAGCCCGGACAGACCACAGATCGTGGATGCGCCGAAAATGCGCTTCCAGTCTGGGTTATTTTGGAGTACCAGCAGGACTAGATTGTAGGGAACGCGGTCCCTGGAGCTGAGGCGGTGAGCCTCCAATATGGGGTAGTTCTGGGCTCTGACATCCTTTAGGATGTCGTCATCGCTCAGTCCTACGGGGAGTCCGCGGACTATAACTCGGAGGTGGCGATCCCCCGGGAGTGAGTAGGTGTGGAAGGAGACATGCTCCTTCCTCAGAAGGTCGGTTACGGCTCGGCAGTCTGCTTTTTTTTTTCGAGAGAGAGGAAACCTTCAAAAGATACCTGCGAAGGGATAAGACAGCACTCTGGACTGCTTATATTCTCATGGATATGTAGGATTCTTACCACACTAAAACCTCTCTTGGTTTGCTTAGCTTTTAGTCCTAGGCCTTTCAAAGCGTAAACGGACTAGGCGCGAGCGTTGAAAAACACTCAAGCTCAAGCCCTGCGAACACAGCGATTGGGAAAATCGCGAAATAAGTAGGGGGAAGCTAACAGTTAAGCGGAAAGGTCGTAAAGGACGGCATTTGCAGCCGTGATGTGGTCATCAGGGTCGAAGAGGACGTGCCTGGGCCTCCTACTGGACTGAATGTGTTTAACATCGGGGTCGGGCGTGTAGGATAGTGTGTCCCCGACTAGTGGATTGGGATGACGGGGGATTTTGTCGTATTACTTAAGGGTAAAGTCCTTAATGCACTCGACGATCGATGTCCAGGTCGTAGTGGAGATCTACGTTGCGGACATACCATGGACAAGCCACGGCATTTCGCATGAAACGGTTTTGTATTAATACTCACATTAATACTCTCCAACGAGAGAGTATTGATGTGGGTGCGGGCAGCATGTGCGAAGTAGACGTGGGTCGTTACGTGATTTTTGCGAAACGTAACGTAACTAGTGACGTGTAAGGCGTCACCAGTTTCGAAAACACGTGATTTTAGTAACTAGTTATTTTAAATTCTGTTACAGTGATATTGTCTAGGTTAATAAATTCTACCAAATGAAACAGTTATTTACGAAACTAAAATATTAATTGGATACGTTACTTATGACAAGCTAAGTTTTTTAATTTGTAACTAAAGTAACAAATAAAATATACGCGGAAGTATTTAACTTTCTCAGTAATTAATTATGAAATACTTATTGTCTCATTCATTAACGAACTAAAACAAATTGTATTTTATCCCTTCCCGCCCGAGTCGTTCAACAGAACCGTTGAGATAATTTAAAAACAAACATCATTTTTTAGTCTCTAAGTCTATAAAAATACGTATCAAATTTAAACGGAATTGTATCTGTTCTGTTATTGGTAGTCATGCACATGCGCGTTCGGATTTAATCATCTCTTTCCGGCATTCCCTCTCGCTCACTAGGGAGTCTGGGCCATAGAATACTATATATTTGTAAGGAGGCCGGTGCTTTTAAAGTCATTTAGCGCTGCAAATTTAACAACCACTTTCTAGCGGTAAAAACTTTTTTATAAGACTAAAATATATAAAGTATAAATAGTTAAAGTACATAATGGAAAATTGATTTGTTTGGTAACCGTATTTGAGCATTCCCGCCCAAATAAGGAATAGTCAAATTTAAAATGGCATACCGTTTTGAATCATTACACTCAAGATATCAGATTAAGATACTTGATTAGGTACCTCATTCATTTTGTTCAACTGTATAAACGTGAATGGGAAGCAATCCCTGATTTTAAGAATTGGTTTCAGGAGTTTCCTATAGATTCTACAATAGTATCATGTACGAATTTCAAACGTGATTTTAATGCAAGCCTAAGTAATATATAAAGGTACAGCACAATTTGTGTTTTAATAATAAAAAACTTGAAAAATTTATACTTTTTATTTTTCATATAGTTAGCGGAATCTACTCTAAACCACTGGTTTCAGAGAGGTTGAGCAGTGACGCTAAAAAAACAACATGCACAGAGTACTCGTAAATGTTGCATATGTGTTGCATTATGAAGCATAGTCTATGGCTATTGCAATGACAAAAATCAC